>CM070033.1:12231080-12244022 GCA_036250615.1 Ptychadena robeensis | reverse complement strand
TACCATTGAAGTCTATGGTGCTCCCTTACTGACCCTGATTTGTTATTTGTTGCTTAACGTGTATGTACATTTGTAACCAGATATCTGCTGTTTTTAGGGCCATTGGCCCATACTTTGCAAATAAATCTATTATGCTTTATCGACACAACCATTGACCTATAATACCTCTTAGAGCCTTTAAAGTCCCCTAGCCCCTGATTTCATCAGGGGGAATTTCCTGGCATCTGGGCTGATTGGGCCCCTCTCATCACTCAATGGTAAGTTTTATGGCATTATGGTGCACTTTTGGTACAAAAATCTGGACCTCAGCAGTGCGCTAGGGAGGTTAACCCCTGCGAGGGTAACCCTTTATTTGGACTGTGTGCTCAAATAAACATAGGCAGGAACCCCTAATAGGATAACAATCTTGTGGATTGATGATTTTGGAGCACCATTTGAGCTGAACCCCCACAATAGTCATAGCCTAAAATGGAATAGTATAAATATAACTCTAAAAATAAACTGTATTGCTAAATATTCCATATGACCCCAGGACTGCTAACCTGGGAAACCTTCAAACTTAAATTCAAAGCATAATTATGCCTCTATTGCATCTTAAGCAGCAGTTGCTATGTTATGATTATGGTTCTTACTATATTAATAAAGTCTTTTTATTGTATTGTGTGAAAGACAGTGGCATGTATATACACAAATATAAGCCAACATTTTCAGCACCAAAAATGTGCTGAACAAATTAGGTTTGGCTTATATTTAAGTCAAGAGAAGAGATAGTGACATTTCACGGGTGGCCTTTGTGAGCGAATTTTAAAAGCCCCTGAAATCTGGTATATCTAGTGATATCTGGAGATAGATAGAAAAGGGTCGTGGGAACATTTAAAAAAAATGATTTAGCATGTGTAGTTTTTGCATAAATTAGGTTCAAAGTCAATTCAAAACAAATTGGCTAGTTTAAATAATGACATTTGCTGTGTGTTTTTGTGCATTAGCTGCTGCATTTCCAATCCTATGCTTATACTTGAGTCATTCAGTTTTTCCAGAATTGGGTACCGCAGCCTGTTCGGGTTGACTTATTCCTGTGGTGTTGCAAAGGTGCATCTAAAAGTGAGGAAAGTACTGGCACGTTCTAGAGGCTTCAGCAAAAGATAAGGTTATGACTATTTTTAGACATAAGCAGCTGAACCAATTCTACCTAAATAAACCTATTATCACAGAATACGATAAAACAGCTATAACTGCAATAAAAGCTAATCCATTGCACTTATTTCTTCTGCACTCAAGAGTTGCTAAAAACAGAATACCAGCATAAATCAATGCTAGGATTCTGTACATGGGAAATGCCTTTCTAAACAATCCTGCAGTTTAATGTATGTGTATCCTATTGGTAGTGAAAGGTAACTACACTGATTTATGGTATATAAGGAGCAATTCTGAGTCAGTATCAATGGTTCCCAGGAAAGGCTGACAAATAACCATGCAGAATGTTTTTTTTTTTTAATAGCTGTGATGCATGCAGCTAGTGCAAATAATACAAATTAAACGGCATTTGTGTGGTCCCTCACACAGCTATAGCTAACCAAAACTCATATAACATATTAAACAAATGTATACCATTAAACTAGGGGTCCTCAAACTTTGGGCCTGGGCTTTTAGACTACCAGAATTGTTTCAGTTTTTATAAAGTCCATTTGGAGGTGGTTGTGTGTTGGAGGGGGAAGAAGAAGAATGACTATAAGACACACCCAGTTTTAAAGCAGGAAAAAATATTTCATATATAAAAGTGTTCACATCAATTGGGTTAATGCAATGTATTTAATGAATGCAATATCAGATTCAGCCAGTAGATGTCACTAGCAGCAGTACACACAGACACAGCACATGACGTCACCTCTTCACTGGTCGGGAGGAGGGGGGCAGGATGCTGCCCAGTCCTCTGTTCTCTCTCTCCGGCTGCCTGTGTCCGTGGAAGCAGCAGTGATTGCAGTTTCCTCGGCCACTGTTGGCATAAGCAATTATACAGTTTAGATGGGAGATCCAGCAGTGGGTGGATCTTAAATTTGAAAACTCCCTGGCTAATCTCCTTGCCAGGAAAGCTGGCGGGGAGCCAAAGCGCCACCACCCACGATGAGTGGCCGCGGGGGTCTTGCATTCGGACCATAAGACGCAGGCACCCCCCCCCCCATTTTGGGGTAAAAACTGCGTCTTATGGTCCAAAAAATTGGTAATAATGTTCACCCCCACTCCTACGGGATGCAGAATTATTAGGCAAATGAGGATTTTGACCACATCATCCTCTTTATGCATGTTTCTTACTCCAAGCTGTATAGCTCGAAGTCCTACGACCAATTAAGCATATTAGGTGATTTGCATCTCTGTAATGAGAAGGGTGTGGGTCTAATGACATCAACACACCTATATTAGGTGTGCATAATTATTAGGCAACTTCCTTTCCTTTGGCAAAATGGTCAAAGAAGGACTTGACAGGCTAATGCCAGGCATACACGCGGCGACCATCGCCGACATCTGCCCCTTTCTTCCGGGATTGTAAACGTGATGACTCTCATGTTTTACAATCCCATTGCATTCTGGGGCCCCTTCAGTCGGCGGGCACCCTTTGTGTGCCGGCCATAAGCTACAATGAAGCGCCGCTTCATTGTAGCTTATGGCATCGGCTCCATCGGCTCAGATTTTCCGACATGTCGGACTCCTGGCCGGCCGAGAAGTGGGGAGACAGGGATCTGTCGCCCCATGTGGGGACATGCCGATAAACGCCGGATTTTAACCTGACCGACGCGAGAGCGCGCACGGCCCTCGGTCAATAAAATCCGGCCGTTTATCGGCATGTTGTATGGCCAGCATTAGAAAAGTCAAAATAGTGAGATATCTTGCAGAGGGATGCAGCACTCTTAAAATTGCAAAGCTTCTGAAGCGTGATCATCGAACAATCAAGCGTTTCATTCAAAATAGTCAACAGGTCGCAAGAACTAATAACTGCCCATGACTGAGAAAATTCAAGCTGCAGCTGCCAAGATGCCACTCGCCACCAGTTTGGCCATATTTCAGATGCTGCAACATCACTGGAGTGCCCAAAAGCACAAGGTGGCATACTCAGAGACAGAAAAGCTGAAAGACACCACCACTGACAAGACACACAAGCTGAAACGTCAAGACTGTGCCAAGAATATCTCAGACTGATTTTTCTAAGGTTTTATGGACTGATGAAATGAGAGTGAGTCTTGATGGGCCAGATGGATGGGCACGTGGCTGGATTGGTAAAGGCAGAGAGCTCCAGTCCGACTCAGACGCCAGCAATGTGGAGTCCTGGTTTTTGCTGGTATCATCAAAGATGAGCTTGTGGGGCCTTTCGGGTTGAGGATGGAGTCCAAGCTCAACTCCCAGTCCTACTGCCAGTTTCTGGAAGACACCTTCTTCAAGCAGTGTACAGGAGAAGTCTGCATCCTTCAAGAAAAACATGATTTTCATGCAGGACAATGCTCCATCACACGCGTCCAAGTACTCCACTGTGGCTGGCAAGAAAGGGTATAAAGAAAAAAACTAATGACATGGCATCCTTGTTCACCTGATCTGAACCCCATTGGAGAACCTGTGGTCCTCATCAAATGTGATTTACAAGGAGGGAAAACATTACACCTCTCTGAACAGTGTCTGGGAGGCTGTGATTGCTGCGGCACGCAATGTTGAGGTGAACAGATCAAAACACTGACAGAATCCATGGATGGCAGGCTTTTATATGTCTTTGCACAAAGAAAGGTGGCTATATTGGTCACTGTTTGTTTTTTTGTTTTGTTTTGAATGTCAGAATGTATATTTGTAATGTTGAGATGTATATTGGTTTTCACGGTAAAAAAAATAATTGAAAGGGATAATTAGTTTTTTGTTAAGTGCCTAATAATTATGGCACAGTAATAGTCACCTGCCACAACGATATCCCCCTAAAATAGCTCAAAACTAAAAACAAACTAAAAACTACTTCCAAAAATATTCAGCTTTGATATTAATGAGTTTTTTGGGTTCATTGAGAACATGGTTGTTGTTCACATAATAATTATTCCTCAAAATACCACTTGCCTAATAATTCTGCACTCCCTGTATGTTTACTTATTTTAATGATTCCATGTACTAACTTATAAAACCAGTATATATGGAGAGATGGCTACCATTATTTTACTTAATAGTACAATGGGTACATGCCTTGTACTACAAAGGTTTTAATAGGTATATGTGGGAAGGGGGTTACCATTATTGTTTTAGTATTGATAAATAGTTAGTAGCCCCCTCTCCCCGCACTACCTATCATCTTCTTATTTCGCCCAGCGCATCTGTCACCCAGTCCCCTGAACACATCCGCAGCATGATAGCGCTACTTGCAGCCAACCTGATATTAAATACACACTTCCCCATTGCTCATTATGTTTTGTGGCATTACAAATAAGGTATGTGCAGTGCGCATGGGAACTAGTTCAGGTTTTTTTTCCAGTCTGTGCGGTACCATGAAATTTATTCAGATTAATCTCACTCCAATTTTGGCAAGACAAACAAAAAAAAATATTTTTATACAGTTGCCACAAATTGCACACACCAAAATCTGCTAGCTTTAACTCTCCCTTTTCATTGATTAGTAGATTCTGCGGCTTAAGATCCCTGTGCAAGACTTTTCTATGGTGACAATAAGACAAACCCCGAAGCAGCTGAAACATAATATCTGAAAAAAAAAAGAGAAAAACTGTAAGATAACTAAAAATTGTTTGACTATATAACCATTACATATCAGTCCACTACTTTTATTAATGTTATTGATTCTGGGGTATTGAACCCCCAAAAGGCTTACACACCTCTCCCTGGTAATAATACTGTTTGCAGAGCACTATCAAAGCACAATAGGACTAACTATTAGATGAAATAAAACCTGAAACAACATCTTTTTTTTAGAACATCCTTAACAAAATGATAGTATGTTTTTGGCTGTTTAAAGGGAAGGACAGAAAAAAAAAAATTCTGGCAAAGTTGAAGTGAGAGCAACCCACCCACTGGAAAATTAAAAGACAACCATTAACCACATTTCACACTGCTAGGGTAAAAAAAAAACGTACTGAAATTGGTACCCCAGATGGACTTGACTCGAGAAGCTTAACCTCCTGGGCGTTATGCACATGACGCGGTTTTTTTAAACCACACCACACGCAATCGCGCAGAGCACAACATGCCCGCCACGATTTCATACCCCGCCGCCCGAAAGTCCCGTGCATAACTCCGGCGTCACTTGAGACTTCAGAGTTATGCTGGGAAAGGCGACGCCCCTCCATTTACATAGAGGACAATGGGCACAGCCTACCCCCGTCGGGGGGAGACCCCGAAGCGTTGGCATACAATGCCAATGTTTCCCAGATCGAGGGGAATCCTGTGAACCATGTAAGTCATGATGGATTGCATGATGTATTTTGCTGATTTTTCATTTTGAATCTACCACTGAAAATACTTGAACTGAATCAGACAAATCGGACCATCAGGGGGCTTAAAAGATGGATAGTTTACAGTTACAGAATTATCAACATGACATTGGGAAAATCTAAACAGAAAACAGGAGGGCATTCACTATTTAAAACCACCATGACTTTGTTCTGTATAGTCATTAAAACCTTACCCCTGTTTAAAGCCTATGAAGGCTATGTTCCCACTTAGTGCGATTAATCGCCGTGTGGAATAGCCAGTGGGCATTGTCCATTCATTCCTATAGGAGCGATCAGGAAAAAAAAAAGCATGCGATCTTATCAATGGGGACAAGCCCATTCAAAAATGTGGGCGATTGACTGCTATTCCACAGGTGATTGAAAATCGCGAGGTCTAGGCGATTAAACGTCAAGTGGGAACATAGCCCTTTTTTTTTTCCAGCTGGAACTTACACACAGTCGAGTCCTTTTAAGAGTTGTATATCTTTACATTCAAAAGGTAGTTCCCAGATGTGCTGACTAAAACCCTCACATGACGGACAAGTTTAAAAAATCAGTGACGATTTTTCATTCTTTCGGCTAACCAGGGGTTTCTTTTTTTTTATATATATTACCCCAGATAGCAGACATGTTTCTTTTTTTGTGAGTTTATATATCTGTTGTTTATGTATATTTCTTCCCCTTTTTAATGTGTATACTAAAAACAAATAAAAAAAAAACAAACCAATACTTATTTAAGTCTATGCTTCTCAACCTTAACATTGTGCATGGACATCAAACTACCACAGTATCTAGGTATTGTTTCAGGTCACTATCCTACAAGAATAAAAAACAAAAGTATTCAATAATTATTTGAAGACTACCATTACAAGCACTGTATAACAGTAAGTTCTAGTAAATGTATATGAGTCAAAAGTTGAATAAAAACCACTCAAAGTAATGGCCGAAGTACAGTGTTTTCATTTAGATAGCATGCATGATTTGCAATATATGTAAATAACTGTGTTCCGCACTGTGCTGCCATAAATTCTTAAAGGGACCTCAACAAACCTTTCTATCTAGCACATTTGTCCTATATGTATTATGCTATGATGTCAACAATACAGTGTGCCAGAAGTTTTGTCTGTTTTAGAGTCTAGCTGGCCCATTTATTTGGACTGCTGCTAAATGTGAACTCGTGATGTTCTGAATAATATTTTACTTATATTATAATTTTTTATAAAGCGGACCTACCACCAGGAATCTATGTTTTCATGAATGGCACTAGAAGTGCCAATAATAGGGAGGAATGCAGTGAAACCCCCCAAAACGTACCTGTATGAGCAATTTAGTAATATATCAGGCATTCCTGTTCACTGGCTCAGCAAACCCGGCAGCACGTCACAACAACACGTGATTTTTCAGTGTAAAGCCACACATGGTTGTGCAATATCGCAGGTGGCCACTGGGGCGTTCAGTGATCTTCTATGGCAAAGCAGCTCACTGAAAAATCACGTGTTGTTGATGTGCTGCCGGCTTGTGCTGACACCATGAACCCAGGAAATGAAGAAGAAATGCCGGATTAATATTCCCTATTGCTCATTACAGGTATGTTTTGGGGGTTTTTCACTGCATTCCTCCCTATTATGCACTTCTAGTGCCATTCATGAACATGATTCCTGGTGTAGGTCGCTTTAACTTTACTCCTAAATTAAAAAAATATGAACACATTTCGAAAAAAATGATTTCGATTTTGTAACTATAATGAAGATTTCAATAATTTACTTTATCAGTAAATCATGCAACCACTGTGGCAGTGCAGGTTGGCCAGGTTACATAGAGAGTTGGGAGGGGGGGGTAATCTGCCTCCTGCAGCTCCCCTTCATTATCGGACCACACGGATCGTTGAGTTTGCTTCCTGTGCTCCGATCTCGCTGACGAACCCAGCTCGTCCACGCGCGTTCGACAAGCAGACATGGACGAGCTGGGAAGTCAGGAACGAGGGGTTAAGCATGCATGAGACATACAGGAGAATGGGATTCCATGCTGGAGTGGAATATAAAGCCACAGACTCAAGCTCTATGGGGCTTCAGTAAAACCTATATAAATACTAGATCTCGTAATGGCTCTACAGCTTAGGGTTGGGTTAGTGTGAGATAGGTGCACTCTTGTGTTTCAAAATTGACTTTAATTCGAAACTGTACACATCCAGCAGCGTGGGCAGACAGTGAGCCACATGATATACCACTACTCTGTTGACTGGGTAGGGATCTGGCCTTAACCATTTACCTGCCAAATTTGAATTTTGGTTGCGGCATTGATGAAAGTCTTCTGCTGGCGTATACATTATTTTTTGACACGCCTTAACGTATCATCTGCACTGTTTCTGTCGTAAGCTTCCTTGTTGAGGAAGCCTGTTTTGGCTGGGGAAAGAACAATTCTTCTCTGTGAAACCATCCACAGTCATTTATATCAATCAAATCCATCAACTGACTATTTTTTTATATATATAACAATTGAAGAGTGGCACTTATGTTCTGGTGCGAGCAATTCCCTGTAGATTATGTACATATACCATCTAAGCCCCCATACCACCATAAAATTTATCCATACAATTTCAATTAATCTTCCAACAACTATGTAGTGCCGGGTGCCGTCCCTGATAGAATACAAAGTTTGATTGGAAAGTTTAAGAAATGTTCCTCATATTCTGGTTTTTGTAGAAGACCAGAAGTTGTCATTGTCCAGAAAGTGTATGGTAAGATTGTAAGGTGTAATGGGGCCTTTAGACTTAGAATGCCTGCATAAGATGGCGAACACTCCGAAAATTCCTCAGGTAAGCAATGTAATCATGTTTTATTAAATCACATCATATTATACAATTCAGACCCTATGCAGAAGGTATCTCTTGTGGTTGGTTTCAAAAATTATTGTTTGGCCAATTCAATATTTTCTATCTTTTGTCAATTTTGATCATTATAATAAACCTGATGATTCTCTGTAGAATTTCAGCCCTTGTTTTTATAATAACCACATTATTACCACCTTATATTAGACAATATACTAGTATGATTATGCTTACCACAGTATTCAAAAAACTAAAGTGAAAGAATCTTCTGTGTGGATTAATATCATGTAGTGTTACAATGTTTGCATGCTTCAATTCTTCAAAAGTGACACTGAAAAAAAGAAAAATACCAAGAATCAAATACGTTGCCACAAAAAGGCAATATGAGTTACAGTACTTTTAATTTTGGGTATGCCCCCACAAATGTAAAAAAAGAATTAAAATAGTTTTTATCTATTAATCCTAGTATTACAGAGTCCTGGTTACGCAGGATTGTTATCTGATACTCCATAATAGGTCAATATTCTCTTAATTTCAACTAGTCTGTTCCCCGAGGAGAGCCCGTCTGTTTGAGTGCAAGCGCATCAACTACAAAAATAGACTATGAATACAGAGTTCATCACCCCAAAAAGTTTTTGAGCAAAAATTAAAACTTTAACAAGATACTTGAAATAGGAGTTTATGATGTAATTTTTCACAATATTCTTTATCTTTATGGTGGAGTGAATGGGCCCAAAACAATTGTGGTTTGCCAACCGGCTGTGTTAAAACGTGTGATATAATAGATTGGATTGGTCGTGACTAACTATACTCTGGGGAACCTAGTGTAAAGTGGGATAGACTGGCTAAGGATTGTCATGGATGATATTTAAATAATTATTTTGGAAATGGTGGGTCCGCTGTGTAAATTGTATGGTTATACGATAGATGTTAAAGACTATCTATATACTCGGAATAGGCCCAAGTTGTTTAGCAACAAATGTGCAAAACATGTCCCCCTCGACTTTACTTCGAGTCAGGCTAGTACCAGTACGGGTAACTACAGAACCATGTGCTGTGTATCATTTTTACAAATAAACATTTTCCACAAAATATTAGTAACAGTACTTTCTTTTTGGTATTACCGACAATGTAATAAAACATTAAAACTAGTTTTTATCTAATTAAAGTGGGATCGACGTGCTTAGGTATTGTCATGATGTTAGTTGCCTCTTAAAGACCAAATCATGACGCTGGTAGTGAAAAAAACATAAAACGGACTAGCAACAAGTCAACAGATGGGCTCTTTTCTTCAGGTTAACTTATTGCTTGCACTGATAATGGATCTTTCTTTAGGCTTAGTGTCCACTTGGCGACAGGCTCCCCCCAAAAAACACTGGGAAGAAAGACACAGAGAGGACACTTTCCCATTCTTAGTAATGGAACAGTATCCACAGCACATTCTCAAGTTCCACTCTTCATTGTGGTGCTGCCATGAGACTTGAACATGAAGATCAATGGACGTTTCCTGCAAAAGCAGCTTCGAACAGCAAATCTTTTCCCGATCCTCTGTGTGTATGCACAGAGAAAAGGGCACATCCACCTAGTCTAAACGGTTTCTTACATCGATCACACTGTGTAGTGACAACGTTGCTGTTTAGACCTGCAATTAATCAAAATTATTCTCGATTTGCAATGATCTCTGCATGTATGGCAGCTTAAAGCGGAAGTAACACTCAAAAAAAATCCCCCACATACATGACATGGCCACTAAGTTACACACCTGTTCACAGTATACATCTTTAGAACTGCTACACAGAGAAAAAAAAAGTACTTACAATCTTCACTTCCTCAATCCCTAAGGCACCATCTTAAGTACTGGCGCCTGAAACCACTTCCGCCCATTCTGTTGAACATTACGAATCTAAGTTGCCCCTTCCCTGCAGACATATTTTACCAATCCCAAAGGGGTTTTGGTATGTAGGACAGTTCTGGTCTTCCAGAGATCTATGTGCGCAGTTTACATAGGAGACAGTAGGACATGTATGAGACAGGAGATATTGAGACGAAGTGGTGGGGTGAATAGTGATGGCCCGAACTGTTCGCCGCTGGACTATCCGCATGCCCCGCGTTCGCGGGATCCTTTCACAACATATGGCGATGTTAGACCCCCCTCCGGCTGTACTGATTGGCGCATGTGTCACCCGATCAGCAGCACGAAGGCTCCTCACCTCCCTCACTTCCTGCTGCTGATACCAGGCAACGGGCAATGGGACCGGGGGCAAAGGTGACACGGGCAATGGTGGTGACACTGGGCATGGTGACCAAACACGGGCAATGGTGACAACCCGGCGGGCACAGGGAACGGTGCAATTGTGTACACGGGCAAAGTGACACGGGCAGGGTGACACGGGCAATGGTGACCCGGCAAAGGGTGACCCCGGCAAGGTGGTGAACACGGGCAATGGTGGACACAACTGCAAGTGACCCGGGCAATGGAGGGTGACACGGGCAATGGTGACACGGCAATGGTGACACGGGCAAGGTACACGGCCAATGGGTGACACGGGCAAAGGTGACACTGGCAATGGGACACGGGCATGGTGACCACGGGCCAATGGTGGTGACCCGGGCAATTGTGGTGATCACCTGTGCAATGGTGACACGGAACAAGGTGACACGGGCATGGTGACACGGTCATAGGTGTGACCGGCAATGGGACACGGGCAAAGTGACACGGGCATGGTGTTGACACGGGCATGGTTACCGACAAAGGTGACACGGGCAATGGTGGTGACATGGGCAATGGTGGTGACAACGGGCACTGGGTGACACGGGGCACAGTGACACGGCAATGGTGACACGGCAAAGTAACACGGCAATGGTGGTGACCGACGGCAAATGACACGCATGTGACACGGGCAATGTTGGTGACACGGCAATGGTGACACGGGCAACCGGTGACACAGGCAATGGTGACACGGGCATGGTTGTGACACGGTCAAAGTGACACGCGGCAATGGTGGTGACCCGGCAATTGTGGTGACACGGGCAATGGTGACACTGGTCAATGGTGGTGACAAAACGGGCAAGGTGACACGGGCAAAGGTGACACGGCAATGGTGGTGACACGGGCAATGGTGGGGTGACACTACCCTCACTAGTGGTAATGTGTTCAGTTGTGCAGGTGATATGTGGTGACATGGATTTGGGGGGACACAGTTAGGCTGAGGATTAGGTTAGGTTGAGTTATAAAATATCGTCATTCCTCCTCTGCTGCCAGTCCCAGGCAATGTCTCCTCTACCCTGCCCCCACAATCACCTCACAGATTACACTTCCCCATGGTCTGGATGTCTCATTCACCAGCATCATTGTATCTTGAGGATTGAGGCCAGACATGACTGGTTACTGGTGTAATATATAAGTAATCCTTATTACTCTCTGCGCATCCCAGCAATGTCTCCTCTACACTTTCACCCACAATCACCTCAACAGTATGACACTTTCCATGTCTGGAAGGTTCTCTTCATCCAGATCATGTATAAATGGAGGATAGGACAGACATGACTGGGTTACTTCTGGGTGTATATCTAGTATCTATTACCCTACTGCTGCCAGTCCAGTCATGTCTCCACTACACTTCCCGACAATCACCTCACAGATGACCCTCTTCCATGAACCACAGAGAGGGGAGGGGGAGGGAGGAGAAGGGAGGGGGAGAGCACAAAGCACACAAGACCCGGGCTTGCATCTCTTGTGATAGTGAAACGTCACAGAGACAGGCAGAAGAATGCTTATGGGGCCCCACTCAGAGCTGATGGTTTCCCAGCCAGTCTCAGCTCTAACAAAGCGACCTCGGCGCCGTGGCGCAACGTCAACAGCATGGGTTGTGCTACCCTCGAAAAACTGTCTTTCCTGCTGTAGATATTTTTTTTTTCTTTTTGGCCAGTGATTGCCCTATCTATTGGCAGCCTGATGCTGATGTGCAAGTGACCTCCAACGTGTATGTCCGCGTAACTGCTACCTCTTTCTCATACTTCTCTGATTGCCCGTGCAGGGTCTCCTTCCTCTGCTCAAGTCTGATTTCTTTTAAAGCACCCAGTTCCTCTGCTCTGGTTCGTTTGCTGCGCCCTTAAACACGGTGGCATATGTGCCCTGCCAAAAGAGATTACAAAAGTTATGACCGTGGAAGGAAAGGCCCTTGGGGGGGGGGGGGTTGTTTGTTGTGTTTTTTTAATGTTTCTTGGTTTCCACAAATTACAAAAGAAATTCTGTTTATTAAGCACCACATAACACTCAATTCTAATATTCGCTGATAATTCACTATTCTACACTCGCCCTACATGCACATGAATGTGATGTGTGCGATGCAAGGTTTTTGCCATTACAATTAATTTATAAATGTCAATCATACATGTATACAAACATTTTTACCATGTGGTCTTACAATAAAAGACATAGACCGCAAGACCAGAAAAGTGGAAAAAAATGCATGGAAGAGAGGGCAACACCAATGCATGCACAGAATTTATCATCTTTTAACCTGAAATTGACAACAGGCTACTCCTACAGACTGCAATCATAGGATACACCTACGCAGTTTCTTCTTGACATAACCGCACAGTATTATATAACTAGAACAGGGTGTTTCCCACTTTTTCACACTTTTC
>CM070033.1:12189673-12216085 GCA_036250615.1 Ptychadena robeensis | reverse complement strand
AAGTGTGTGAACCTTGGTAGCAC
The DNA here is from genome assembly GCA_036250615.1 of Ptychadena robeensis. Lineage (NCBI taxonomy): Eukaryota > Metazoa > Chordata > Amphibia > Anura > Ptychadenidae > Ptychadena > Ptychadena robeensis. The sequence continues at coordinate 12,216,062 of CM070033.1, read as the reverse complement.
ATGTGGATAAAAAGTGCAGCAAATGTTTAAAAGATGACCAAATAGGCATAAAAGGTGCAGGAACAAAATGCATGTTTGCATGGACATTGCATGGAGTGTAGGAAAAGTACAGCACAGTATAAGCCATTACCTTTTGAATTGTAGAGTTTTCAGTGGTAAAATTGAGGATAAAACCAGGCAAAATCGATCAGACTCAGCAGGTAGGATATATCGTCAATTTAAAGTCCACACTATGGCGGAGGGACATCCTGGGCTAACTTTCACGTTTTGTTACTGCGTATATCCTTCCGCCGTCCTACTGCGCATGCGCAGTGGTATTGGTAGGACAGCTCGGCGAGCAGTTCATCTCGGCACTGCACCGGCATTGCATCCGTGACTCCCAGCCTCACCTGCCAGGGAGGGAGAGGGTTAAGCCGGTCCAGCGGGGACCACAGCCGAGACCCACCGAATACAGCCGGGGCCCCAAACAAGCACATATAGTGTATACTATCCAAATTGGTAATAAGTGGTGGTACTAGAACTATCTCTGTGATGTTAGCGTTAAAATACGTTGCTATGTTGGAGATGCATATAGGTGCCCCATTAGACATAACTATTATTTCTTCATTCAGTATAAGGTTTTTTGATAAGGTTTTTAGATAACATCTTTTTCCTATTTCAATGCTAGTATTTTGGTCATATATTTTTTCTCTACCGGGTCTCAGATATGTTTACTCAAACTAATAGCAACTTTTATTGGTCATCATAGTATTATGTCTGTCTCTTAATAATTAATATATTCCCAGGCATGATAAACCTCATGTTCCATATATATTTTTTTACACTGTTTTCAACAGTCATCAACTTATGTCGCCATATACTACTATTGTTTTTATAAAGATTTAAACCTATATCTTAGCACCCTGGCTATGTTATGATGTCTATTTTCTCAGTTAGCAAAGAAACATATTCATCCTATCTTTTAAACAACAATGACTGCTCCTTCAGGAACTTTTCTACTTTAGTAACAAATGTATTTGTAAATACGTAACAAGGGGGAGGGGAACTGGGGACTGGTGTCTTCCACCTTCCAATAAGGATTATTCAAACAAACAACAATAACAAAGAGGGGGAGAGGGGCTGGGGACTGGTGTCTTCCACCTTCCAATAAATGGATTGATTAAGCAAAAACAACAACAGCACAACATATTGTTCCCCCTTGTAACATTGTTACAGCATATTTGATTCACCACAGTTGTTAAAATATATACAAGTTTTTATTATTGCATACATGTTTCTAAAAGATATTCACAATGTTTTTACATGATTATAGCGGTGGTACAAATATTTACATATATAGTTTGCCGTCAAATACAATGAAATAAAATCAAATCAGATTACATGATCCACATAAATACATATTTCAAAATTTCAAAATCTGCAATGGACGTCTTCTCGCGTTTCGCTAACATTTAGCTTCATCAGGAGATCCCGCCATTACTATAATCTGTAACAATTATCAGATGTCTTAAAATCAAACCTACATGTATAGAGATCTTATACTATCAAGGTGCATGACGTGTACTCACATTCGCTGGTCATGTAATGTACTTGGTGACACCCCAGGTGGCCACCGCCAGGCCAACCATCCATAAACCAACCGACATGGTTCTACACTTCTACTCTCAACCCATAACAGTCATTATCGTTTAAGATAATGACTGTTATGGGTTGACAGTAGAAGTGTAGAAACATGACTGTCCTCTGGTGCTGGAGTTTAGGAATATAGCTGTTATGGGTGTGCAAAACAAATGTGGAAATGAATTTTGGAACATGGCTATTATGGGTTGACAATAGTATTTTAATACTATTGTCAACCCATAATAGCCATGTTCCAAAATTCATTTATAGTGAACAGGGTGGTTTATACATTTTATTGGCTATATACAAATTTGGTGTAAACCCCTGTCACTTATATAATATTTTTTCAAGAAAGCAAGCAAAAACAATGAGTCATATTGTGATATAGGGTCCAGATTGTAAATAATTTGCAGAGAATATATTGACAGTGTTATGAATGTCTTAAGCATGTTTGCAAAATTTATGTGCAATTCTATTGTACTTCAGTCTTCAGATCATCTCATACATGGTGAAACCCTGCGAGCATGACAACTAGGTCTCTCCTCCAAGGTTGTGCATGAAAGGTAAAAGAAAAAAATGGAAAGCAAAGGAAGAAGAAAGTATATTGGAGGTGACAACCAATCCCCAGATCAGTAAAGGTTGGTATTAGGGGAGGGTATTGCCTGACTACATCTTGTTTTAGAACTATTCTGATTGCAGAATTAGAATTTAACAATATGTGTGTCACTCAATTGATGGACCTGCATGATTCAATTACCTGAATCTTCATAATTATAATGTTTCTAAGAGAAAAGCACAGAAACCCTTTATTGGTTAACTATGCTTTGATTAAAGGGAAGCAATAAGGTTATAACTTGTCTCCAAAAATTCTTAACCGAACACATCATCATCAGATCTTCTGTACCTTCTATAGTCTACATGTAGCGGAATGGTCTGTGTATGGTATGGTAGAAACCAGTATGTGGAGGGTAAATAAGTAAAGTAATGAATATGCTGTTAATTTTCTGATGATGTGACCATGACCAAGCCATAGGGGAGTGCCCTGCCAGGGAAGAGGGAATCTGCAGAGATGTAACTGTAGACATCTCCCTTTCCCTGTGTAGGGGAGGGTGCCCTGGCCCTGAGGAGTTGGCACAGGGTGGATTAAAGACAAGGCCAGAGACTGACCAAATGGCAATGATTGCTCCCACATGGCTGTCATGGAACTGACGTCTTTACCTTAAGAACATCAATAAAAGTTACCAGTTCTTACACCGACTGTCAGTGCGTGCATAGACTTTATTTGGGACGTGTGCAAGGGCCTGCGTTGGGACACTGCCTCTAACACAGTGGTTCCTAAACTGGGGGGGTCAACAATAGAAAAGAGAATTCTGAAGACTCCCAATCATACTTTGCTGCTTAGTGGAGATTTACCTTCACATCTTCTAGAGTTACAGAAAGTTAAGCCCCCAATTCACCTTAAGATCGATCCATACAATCTCCATTAGATCTACCAACAAATATGTAGTGTCGGGTATTCCATGATAGAATACATAGTGATAGGAAGATATATATCACTGCTATGTAGTGCTGGGTCCTCCCGATAGAATACATAGTTTGGAAGGTAAATCACAGCTATGTAGTGCCGGGTCCTCGCCTGATAGAATACTATTGATTGGAAGGTATATATCACTGCTATGTGTAGTGCCGGGTCCTCCCTGATAGAATACACAGTTATTAAATGTATATATCCTGCTATGTAGTGCCCGGGTCCTCCCTGATAGAAACATAGTTATTTGGAAGGTATAATACTCTATGTAGTTCTCGGTCCCCATGATAGAATACATAGTGATTGGAGGTATATATCACTGCTGTAGTGCGGGTCCTCCCTGATAGAATACATAGTGATTGGAAGTATATACATGCTATGTAGTGCCGGGCCTCCCTGATACAATAATATGATTGGAAGTATATATTCACTGCTATGTAGTGCGGGTCCTCCCTGATAAATACATAGTATTGGAAGGTATATATCCCTGCTATGTAGTGCCGGTCCTCCCTAATGAATCCATGTGATTGGAGAATATATTACTGCTATGTAGTGCTGGGTCCTCCCTCATAGAATACATAGTTATTGAAGGGTTAGAAAGCTCCTCATATTACATGTTTGGTAAACAAAAGTTGATTGTACAGAGATTGTATGGAAAGATTGCAAGGTGTATGGGGGCCTTTAGAGAAACCTTTTTCTCCTTGACAGATGTCATCACACCTTAGATGTAGATGGGTCAGAATTAGAAATTTATTTATTTATGGCATATAAGATGACTTTTAAACCCAGGAAAATCTTCTGAAAAGTCGGGGGTCATCTTAGACACCGGGTACTGAGACTTCTGAGCCGGAGAAATCAGCCGGCCGTGACACCTCCCTCTCATCCCACTCTCCCTCCTAGATGCTTTGAGAGAAAGCCAACGTGCTCTCAAGAGGCTGTGGCTCCAGTGCCTGAAACTGGTATTGCAGCTCAAACACATTCTTTCAGTTTTTATTGTTACATGTATACAATATTTGTCACTTGAATAACTGCAGGGAAACATTAATAACTATGAAAGGGTACAATAAGGGGTGTGAAATTGGAAATGTAAATTAGCAAAAACTTTTAAGGGTGTTGGAGATCTGGGGGTTGAAATCAGAGTAGGCATATGTAAGAGCAAAATCTGACAACAGAAAAGTACTGTGTGACAGTTGTAATATGACTATAAAAGGGTAACATTTGGTCTGCAGGTATTCTCAGGGGTTACCACGCTGCCACATTTGCTGGTGGATTTCTCATGGCAGACAGTTTGCCCATGTCATAAGCATTTGAATTAAAACTACCATATTGAAATCACATCTGATGGTTTTTTTTTTTATTTGGTGTGCGTTGGAAGAGGTGTAGTCTTATACGGCAAGTGTATACCAAACTCTATATTTTAACTGGAAAAGTTGGGGGTCGTCTTATACGCCGGAAAATACGGTATTTCACTAGCTGACTTTGTGAGGTAATTATTTTGACTATGTTCTAAATTCTATTAGATGTTCAAAGCATATTTTGAGCTTGATATATCTGTCTGCTGATCTTGTTGTTTCTCTCTTTTTCTCTATTTTTAGCAGTCCTCGGGTTTACTCAATGGATGAACTTTCCGATGGAGAGAATTTGACCTACAGATGTATTTTTGAAGAAGATTTCAAATACATACTTTTGCCTGTGGCCTATTCCATTGTGTTCGTGTTTGGCTTCATCCTCAATGTCCTTGCCCTTTACATTTTCATCTTCCAGATACGGCCATGGAAGGTGGTCACCGTTTTTATGTTCAACCTCGCTCTGTCAGACCTTCTCTACGTCTTGTCTCTCCCACTGCTGGCCTACTATTACTCTAAAGCCAATGACTGGCCTTTCTCTGAGCCACTTTGCAAGATAGTCCGTTTTCTCTTCTACACCAGCCTGTATGGCAGCATCTTCTTCCTCCTCTGCATCAGTTTTAACCGTTTTCTAGCAGTGTGTTACCCTTTACGCTTTCTACAATGGAACCACATTCGATATGCCCGGATTGCATCTGTAATTATTTGGTTGGTCATTATTAGCATTCAGTCGCCGATACTGTATTTTGTGTCAACCAGTTATATGGACGACACCACAATCTGCCATGACACAGCAAACATTGAACTCTTTGACCAGTTTGTTGTTTACAATACAGCAACCTTAGTGTTACTTTTTTGTGCCCCATTTATGGTCATCCTGGTTTGCAACTGCTTGATGATTTTTGTTCTGGTAACGCCGACAGTTGCGGTCACACAGGCGTCCAAATCCAAGAGGAAATCGGTCAAAATGATTATCACGGTCCTTGTGGTTTTCACCACCTGCTTTCTGCCCTACCACGTGACCCGTACACTGTACTACTACTACCGCAAGGTGAACACCGCCCCTTGTTATGTTTTAGATGCCGTTAACGCTGCCTACAAATCTACAAGACCTTTTGCCAGCCTCAATAGCTGCATTGACCCGATGTTGTATTTTTTGGTTTGGAGGTTTCGCTTAGTCTGGAACAGAAGAAGGCAGGGGACTGTGTCACAATAAATCATATTTTGGTTAATCAAAGTGACTAGTTCTAACAGTTTTTTTTATCAAAAAGGTCTACAATTAAAGCTAAGATTCAGTAAATCAAAGTACTATTTACTTGGATTTTAAAGCTGACCTCTGGAAAAAATCTAATCCTACCACCATTACCTCCAAGAAAGGGACAATGTTGAAGTTTATAACATTTTCCAACCAGACATATACTTCAGGGTTTCAGGTGTAAAATGGCCAACATCCCAAAATAAATATTGCACAAGCGCTGATATCAACCATCAAGGGAGGGGTTAAAGCCCTGTCCTCTATGGCAGGTATCTTGTTTAATTCCCCTTATTTACATATGAGCAAGGGGACTTTAGAGGCCAGTCAATGGTGTAGTAAAAACAAATTACAGAATTTTAATTCTCATATAATATAGTCCAAAACATAGTCATAAAAGTCCAACAGGTATGATATGTGCAACAGATCGGAGGAGATTTCTCAGGATACTGTGATCCGATAGATGCCGCTGGCAGTGTAGTTGTCCATATGGGGAAAGAATGACCCTATGCCATCCAGGGTAGATGCAGAGACCCCGACGTACGTTTCTTTTAAATCTTCCTCAGGGGGTCCACATGAATGCCATACGGTCCGTATCCTCGGGTATGGATCAAAGTATATGCAGCCATATCTCACTGCACGGCCGCACAAAAGAACGGAGGGCCATAACCAACAGGGTCCCTCCACTGGTAGGTATTTAATGTAAGGAAGTATAGAAGATAGGTATTAGGTATAAATGTCTCCTTCCTCGTGCTGGAGTGCTACACAGAGGTACACATCACCCAAGGAGCTACATGAAAACACAAACGCTTTAGTTTAGAAGATAAAAGAGCATTATGACCATGGATACATTATATTGGGCTTAAATATTGAGTTATAATGTTTCATTTAATAATGCAAATCAATAGAGGTGGATAAGACATTTTTAGCATGTTGGCATGGCCTTAGTGCAACAATACCTCATATTTAACCCTCTGAGCATTTCACACATGGCATGCTTTATAAATTCTTTGCTCCCTCTCCCCCCTTCACTCCGGTGTCATCGATGATACTGTGTGCCACCCCCGCTTCTTCAGTGTCATAGATAAGGCTGAAGAGGTAGACCCAGAACAGATTGGTGGAGATACTCTCTATCACTGTGGGCTAGCCAGGGATAGGTGAATATCCCCAAGTGTAGCTCGGGGTGAGGTTGCAGGGTCAGCAAACTTACCCTGAGTTACTTTTGGGGCAAATACTAAAGAGGTTAAACACAATATTTCAAAGAACAGTGGCATTTACATTGTGCACTGTACTTGTCATTTGTTTAAGGCCAGAGATGGTGGTTGCAGTCATGTGACCTGTCAACAATCATATAAGCAGCCCCACATCCCTCTACAGTAGCATTAAGTATTTCATTATACACCATAGGCTCAACACCATTGCCTACATTTAATTAATGGATAGCAAAAGGCAGGTCGTGCTGTGACGCCCAGCATGGAGCACATAGAGGTTTCTGCATTACATTTAATGCATTTTGTACAACTTCATTGCACTCCTAAGTGGTGTTGTGAGCCTTCCTACTGGACCACAGAACCTTCCCTATTATTCTGGCCATACCCACAAGCATGGAATACCTCCAAAGGGGCGTAAGGTACTGGCTTGGGGTCTTATCATTTATGTTTTTTTATCAATGTGGCTCTCTAAACCTAATATACACATCAAATTACACGATTCTATATATTACATCAGGAAAGTTTTAATAGTAATCACATTCCCCCTGGCAGATGGCCATTAAATGGTGAATCCATAATTCTGTATATCAATTGCAGAAGTGAAATTGTGGTGTAAGAAATATGTTTTACCAAAAAGACATTGCAGGTAGCAGAACATGTAGATAATTTTTAGCCATTTTAGGCTGACATGAACAGCCAGTTAAGTATTGCAGGATGATTGTCTCAATAGAATCCGAACTCTGTTACCTTAAGTCCTAGTAAACTTATAATTGTTCTTACATTTGTACATGAATATTGTCCCCAAGTAGGCGTAAAGTTGCACTTTAGTTTTATTGACTCTTAAAATAAATTACAATGGTTTCACTTGCCTGGCATGATCTATGGATGGTGCCAAGAAATCTACTGACACCTTCTGGTATCAAAGTGCACACATTTCATTTAATCTTTTCTTCCATTCAGGGAGTAATATATACAGGGGTGCACACAAGAGGCCACAGCTACGCATGCGGAAAGATAAATAACTAAAATAGCAATTTGAAGAAGAAAACTTTTCAATCAGATAAACATGAAATAGTACAATTAACCCCCCTAGCATTACTGACGGCACCATTTCGTCCACCACTTTCCTGTCAGTACTCCTCTGCACGAGATGGTGCCGTTGTTTCAGTGTGATTCCCAGATGTGCCCTTTGAAGTTAACCCTGCCTCCCCTGGTGTGTTCATCACACCATAGGAGAGAGGGTGCCAAAGGAAATTGTAATAACTGTATCCAATACAATTCAAAGTAAAAAAAACACAAAATACATTTCCAATTATTATAAAACTTTTAATATAAACAAAACATAAATATGAATACATACTGTTCTGAAATCTATTATACAAAAGAAGTATTTCAGAGATTTCATCATTCAAATGATACCTTTTATTGATTTTATTTTGTTACATCATTGTTTGTTTCAAACATTATTATATTCAGGATGCCTGATTACTAGACCCTTGTACAGACATATTTTGGGAAGTTACAGGCCTACAACATAAAAAAAATCCATTTAAGTTTGGTGCGCTTTTGGTACAGAAATCTCAACCTCACAGGAGTGCTAGGGAGGTTAAACATGCTTTAAAAATGACAGCTGGTGTAGCTTGTTTCAAAGCTCATTTACAATTACTTTTAATGCCACTTTTACTATGTATACATATTTATATTTTTATGCATTTAAATGCATTAAAGGGGATTCTATTCTTCAAGAAAAATGCATAGTAAATCACCCAGCAAAACATTTAATGGATTTCCCACATCTTTTTTGCTGACATAACTTCTCTCAGAACCCAGAACATTCAGGGAGGGAGAGAGTTTGATAACACACAACATCTCACAAAAGTGTCAACCTGTGAAGCTCTAGTGAGCTCCATGCTCAAGAGTTAAGGCTGTGGTAAAAAATAGTGGCGGTCACACAAAATATTGACACTACCAAACCAGAATTTGGACATTTATCACCTAGGGGTGTTTACTTTTGTTGGCAGAGATTTAGACATTCATGTCTGTGTGATGAGTTATTTTGAAGGGCATCACATTTACACTGATATACAACTGTAACCTGACTACTTTATATTGTCTTTATATTATATTTAGGAGTGTCATATTGTCAGCGTTGTCCCATGAAAATATATCATGAATGACCACAATGTCAGAGGTGTACTTACTCTTGTTGTCAGACGTTTAGACAGTAATGGCTGTATGTTGAGTTATTTTGAGGAGACAGCAAATTTTTACTGTTATACAAGCTGTGCACTGATTAATTTCCATTGTATAAAGTGTCATATTGTAAATGTTGTCCCATGAAAATATATCATGAACAATTTACCACAATGTCAGGAGTGTACTCACTTTTGTTACCAGAGGTTTAGACAGTAATGGCTGTATGTTGAGTTATTTTGAGAAGACGGCAAATTTACACTGTTATACAAGCTGTACAAAGTGTCATATCTTCAATGTTGTCCCATGAAAATATTATAAACTATTTATCGCAATGTCAGGGGTGTACTCACATTTGTATGGGCCATACATACTACAACAGTTTGTGTGTACAGTGTTTTGTAGGGCCCACTTCAATATACCCTTCAAATGCTTTGGGGGATGGCACCAACATTGCAGGGGACATACACTGCCTGGTCGAAAAAAAAGAAATCACTACCTGTATTTAACTAAGCAAATAGGTATGGGCTTCCTATTGGATAATTTCTGCATGGGTGATTATCTTTCAGCTAGCAACAAGATAGTTAACCCCAACTGGTGCAATATACTGAAGGACCAGGTTATTCCATCAATGGATTTTTTTTTCCCTGATGGCAATGCCAGGATTCATCAGGCTCAAGAGCAGTTCAGGGAGCATGAGACATCATTGTCACACATGGATTGGCCACCACAGAGTCCAGACCTTAATTCCATTGAGAATCTGTGGGATGTGCTGGAGAAGGCTTTGCGCAGCGATCAGACTCTACCATCTTAAAAGTAAATGCAACGCTGGATGGAAATAAATCTTGTGACATTGCAGAAGCTTATCGAAACATTGCCACAGCAAATGTGTGCCGTAATTAAAGCTTAAGGCGGTCCAATGAAATATTAGAGTGTGTGACATTTTTTTGGTGGTGACTTTTAATTTGGCCAGGCAATGTATATGGCCTGTATTTTATTATTGATAGAACAAGAAAACAATATTCAATGTTTTTCATTTACAGCTTACATTGCCTCTGTGAAATAGCAACTTAAATAACAGTATTTTTTCCTAAATAAATTTTCCTAATCTCCTAAGCATAAATGTTTGTTATTTTATTTTATTGTCCGCATTGCCCAGCCGAGAGGACCCCCCGGACCGACGTACCTGTGAACCCAAGCTCTGTGCAACTTACCAGTTCCTCTACCACCATACGTCTACCTTACCATACCCAAGGTCGGTTTGCGTTTGTGGTTCTGCTGATGGGCGCCCAGATGTGAGGCCTCCCGTTCTTGACCCTTTGGCTGCCCCTGCTGGCTTGTGACTAACCCAAAATACAGTAATCTTATACCTGAATAATATATACCTGGATAATCCTCACCCCCTGAGGAAGTACGGAATTGTACGAAACGCGCGTTGGGGCATAACCCTGCTAGGACAGGATATCACCCTGACACTACTCATATATCACCATATTCTATGCTATGTATAACCTGTATGACCTGCTACGAGCTGATATGTAACATTGTCACAACACTGACCAGCCCTGTTTGAAGGTCATATTGTGCGGTGGTTTTTACTGATGTCATTGTCTATGTCTAACTTATGTATATAATAAATTCATGTGGATCTTCTTCTAAATCTTTGATACTCTTTATACTTTACACACCGTATTTCGAGGCCGTTAAAGTCCCCTTGCCCTTGAAGCAATTCAGGGGGAAACCTAGTCAGTGGGATAGTCCATTTGGGCTCTCCCGAACTGATTAACTTGATATATTTTATTTTATTATTTATGTTATAATTAGTGTTGAGCGAGAATATTAGAATATATCTGACGAATATCCAACATTCGAAAATTCACAATATTTCAGGAATGTGCACTCGGATATTTGCAATGGCGGATATTCGTCATATTATGCTTCAACATTTTTTACCGACATACATGGCGCATATTTGTGCGCATTGCGAATGAATACGTGCAATACACACAGTGCTCGTACTGGCTGAGATCACAGAATGAAGAAGAGAAGCCGAAAAGCTGATTCACAAATCTTTGCGAAGGCAGTAGAATACAGTGTAATCGAATTTTAAGAATTTGTGAAATTACGTGAACTCGAATATACCATATGCTGCTCAACACTATAATAATAATAATGCAGAAATAATATTGTCATTTTGTAAAATGGCCACAAGATGGCGGTATGTAACCTCATGCATCTTTGGAAATAAACAATGTCTTGGTTCTTCAAATTCTTGCAGATATACATACAGGACTGCACATAACTTTTTAGTGAACTCCTCAGATGAGTACCAGGATATGGTGTTTGGTACTCACCCTAAGCCTCCAATTAGCTGTCTCTATTCACAGGCCACCAGCTGGCTTTGGGTCAAATGTAACTCTCACAGTACAACATGTTTGAACCCCTAGATTTCATACCTCAGTAGTATAACCCTGACATTTTCTGGCTGAGTAACTAACCCCTGAGACTACCTGCAGTCCAAATGTCATCCTTTCATAGTCATATTACAACTGTCACCCAGTGCTTTTCTCATGTCAGATTTGACCCTTACATATGCCTACTCTGACTTTCATCCCCCAGATCTCCAACACCCTTAGAAGTCCGATATTTTTTTATTTATTATTATTTTACATTCCCAATGTCACCCCCCTAACTGCAACCTTTCATAGTTCTTCATGTTTCCCTGCGGTTATCCAAGTGACATAAATTGTATACATGTAACATTTAGCTGCGGCCGCCCAGACACGGAGCACCTCCAAGTTGTTAGTACGCATATGAGCTGTGTAACAATAATGCCGGTACGCAGAGCTAGGTTTTGGCCCGAGTACCCGAGTACCACTTATGTGCACCACTGTATATAGATATATGTAAAATTAAAGAGTTTGAATAATAAATTTCACTAAAAAGTAGGGACCTGACCATCATTTACTGAAACACTGCAACTGTAATAAATTAGAAATTTGAACCGAGTATATTTATCATATGTATATATAAACATTTTATTTGTATGTAATAATTCAGTGACCCCAGGTAAACTAAACATGATATCCACAGTAATTCTCTGGAGGACTGCAGCCATGTGTCATTTGATTTCATACTGTGTAACTTCCTAGGCACATGAGAACATTTGTCTTGCATTATATGTATTATATAAGAATATCTTTGTTTACAACCACGTCTGAGCTCCGTCTAGCTTTCTGTGTATAAAACAAAGACAGTGATAATTGAATCTCCAGCAATCCTGCAGAAAGTCAAGTAGATAACTCACACCAGCACATCTCTCAGCATGGAGTTCTGGCTCCCACGTTCGTTCCACTTCACAACATCATACAAACAAAATCCATTCCAGCGATGTAATCCGCTTTCTATGTTTAATGTTCCACCGAGCAGCAGGAAGACCACCGGAGCGTCTCATGTGTTTCATACAAATAAATGTACTAAGCAGAAAACATTGGTAGAAAGAGCCCACGTGCTGAGCCTGGCACCAGGCGGAACGTTAAACAAAGATTGTTATGGCATATAGGTTTTGGAAATGTTTGCCTAATGTATAGTTTGTATTCATATTTACCCATTCTCCATTTTCCTGAGCTGCACTTTAGTGATAATGGAGGCAGCAGAGTACAAAAGGAATATTTGTCTACCTTGATAACATTTCAACATTTTAACAATACATGGGCAGAAGAAATATGATTTAAGGCCCCCATACACGTCTAGATTTTTCATCCAATCCACTTAATTTAATAACATTTTTTGTTGATTGATTTCAAATCTATGGCAGCCCACATGGTTAGACCAACCTAAAACAATTAAAATTGGGAAAAAAATTATTGAAAAAGGATTGGACATGCTGGTAAATTTTAATTGGTTGTATTGAAATTGATTACATTTTCAGTCGATCCCCAAAAAGTTTGTCAAATATCTGTTACTACATTTGGCAAACATACAATCACCAATTTCCCTGACCCCCAATAATGTATCTTTTTAAGTTGATTGAATAGAAAATCTTGACGTGTATGGGGGGCTTAACAGTGGACCCTTGACTTATGAACTTAATTAGTTCCAAATGTCTTCAAGAAATAAACACATCAAGTCCAGTGGATTTGAATTGGATATTTGCGAGGGGGTACCCATGTAAAAAAAGTAGAGGTATGCAGAGGTGAAAAGTATACGTGCTGTATTATAAAGAAAGGTTTATTTGAATTAAACACTACAGAAATGCAATGACCTGGATGAAAGAGAACCTTCACAGACATTTGTTCCGAAGGGTTGGTTGTAAGTCAAAACCATTTTTACCATAAGAAATAATGGGAATGACAGTGATCTGTTCCGGACCTCCCTAATGACCACTTTTCTAACCTTTTCATAATAAAAAAAGATGTAAAATATGTGTAACATACAAGAAACACCAATAATATTTCCACTTTTATAGCAAATAAAGTTACAACATCATATCCTAGCCGACCAGAAACAACAATATAAGACTTTTTCTTTTGCTCAGTTGTAATTGCCCTCTTATTTCCATCGTCCTTCCTTTGTTGGGGCCATTATGCACTGAAAATGCACTGATCGTCCTCAGCACAGAGGGAAATTCCAGGACACCTATGGGATCCTTGCTTGCACCCCCATGTATGTTCATATATCTGGGCTCAGTGGCAAGTTTCCCCCAGGCAATAGAGTTTGGAATTGCTGTACAAAAGTCTATGCTTTGAAGCGTCATTAACGCTTTCTGCCACAGGAGGGTGCCTGGAAAGAATAAACAAATTCAGTTCATAAATACAAACTATTAGTCGGATGTCGTAATAAAAATTTTGGTCATATCTCAAGCTGGTTGTATCTCGAGGGTCCACTGTATTTGAAAGTATTGTATTGCTATGTTTAAACAGTGAACTCCAAGATATTTTTTTTTTGTAGAAGTTTATAGCTCAAAAAATTGTCCACCCCTTCCTCTCACCCCCTTCTAAGCTAGACATACTTACCAAAATCTACCATCCAGGTCACCCACCAGTAACAAATTCCACCGATTCACCATTATGGAATAACGGCAATCAATAGTGTCCACATAATGCAGGCAGTAATGAAAGGGCGTTAAGATGAACCCGGCTCTGAAACACAGGAAAAGGGAAGGTTTTCAGGCTAAAGCACTTGTTGAGCATGGCTTTAGGTAAAATTAGAGATTTTTTTTTCAGAAATAACAACAAAAAATGCAGCTATGCTTGATATACTTATTGATCTTCTCCCCACAGTAGTTTTCCCCACAATATGCTCAAAGCTCTCCATGGTACTGAAACTGTGTTTATATATAGTTTCGGCACTAGCTGAGTGAAATGTATTTTGTTAAACACAAAAGAAATGACCCAAAGCCAAAAAGTTAGACGTTTTTGGTCAGAAACATTACCAGTACAATGTACACTAGGGATCCCAGCATGTCTAATATTGTAATGATAGGGTTAAGTGGCAGGGCCATGTAACGGCGGCTGCCGTACACCGCCGTCCCCTCCCTACTTACCGTTGCAGATCTAGGCGCCCTGTTCAGCGGTGATTCTGATATTCCTACACACTTCCTTAAACACCTGCGTGTGTCATTTCCTGGGATTTAGGGTTTTCGTTAAGAGGTGGCTACCTGGTAATCCCCTTGGAAAAGTCTATCCCCACCATCAGGATATTGTGAAGAACGAGTGGGGTCACTTAGACAACGCCTTTAGAGGAGGTAGGACACGTGGCACAGTGGGTCCACACCTGCTGCTCCATGACAGGCCATAAGCATATCAGTGGTCACCCAGTGACCAGATTTTGCACTAGGGGAAGATGGTAACATAGGTGTATACAAGGAAGTGAAGTAGATACTTAGCTTCTCTTGGAACACTAGTCGGCAAGTCTACCAAATTGTACAAGTATGTTGTGAATACTTACATATTCTTTGCAATGTTTTAGTAACCCACAGTGGCTTTAGTTTTACATTTACTGAAGCAGTTATAGACATTTCTCTTTGAGTTCTGCAAAGACAATAAAGTTATGTAAGTAGCATGGGTGAGATTTTGAGTTTATGGTCCATCCATATTCAACAGATGGTAAATGGGGGAAGGAACATTCTGCTAACCGTCCTCATATTGACTCGGCTACTTGTGACCTTATGGTGACCATCTACTTCAAACAAGAGTATTACGTACAATACGTTATGAGATAGGCTAACAATGAATCGTTATCAGGAGCTGACTTGTACAGCTGTCGGGTGCTAAAGTAAATCTTATTCTTAGGCTTCTGGTATTGGTTCTTTACTGGTCTTGGTCATTTCTAATGATGGTCGCGAAATTTTGATGTTGGTGCTTTAAGCTCATAAAAATGCTCTTGCTTCTAAAGGCCCCCATACACGGGTCAGATTCCCATCTGATTCCGGCACGATCGATTCCGGGCGTGTGCATGCGAAACGATCATGCCGGAATCGCGTGCAGCCCACCTTGTCCGATCGATCGCGTCCGATTGATCAGGGGCCCAGAATCGGATCGGACAGAGAACCAACATGTTGGTCTTTCTGATCCGATTCTGCACACATCAGGGGGAGTTGCCATTTGAGGAGTAAGCGATCGGACACGGAATCGTCCAGGAATCCGTGGGACAAGGTGGTATGCAGCGATCGGATACTCTTAATTGGCCGATTGATCGGAGCTCCGATTCCCGCTGAGATCGCCGGAATTGATCGGATGGGTGATCGATAGGACATGGAATCGAAACGTCTATGGCTAGCTTAAGAGTTAAGTGTCCAGCCATAAGAGCTTGCTTGAGCAATAGGTCTTCCATGTGTTTGCCTCCAGCTTCCTTGGTTGTTTACTGTTTGACTTCCTGATTCCAGACTCTTGGCTTGTCCTATGAATACTCCCTACCTCTCAACCCTAGGCACTTCATCTCAGTATATCATCAATCTTC
Organism: Ptychadena robeensis; assembly: GCA_036250615.1. Lineage (NCBI taxonomy): Eukaryota > Metazoa > Chordata > Amphibia > Anura > Ptychadenidae > Ptychadena > Ptychadena robeensis. Next base: position 12,199,952 of record CM070033.1, on the reverse strand, counting down.
CCGGTTCTAAAATCTTGGCTTAACCCTCGGCACTGCGTCTCTGTATCTCATCAGTTGACAACCTTTTGGGGACCATTTTCAGCAAAGCCCATCACTTGTTGCGGGGTGCTCTGGTGAACACCAGGCTGTCCCTAAGATTGCACCTTTGTCAACTGTTAAAGTTGGTCCAGTTGGCCCACACCTTGTATCACCGGTGTCACCAGGGGTGTCACCCTGTCTCTGCTGTCACTCGCCATGACATTTAACTCATCTCTGAGCTGGTATTATGGTGGCATAGAAATCCCCAATCCTAAAAAAATATACTTTCCTGCTGTTTACTCCTATGAGAGATTGGATCTTTAGGGTTCATTCCGTGCAATATGGTGAGCAGCCACTGTGGGAGTTTATAATCATTTGCAAAATCGTCTGTGTACATTTCAGTGGAGTGGAGATCAGGTACTTTTCCGGCTGTCACTGCTCTCAGAGATGTCGGCTCTTTTGCCCCACCATTGTGCTGTGTCATCAGAGACAGGGAGAGAGGAGGGGCTGTAAGGGACCTTACTTTTTTACTTGGTACAGTTTATTATTTTTTAATGCATTCTGCCCTATTATTCCCACTTCTGACCTTTTCTATGTACCGTTACCAAATCCCGTCTAAACATATATAGCTATTTTTTGGATGTTACCCTATTCAAGCTTTACAATTAACTCCTTAACCTCCATAATGTTATGGGCTTTTTGGGCTATTTGTTATGGAACGAAAAGCCATTTCGCGGTACATTGTACTCTGCCGTAATTGCCGGCTCTCCCCAGGTGTGTGGGAAGAAAAGCGATGCCCCCCTCCATTAGCACGGAGGTCTATGGCGCCGCCCCCCAGCCCCCTTCGGTGTCACCAATGACATGGGGCCTGAAAGGCTCTGCGTGCTTGCAGCTCTGTAGAAATGCTGCAGGCACAAGGAGAGCCAGTGGTTGCGCCCGCTCCCGGCACGGTTGCAGTTTGATTCAGTTTGATCAAACTGCGCACGTACTGGCTTCAGGCGTAATGCTAGAGAGGTTAAGTCAGCTAGTTTTAAAATCCCCCCCCCCCCCCCCAAAATATTTAACCATCTCTGGAATGACTCAGAACTTTTATTTGGACGACCATCATAGATAAGCTATGCCAGTCCTGCAATGGATTGCAGTGGGTAGGAAATGCAAAGTCATATAGAGAGAGAGAGAGAGAGAGCGAGAGCGAGAGAGAGAGAGAGAGGGAGAGAGGGAGAGAGAGAGAGGGAGGGAGAGGGAGTGGGAGAGAGAGTAAAGTTAAGTTAAGTTAAGTTAAGAGAACACAGGTTTATTGTTATTACAGGATGGGTTTTCAGGGCACTTCTTAGGATTTATACATGGAGTGGAAATAGAAACTTAGTTTCATGTTTGAATCATAAGTAGTGGAGTTTTCTTATTTAAATGAACAAATAGTCCACTAGATGCTGTTTGCTTACATTTCATCAGCCGATCTCAGAAGCTGAGCATTCACAGAGGCTGCCAGTGTTTAGAGATATTTTCCCGGCGCCTGAAAACCAGCAAACACCTGGACAGGTAAGTGTGACTCTGACTTGAGTATAAGCTCAGGAGGACTTTTTCAGCACATTTTTTCAATTCTACTCAAGTATATACAGTACCAGATATCCGGACTCCATCCGAATGATGGGAGAAAATTTCCAGGGCAAATGTTCTTTTTTTTACAATTCATCTCTAAAGCTAGCCATACACGTGTAGGATTCCATGGCCAATTGATCACTCCCCCGATCGATTCCGGTGATTCTGCCGGGAATCGCAGGTGTGATCAATCGGCCAATTAAGAGTATCCATCGCTGCATACCACCTTAATCCAACGGATTCCGGGACGATTCCGTGTCCACCTCACTCATGGCAACTCCCCCTGATCTGGGCAGAATTGGATCAGAAAGACCAACATGTTGGTTCTCTTTTGGATCCGATTCTGGGCCCCCGAACGATCGGACCTGATCGATCGGACAAGGTGGGCTGCATGCGATTCCGGCACGATCGTTTCGCTTGCATGCGCCCGGAATCGATCGTGCCGGAATCCGGTGGGAATCTGACACGTGTATGGGGGCCTTAAGCCATGTCTGTTGCCTCTATCTCTTGGACTTTAGAGGTTATACTTTGAGGTTATAAAAAAATACAGTTTTTTAAGAATTTATGTTTAGATTATAGCCATGGATGCACATGTCATCATTTGAAGGGGGGGGGGCTGATTGCCCAGGGGTGGGACTATGCTCCCTTGTTAGGGCCATAGGCCAGTCGGTCGGCCACATTTAAAAGAGACTTTTAAAATATTCTTGACTAAAATCGGCCGAAAAATCGTGCATCCGACCGACTTTTAAAAATAGCAGTAAAGCAAAAATCAGGAGTTGAAATCGAATCGAATCAGTCCACGAAAAATCGCAACGTGTATGGGTACCTTGAAAGAAAAAATTCACTTCAGACGCCTATTGTCATTGATTGGTCCACTAACCTTACACAAATATTGGACAATCAATATATACATTTTTTTTTTTGTCTTTGAACTAACATCTTAGTCCAGGAAGAAGGAGAGGAATTTGTATGATGCCTGAACAAAGATGGCTCCCTCCTTCTAAAATAGATAAAGGCATTGTGTGTGTGTACTGTATGAGGTAATAATTACCTGGGGGGTATTACACCTTAATTAACATGCTCATAGCATGGCACTCTTTCTGTTAAAAGTTGCACTTTACTTTATTTCAGGACAATCCTTGAACATGGTCATATTAAGGAAGCCATACATGGGTTGACTTTCGCATGATCGTTCATCAATCCGATTGTCTTGTGCAAATTAAATATTATATAAATAATAAATAAATCGATCATACATTGATCGGTTGTACCACCACACAGTGTGATCGATTTACAACCAATCGATTCCTAATCTTTGTTCTGTGTACATGCTCCATAGAGCCATCGGATACAAATTGATCGAAATACATTGAAACCGATCGACTGAAATTTACCAACAAGTCCGATCACTGCTCGATTGATTATCTGTTCAATGTCGATTTTTGGTTGATCGAACAGAAATAACAAACCATGTATGGCTACCTTTAGGAAGGTGGCTGTGAAATGTTGACTAGTTTATTTGGGAGATGATTGCACAGCCCCTGTATACATAACATTAGAGAAGGGGAACATTACTAAAAAGAATTGTACTAGCACATGTAGTTTTTGGATAAATTAAGTTTAAAGTAAATTTGAACCTTCGACTCGAAAAAAAAAAACTATATTGGGCAATCTCTGATCTTTGGCTTGGTATCCACAGCTGTATACAAGCTTCATTCTTAGGTAGCCATAGACACATCAAATTTTGCTCAATAAATCTTCGATTTGATTGGCTTGTGTGATTGAAATATTGCCAGTTTAACATCAATCGATTGGTTTTGAATGGGTCACACTGTGTACAATCAATTCCTTTTGAACCTCCTGGGCGTTCTGCCCAAGTTAACTTGGGGTGAGTCTCAGCTAATAACAGTCAACCCGAGTTAACTACAGGCAAAGAAACAAGTTTTTTTTTTTATCCCTGGCATGTAGTCACCTGGGAATATTAACCATTCAATGGGTACCCTCGAACCCTTGGGAAGTTTGTGGAGATTGGGTGTTTTTGATTCCAAAAATTTGTTCAACGTCTCTACTAAAACCATCCTTTTATTTATACATAATTATAACTCGCCATACATAAATAACATGATTACAAGACACAGTAAAATCATTACACTATAGAAATAGTCAAAAAATACATAAAAGGCTAAACAGTATGCACATGATAGATAGATTGTGGTATACAACGCATTTCACCCATTACCACTGTGGGCTTCATCAGGTGATTTTCAATACTGTAGTCCAAGATAGGTGTTACCCAAGGTATGCAGTTGAGAGATATAGGGTAGAGGTTGCCTTTTCGCTAAGAGTATCTAGATGCTAAAAAAGATGTACGTTTGCAGCCATAGAAAAATCATACAACCCTAGTTTCCTTTGTATTCGTGAGACTTTGTTATTAAATACTAAAAAAACATCCAAAATCATCATCTAGATATCATTAGGGGATTTCTTAATTTTAGATTAAAAAATACATAGTATTACATTCTCCTAGGGGGATTTAGATATAAAGCAGACATTATTTGTCTTTACCTTAGGTTGTCAATTCATTCATCCCACATAGATGGATCACCAAACAAAAGTTAGCTCCCTTTAAAGAGGATGGGGGTTTGTTAGCACAGGATAGGATTTCTCAGGGTAATCTCCTCCTAGAGTAAACATTGATGCATATGCTGGGCATACACATACAGACCTACGCCGATATCTTGCGCCGATATCTTTCCCATTGCATTCTGGGGCCCCTTCAATCGGTCAGGCACCCTTTGTGTGCCGGCCATAAGCTGCGATGGAGACGCCGTCTTCATTGCAGCTTATGGCATCGGCTTCCATCGGCTCGCGCCGGCCAGAGATTTTCCGACATGTCGGATCTCTGGCCGGCCGAGAAGTGGGGCGACAGGGATCTGTCGCCCCATGTGGGCACATGCCGATTAGCGGACGATTTTTAACCTGACCGACGGCGAGAGCGCACACGCCCGTCGGTCAGATTAAAATCCGGCCGTTTATCGGCATGTGTATGCCTAGCATTAAGTAATTCTCATTCTAGTTGAAGTCTTTTATAAGTGTTTAGGTACCCAATTTTTAAATCACACTACTCACATTCCGACCACAGTGATTGTTCTACAGGCAAACTCATCTGTCCACTGAAATCCCTCAATGATGCTCCATATAGGCGTACCTGACGATGGTTCTGCGTTGGCCCCGATGACATCAGATATGATGCCGGAGGGGCTGGTGGGTAGGCGTTACCATTGATCTCCATGTTATGGAGGGGTGTCCCTTTTTTAGAGCACACCTGACCAGTTATGACGGGCATGTGTTCCAGGTCTCCGAAAAGGCAAGTGTCACGTGTACAACGGCCAGGAGTTTAAAAGCCTTGTACACATGCTCTTTAGTACCTTCCTATACCAATCCATCCAAGTACCAAGAAAACCTGTCACATACTTTAACAATCGACTGAAATTTATCAACATGTCCGATCACCATTTGATAGATTTTTTGATTGATCAAATCAGGTAAAGCGTAATCGGTTTTTATTGATTGACTTAGGCGATTGTTTTTTTTAAGCTGTTGAATTACAAAACCGAAATGTGTATGCCCAGCTCAAATTTTCTGGTGTAAAAGTGGAAATCTTACAAGGCAGTAAAGAGTTAAATAATCTCCAATGTAGACATTACTGAGGTTGTCTGCGAGAATATGAATTAAAAGGCTTTTGCGGTGGTGTTGGAATGGTAATTGTGTCTGTGCAGGAACACCGGGCTTAGGTGTAAACCAGAGAGAGTTATTTGTGATGGGAATACGCAGTGCTGACTGCCGGTAAAATAACGTTTATCAATAATGGAGGAATGACAAGACAGACAGGTAATGAAGGATTGGATATAGGGTGATTGATTTCTTCCAGGAAAATGATTGGGACCATACAACATTCAGAAGAAAATGGAGCACTAAGATGGACACTAACGCCGCTCAGTCCACAATATTGTTAGGTGTTGTCTGTCTGTTACAGGAGCAGGGCCTCAGAGTGGGGGATAGGGACTTTCCATGCTCTCTTCTCAGACAGGATCACTTTCCTAGGAATTTTTTACAGATTCTCTATGGACACTCCGCATCCCCCTGGGTAGCAAGCTAAGACCCCCCTCTTGCAGTATCTTTCCAGGGTAATCAGTGTCAGTGAAGCGTTCCCTTTAGCACACTGCCTATGGCCACCACCCACTGTTTGTAGGTCCAGGGGTGTTAAGGTCCCAAATAATCCTAATGTCCACACACACTTTAAGATGAACAATAACTGGGGCTTTATTTAAAAGATTTTATTTACAGGCTTTTACTACTCCTGATGGCAGGAATAGGGAAGAAACTTGAGCAAAGATGTTGCAAAGGGAGTAAGCCCTAGGCTCCACTATTTGCGTTGAACACAGGGATTCAAACAGAGTGCACAAACGGCCCCATGAAGGAATTGGGGCTATGACAGGGCTGTCTCCACAGCCTGTCATAGTCCCGGATCCGCTAGTCCCTTCTTCCTCCAGCCCATCTGCGTCCACAGTAATGTAACAGAGGCTTGCTCTGACCTCTGACATCAGCGGAAGCCAGTGCATTGTGGAGCCTGGGTGTTAGGACCCTTGATGTTCCAGTCACCGCCTGCTGGTGGCACTGTGATTGCCCATCCATGGGTTAGTCCCACAGTCACCAGCAGGTGGCTCCCTGCGAGCATGGGCTGGGTGGAGCTCACACCTTCCTCGTTAGCTTATGAGGGCTTTTAAGGTGTGCTTCATCAAGACCATGCTTGCTGTTCATTGTATCTGTATCTGTTTGTTTGGCTGGACTTCATGCTTTCCCTGGCTTCTTGTCCCTGAACCCTGGAAACCCCTGTACCTTGGAATTTTTCACCTGTGTTTGTTCCTGCATGTAAGTCTGCAAATAAATCAGTTTTTGGCACTACCACCTGTCTGGATCTCAGTGTGTGTTGCCTGCCTGGTCCCCCCTTTGTCCTGGATCCTGACACTGGGGCTAACAGTTCAATCGGTCTCTAAAACCAGTGTCCAGTCTGAGCGGCATTTTGCAACCCCACTATCCTCTATAAAGATCTCTTTAGTGATGACAGACCCAGGGCCTATCAGTTACACTTTACCCTAGCCTTGACAAAGGGGGTCTAGCACACTCACATACTGCTCTTTCAATAAACAATTCTAATCAATTGGAACCTTGAACATTGTAATTCACAGGTTAAACGTAGCCACACCCCTAAATGATTATTTATTAAACAAACTCCCTGAGGAGGTCACAGACCACTCCTCTACACAATAATTGGGCCTTTTTAGGCATCAATATAGCAAACTGTTCTTATTAAAAAATCTTTATTACATTGGACTAGTATTTAAATTTCCAGAAATTACAAAAAAACTATTAACAACATTTAAAAACCTTCACATTTACAATGTTACATTCAAATAAAAATCCATGTGATTTATAATAGCTGTTCAGTAGATCTCTTTGTTGCTTGAAGGAACAACATTACTGGTACCATAAAATTTAGGAATACAAATGTTCATATTTTTATCCCAAAAAAAGATCTTTATTTATGTCATTCCATATATATACCATGCACCCATCTTATTGGGATATCACATAATCTCTATTAAATATTACAATTATTAACCAAAACATCACTCATAGGGGAGTGATACCCACTCCCCCATATATTCCATATTATCTAGTTGAACCAAGTGCACATACATAATTGTAAGGTGTATATTGTAATGTGTATAAGATCAAATCCAATATATTTACATTTTTCATGTAAATCTCCAATGAACTCTTTCAGTAGGCACAAGTATAACCTGTTACTTAGCCTACTGACAAATATTACGGGAATGCTTATTCAGGAGGATGGTAAGAAAGAGGAGGAAGTTAGGCGGTAGGGTGCTAGGAGGTTTACAGGGAGGGGGCTTGATGCATAGCGTGCCACTTCTGGCTTTGGATTGGAAGCTTGCACGGCACCCATAGCGTTACTTGACAGGTATGGTGGAAGGTGATATCCACAAGTGGGACTACGCCTATTGTCATTAGTTGACTCTTAATGCTGTACAGTGTGTTCACAATAAAGGGATCAAAACAACTTAAAAAAAACTGTTTGGTCACCATACAATTAGCCTGGCAGTTGTTGGCCATATTTAACAACACGTTTGCATGCAAACATCTAATCCCATGGTATAGAAGCAACACTACACAACCAAAGGTTTTTAGACACCACAACAAATTATTGAGAATATTTTACTCGTCCTTTGAAAGTTACTGTTAACGCTTCTGTATGCAAATATATTTTTGACAGTTGTGAGCTTTCATCCTTGTGAAAAAAGTTTGGCAAAGCTCAGACAATGGAGTAATGGGCTTAAGCTAGCCATACACGGTTCAATTGACTGTTCAATCGATGTAATTCGATCAATTATTTTGGTCGGTCGATTGAAAATTGAATCATGTCCACATTGAACGATGGTATCAATTCGATTTAAATTGTCAATTTGCTCAATCGAAATTTGATGGGACCAGTTGGAAAATTTTTATTGATTGCTACCACATCGAGTGTAAATTAAATACTATTCCTTGTCCCGACCAATTGTGATTAGATCCAATCAATTAGCATACTGTTCTCTCTACTGGTCGTCAGAATAGGATGTTTGTATGTATGCTTTATTTGACTGTAGTCAGACCACTATGATGACTCCGCATAGGTTAGGTTATCCTGAGGCTGCTGTTGCAGTAATGGAAATGTTAACCCATGAATAGGTAGTGTGCTGGAATGGGATAGTAGTGAAAGTATGATGCAGTGGAGACTGCATAGAGAGACTACATACTCCCGCCCAAGTTATAAACCCCGGTCCGTCACTTTGACTGTAGTCAGACCACTATGATGACTCCCCATAGGTTAGGTTATCCTGAGGCTGCTGTTGCAGTAATGGAAATGTTTAAGATCGAACACTCAATGTGGTGTGTCATTCAATTCAATTACAATCGATATACGATTCAATGGTCAAATACTTCGATCTAATTGATGATCAATTTGTTGCAAATTTAACCATGTATGGCTACCTTAAGTGTCCTGTACAGAGTCCTGATCTTAACCCTTCTGATCACCTTAATAAGCCAAGTCTTCTCATTTAACACTACCCTGTTCCCCCAAATATAAGACACTGTCTTAAGCTAGCCATACACATGTCGGATTCCATGGCCAGTCGATCACCCATCCGATCGATTCCGGTGATTCTGCCGGGAATCGCAGGTGTGATCAATCGGCCAATTAAGAGTATCCATCGCTGCATACCACCTTGTCCGAGCGGATTCCGGGACGATTCCGTGTCCGATTGTCCACCTCACAAATGGCAACTCCTCCTGATCTGTGCAGAATCGGATCAGAAAGACCAACATGTTGGTTCTCTGCCGGATCCGATTCTGGGCCCCTGAACGATCGGACCTGATCGATCGGACAAGGTGGGCTGCATGCGATTCCGGCACAATCATTTCGCGTGCACGCGCCCGGAATCGATCGTGCCGGAATCCGGTGGGAATCCGACACGTGTATGGGGGCCTTAATATGAATTTTAGGGTGCAAAAAATGCACTATGGCTTATTTCTGGGTTTAGAAGAAGCGACAAAATGCCTCCTGAAATTTCTTTTCTAAATATGACGCTTTCTCTGGGACATGGTAGGTCTTATTTTTGAGGAAGGGCTTATATTAGAAGCACAGGGGGGATAGCAGCTAGGTCTTTAGTGGTAGGTCTTACTTTCAGGGTAGGTCTTAAATTTGGGGAAACAGGGTAGTATGTGTTCTTACTAACCCTCTTTTGACTAAAAAAAATTCAAAATCCAAGATCCTATGACAAGCCTTCCTAAAAGAGTAGAAGTGACAATTGTGAGATTAGAACCCATTGACATTGTGCTTTTAATGCACATTAATATAAATTAACTATAGACATTTTAGGGTCTATTTACAATGGCAGGGCATGTGAATCAAAGCTTTTCTAGATGCATCTCTTTTATATAAGTTAAACTGGGCTGACAATTCTCTCTTTGATTCAACCTGATGTAAGCATATTACTTTATAAACTTTCAGTGATGAGACTATATCTGACTCACTATATCTGACTCACTGCCATCTTACCACCCCGGATACGGCAGCTGGATAAAAACATGTGGCAACTTTACAATACAGAATATTCAAGTGATCATGTTGGCCGTAGAAGAAAGTGGGTGAGCCTTGGTCACAACCAGCAAAGCTACTCTATGATTAATGACCAGACATGAAGTATATTGGTAACCTAAGGTTATTTACCTACAGCATGTCTGAAAATGTCACTTCTGAAGCTTGAGGTTGGAGGGGAGAGCTGAAAATATGAAATTGCCCAATAACCTAAGACACCTACAACAGTTCTTGGTCTTGCACAGGCATGGGCAAACTATGGCCCATAATCATGCCCATGCTGCTCTCCACTCCACTTATTCACTGCAATAGCGAACCAGAGGAAATCAGTTCTACCATTCACAGTTTGGGGCCCTGTCACAAACCCCCCACCAGCAGCAGTCAATCTCCTTGACACGTCTTCACAGTCGCAGTCCCGGTCCCAGCCACTGGGAGCCCTCG
>CM070033.1:12158947-12169527 GCA_036250615.1 Ptychadena robeensis | reverse complement strand
ATCCGATAAAAAAATCTAAAAAAAATTTAATCTGAAGTTGAACGAAACAAAAATCTTGACATGTAAACCCACCTTTACTTTTTTGTTGGATGCCTGTCTAACATGGAGAAAAAGTCGCAAAGAGGACATTCCTCGTTCTCAATGGACACATTTGTGGAATGTAGAACAACGGTATCGGGTGCAGCTTTTCCAAGTCTTTGTGATGCTAATTAATAAGGTGCATTCCCGCTGCAAATTGTCCACTGTGCATTGGACGTAAAAGCAGTGGACAAATGGCCTTAGAGGGATTGCATTTGTATATACCAGTGATGGTGAAACTATGGCACGAGCCCTCTCTGTGGGCACACGAGTTGGCAGCCAGCACAGAGGTAAGAACTGCAGCCTTTTGGCTCTCAATACTGTCAGTTCTCTTTCCCTCTCTTCAGAATGCACACAGCCCTATACTATCCTATTCTATCTTATAAGAAAATAGAGTATGTGTTTATGAGTTGTGTGTGTGTGTGTAACTCAGGTTAAACTGCCATGCCGGCACTTTGAGATCAATTAGTGGGGTTTGGGTTTGAGCACTCGGCCTCTAAAAGGTTCGTCATCACTGATATATACAATGCATGTACGCCCATAACATTTTATTTTTCCCTCTCTATCGTTCTATCGCATTACTTTACAGGTAATTGGATGGGGGTTGTGTGCATTTAACAAATAATTACTGAAGAATACAACTACATGACACTGGAGCTGTCAATTCTGAGAATTTAATATGTGCTAATGAGAGGGATCTGACAGATTCCAGGAAGTAAACATTCCCGTACAGACAGGTTACGCTGGAAATGGGACTTTGGAATGTTATGTACAATCAATCAATGCGCTGAATGGCTGAGCTGAGATTTACTATATGGACTATTGTACTAGAAGTGCAGACAACAAGGGGTTAACACAGCATTAGGTCTCAGATAACATTGAGTGTTTAAAGTTAAGGGTGGGGGCAATGTAAAAGGTGATGTAGTATATTTAAAGTTAAAAAACAAATATAATATATTGTGGTTTATCTGCATTAGTTTTCTTTTTTTTTAATGTATTTTTCACCAAGTGATGGTGCACTTACTTTACCCATGGACAGCCACCCTTGGACAGTAGTATTGGTAACTCGTGGAGAGAGTAGTGTGTAATGGACTTTATTGCCATAGTCAGATTGCATCACTATTACTATATACACAAGGGTGCACATAAGTGTTATGCTGGCCATACACATACCGATAAACGGCCGGATTTTAATCTGACCAACGGGCGTGCGCGCTCTCGCCGTCGGTCAGGTTAAAATCCGGCCGTTTATCGGCATGTCCCCACATGGGGCGACAGATGCCTGTCGCCCCACTTCTCGGCCGGCCAGAGATCCGACATGTCGGAAAATCTGAGCCGATGGGAGCCGATTGCCATAAGCAGCAATGAAGACGGCGTCTCCATCGCTGCTTATGGCCGGCACACAAAGGGTGCCTGGCCGATTGTGGGGCCCCAGAATGCAATGGGAGGCTAACGTGATGACGTCATCACGTTAGCCTCCCGGAGCGACATCGGGGGTAGTCTGCCTGCACACATCGCGTGTGTATGGCAGGCATTACTCTGCTACTCAAAAGTGGCCAAAACCTAGCCCTTCGTACCTGCATTATTGTTACACAGCTCATATGTGTACTAACAACTTGGAGGCGCTCCGTGTCTGGGCGGCCGCAGCTACATGTTACATGTATACAATTTATGTCACTTGGATAACTGCAGGGAAACATGAATAACTATGAAAGGTTGCAGATAGGGGGGGTGACATTGGGAATGTAAATTAATATTCCAAAAAAAGAGCGTTGGAGATCTGGGGGATGAAAGTCAGAGTAGGCATATTTAAGGGTAAAATCTGACAAGAGGAAAGCACTGTGTGACAGTTGGAATATGACTATGCGAGATTGAAATTTGGACTGCTGGTAGTCTCAGGGGTTAGTTACTAAGCCAGAAAATGTCAGGGTCAAGCTACTGAGGTATGAGATCTGTGAGAGTTACATTTGAATCAGCTGGTGACCTGTGGATGGAGACAGCTACCATGCAGGAGGCTGACACAGAGGACAGTGAGGGGGACAGTGAGGAAGGCCACATACATTTGGGGTGAGTACCAAACACCATCTCCTAGTACTCATCTGAGGAGCTCACTAAAAAAGTTATGTGCACCTCTGTATATAACGTCACACCGTGTGCGTTTGTGGCCATCGAAGGCAGCCACCCCTGTCTCGAAGATTGGTCGGTTGAACAGGGAATGGACATGTTCTTAAATCCCTGTTCGACTGCCACACTTTGGATGGTGACCCTGGTCCCCACCCAGAGTATTGGATGGGAAACAAGTACCTAAAATGGTGCGCCTCCATTCCCGTCCAATTGACAGGTACTCTAGCGCAGCGTGGTGGCGTCATGGTAATCAATCGAGTGCCCATCCCTAGGTGCATGGGGACCTTAAGGCTGGGTCTACACTACAAATGGGGCGGGCATCAACAATACGCCGGGATGTCTGCTATTCAGGCCCTGATTGGGTCAGTTTAGGGTGCGCGAGCCCTATTGATTTAAATTAACAAATCGCACCCGCATTTTGTTTACATCACATATCAATTAGCTCTTACATGTCGGCCTCCCTTCTGCGTGATGCTGAACAGACCCACAATGTGACTACCACGTCATCTCCCATGCGAGGAAAGTAATGTGATATGGTTAACTGGGACTTTTACTGGGACATGCAGTCCAACATTATTGGTATCCTATCTATTCAGCCATCAGACTGAATCAGCCATTATTTCGCTGGAACTTTAGCTTGTGCCTATATATTAAGGCCGGCCATACACGGGTCAATTCCTGTGTGAGTGCTGACGCAGGGAACTGCCGAATGCAATAGATTCTCGTTCAATACTTTGGATGGAGACCCTGGTCCCCGTCCAAAATAATGGCAATCGAACAGGCATTTACCAGCACGTTGTTTTCTTGTTTGACCGAAATTTCTTCAAGTGGGATTGATCAAACAAGGGTTTTCACGGAAAAACACACACTTTGATTGTTCGTTCAGGTGTATAGGGAACTCATTCTCTGAACCCACTGACCAACTTATGGAGTCACATATTTAAAACAGGGAATCTACTGTACTGTACAGTATCTACTACATGTCTACTGCATATAGGATTTTTTTGTTCAGTGCTTGAGAGATTTACCCTACTTTTCTCTCTGCATGAGTAGTGCCAAACGCTGGCCCCGGGGCCAAATCTGGCCCATGGTGTAGTTATATTTGGTGCATCAAATTTGGAAGGTACGTGTCTTTAATTTGACATTTGATGTCACATGTGTTATAGTATAAAGGTGCACATACAGGCATAGATATGGGCTAGATGCATGGCCTCTTCGAGCCCTTCGCGCTCACGGCCATCTATCTGGCGCATTAGAAATGCAGCCATCCCTGTCTTCGAACAGGATCAATCAATCCCGCTCAGAAAACATTGCTAAGGATGGGGACTGAGGCTGAGCTGGATGACGCAGCAGTGCTGCGCCTCCAGCTCCTTCTTATCAGGCTCAGCGTGATGGCGTCATTGCGCTGGACTTTTCTTGTTCCTGATTCAGTGTATAAGCAAAACTTAAGTAATGCCTGCCATACACACCCCGACGGGTGCAGACAGACCAGCTCCGATATGCACCGGAATGCAAACATGATGACATCATCACGTTTGCACCCTGGTGCATTATGTGGCCCCTTCAGTCGGCCGGCACCCTTTGTGTGGGTGTCGGCCGACTGAAGGGGCCCCATAATGGCTAGTCCCATAATGGCTAGTGCAGGGGTGCGCCTTTTGTGTGCTGGCCATTAGCTTCAATGAAGACGCCGGTCTTCATTGAAGCTCATGCCATCAGCCAGAGATTATCGGACATGTCTGTTCTCTGGCTGGCCGAGCTGTGGGGCAACAGGGATCTGTCGCCCCATGTGGGCACATGCCGATAAGCGGCAAATTTTTCCGCTGACTGACGGCGCGAGCGCGCACGCCCTTCGGTCAGGTGAAAAATCGGCCGCTTATCAGCATGTGTATGCCAGGCATTAGTCTCCATATAAAAAGGTTCATTGTTCCTCTATTGTAGACATTATTTAGGTTCTCCCTGTGACTTTGTCCAATGTGTTTGACTTTGACAACTCTGGTCTACACACTGCAGCCAAACAATTTGCAATAGCGGGATCTGTGCTCTGAGTTAATGGAGTTTATGGCGGCAGATGGGAGAGGCGCCGGATTATCAGACTATGGATCAGCCGAGTCTCTCCCACCGCCAGCTGGAAGGAACCTGATATTAGCGTCCAATGTCAATGTGTGTCTTATCTGTGTGTGATTGTATTGTAGTCGGTGTGATATGACGTTTGGGTCATGCTTTGTATTCGGCTTTGTGTGTTAATGTGAGTTTGTGTAAAGAATGAAAAAACGTTAACCCCGAAGGACTTATGGGCATGTCTGTACATCCTCCTGTGTTTGACCTTACATAATCTTATGTCCTTATCATCATAGATCTGACCTATGCAGCACATTTCCTCACACAGCCTGCCATTGCTGAGCACATACTGGTTGTTTTTCCATTATATTTATTGTGATACAAAAAGTAAATCATTGTGTTAATCAATCACAAAAACAAAATGTTTTCTTTGATCAATTGGCAATCAACAATATGTATGTTGAATGGCTAGTCCAGGGGTGGGCAAACTTTTTGACTCATGGGCCATAAAGATTTTTTAAAGCGTTTTTTTGTAGAAATAGACACATTACTTACCTGTCAGCAGTTCAGATCCTGGAAAACTGCTACACAAAAACAGATAAAATGTACTTACCTTCTTCATGTCTTCACTGATGGTGGCAGCATGTTGATTAAGGGCAAGAGAAGCCACTTCCGGCAGCTGACACCAACCCTTCCCCCCTTCTCCCCCCTCACTCCTACACAGACAAAGACCCCTCTGCAGAAAAACTCCATGTAGGTAAGAAGGGGGGGGGCAGTCGGCTGGATCCATCTAGCTTTCGGCTGAGTGAAGAGAGGCTTCTCTTTCCTCTCTTCACAAAGTCTCACAGATGTGACGCTGGCACAGGGGCTTATGGGAAAGAATTCCCAGTAACCCCTGCAGCTTGTTACGTAACACAGTGGGAGGCGCTGTCTCTAAAAAGACACCCCTCCTGCTGTCAGAAATAGCAGCTGAGCTGCAATACTGCCAATACTGCAGAGTGACTAAACAGGTGGTAGGTCTGCTTTAAGTTTGACAGAAGGGCTGTAGCAAGAGCCTATATGGGCCATCAGCATAGGGGTCCGAAGTTCTCGTAGCCCAGACAGGAAGTTTAAAAAAAGAAAATGTATATAAAACAATATTAATAAATAGAGGCTTTTAATAGAAAATATAAACATTCTATTGCAGGCAAACTACAGCCATTAGGAGATATGAACAATTATCCTCTAGGCCAAGTAATTGCCAAACTGGGGGGCGCAAAGGTACTCCAGGAGGGAGTTGGCCCTCATTCTGAACCTGTGTTTGAATGGGGAGGGGGGCTTGATAAAGTTCCTAAATAGAAAAGGGCAAGGTGCAAGGAAAGTTTGGGAACCACTTCTCTAAGCATTATCTCTACCAGGGGAGCTAGAGCATCTTTACACCAAGGCCATATTTTGCCCACAGCTGGGCTAGTCCATCTAACATTACCCTGTCCACAGGTTACCTATTCTCCCAGGGTGGCTACAATGCTCCTCTATGCCTTCATACACTACTAGAACTGTTGTTGCCCTACACAAGAGAGGAAACAAATCTGAAAAAGAAAACTAATGCAGGTAACAAATCTAGTGATTTAATAGTGCTATACTAGTGCTGCAATGAGAAATATTTTTGTTCACTTCATTGTTCATCCCTAGAGGTGGCCGTGCAGAGGTCTCATTCATTTAGGGAGAACCTTCATAAGTGGGTGTTGGGAGTGTTTATAGTTCGGGTCTTGTTTCTCTGGCACAGGACACTGTGTCTGATTCCGGAATATCTTGTACTTCACGACCCAGGAGCTGCTATTTCAGCATCTGTTACTTCCATCTCAATATTAAAGTATAACCAGAGCCCGGACTCTTCTCATATCGTCTTTCACTGAGCGTCCATTCTAGTCCTCAATACCCAACAAGAAGTAAGAAGACATCTCTCCCAATCTAGACTTTTCTAAAAAAAAAGAATTAGAATAGGAAACAATGTTATCATAAAGCGTTTCTATACTGAAGAAAATAAAACCCCCTGCACATTCATTAAGCAAAGTGGGTCCCGAGGCAGCTCAGCCCCTCACTTCCCAAATTGGGTGAATTCCAAATGTCTTTTTAGTAGGAGGGGCCATGACACCTATTCACTCACATTATGTCCTCAGTCCTCTGCCTCTGATCATTTAACCCATACAACTGATGACATCATAAGACTATTAATATTAGTACTTTGGGGACAAGTTTGGTATTACAACCTGGGTTCCTATAAAAATGTGTTTTATGGTGTTCACAGAACAGTAGGGGCCTCCATACACCTTTAGATCTCTCTGTCAGATTTCCATTAGATCTCCTTTTCTTTTACCAAAACCATGTAGTATGAGGGACTTTCTAAACCATCAAGTCTACCTGTGTTAAATCGCAAAAGACCCAGCACTACATAGTTGTTGGTAGATCTAAAGCAGGGTACAGACATGGAGATATGGGTCCTTTGGGTATCGATGGCCTTTTCGAGCAGGATTGACTTATCGGACATCTGCCCCATCGCTGTTTTCGAGCGGGATTGATTTATCGGACAGGACCGTAAATACGGACGATGTTCAATGCTTTACCTAGAGACCGCGGGTCTCTAGGCAAAGCTCGGCTGAGACGGGAAGAGCAGAACTGTCTCTCCCCGGCTCCTACGATATCTGATAGCAGCGTGATGACATCAAATATCGAGCCATCTGTACCCTGCTTTAAGGACATCTGACAGAGAGATTTAAAGGTGTATGGCCGGCTAAGGTTTTACATTTCCATGTAAAATATACAATTCTGTGCAGATATCCAGAGGATTGCGAGTAATCTCCACTAACGTCACTATTTGCCCATTTCCAGCACAGAGGTTGGAGGAGATGACTTGTGTATGTAAAACATGTAAATGGTCCTTGACACACAGCGAGGAATCCGGAGCTATATAATGAGGAGATGTGGGAAGTATCCCAGCTTCTCCCAACATTCGTGTCTCCGACTTCCACTGACTACAGACGGACTTTATTAGGTCTCAGGAGATAGAGGTAAATCAATTATATTGATGTTATGTAGAATGATGACACATGTGTATATTGCTCCTGTGAATAGTTTGTGTGTTGGTTGTGTAATCAGAGATGAATGTTTGTACATGAAAAACACAAAAGTTACTTGTAAACAGAATGATTTCTGACTGTTAAACTTAGCTGTGGTGTGCCCCAAGGATCTATCTATCTATCTATCTATCTATCTATCTATCTATCTATCTATCTATCTATCTATCTATCTATCTATCTATCTATCTATCTATCTATCTATCTATCTATCTATCTATCTATCTATCTATCTATCTATCTATCTATCTATCTATCTATCTATCTATCTATCTATCTATCTATCTATCTATCTATCTATCTATCTATCTATCTATGTCCACATACAAAGTATCGAGCGGAAATCAATGTGTCAGTGGCGCACATTGTGATTCCCGTTCTTGCTTTAATGCCTGCCATACACATGCCGATAAGCGGCCGATTTTTAATCTGACCGACATGCGTGTGCGCTCGCGCCATCGGTCAGGTTAGAAATCGGCCGCTAATCGGCATGTGCCCACATGGGGCGACAGATCCCTGTCGCCCCACTTCTCGGCCGGCCAGAGAACGGACATGTCCGATCTTCTCTGGCCGAAGGGAGCCGATGCCATAAGCTGCAATGAAGCGGCGTCTTCATTGCAGCTTATGGCCGGCACACAAAGGTTGCCCGGCCGATTGAAGGGGCCCCATAATGCACCGGGAGGCTAACGTGATGACGTCATCACGTTAGCCTCCCGGAAATATATCGGGACTAGTCTGCTACACACATCGGCGTGTGTATGGCAGGCTTTTAGTCCCATATGACCTTGTGCAGGCAATGTGGTAATGAGTAGTGATGAGCAGCATAGGCAATATTCGAATTCGTGATATTTCACGAATAATTCTACTAATATTCGATTCTATATTCGGAAATGCGAATATTCGCGGTAATACCATGGATTGCGAAAATCATAATCGCAAACGCGAAAATCATATTCGCATTGCGAAAATCTTTAAAATGAATGGTCACATGCTATGTTTATTTTCGCAATGCGAATATTATTTTCGCAATACATGGCCATATTGCGAATATTCGGAATTGCGAATATCCGCCGAGATATTCGAGATATTGGCGAATTCTCGAATTGCCGATATTCGCGAAAAATATTCGGCATTCGAATATTCGAGCTCAACACTAGTAATGAGCTCCAAATTACATCTTTGTTTTGGGGATTACATTTACAACCAGTTTTTATTACTGGAGGGTCGAGGACAACCTGGGCTCACAGGAAGTAAGTTAAACAAAGACATCTGTCTATTCAGGAAGTTTTTAGTGGGGGTGTCTGAATTGATGGTGTCTATTTCAACAAAAGCTGTTTTTATGTTGGCTGGATGACACCATTTTAGAATATAAACAACACGTTTTAGGCTTCCATTAAGCCTCAGTGAGGGGATTGTTATGCGAGTATACAGAGTTCCCTGCGGCGTGGTGCTGTATTTGTAGTTAGTTGGGGGGATTACAGAAATACTGCTGTGCTGGGCTGGAAGCCTAATGATTTCTCTGGGAGATGAGCTGAGATGTCTGATTCATGTCTGTGGAATGCAGTTTGAGGGAATAACATTTCATTCTCTGACTGAGGCTGAGACATCACAAATACATACACAATGGTGACCGCTAAAGTAAAGCCTTTCCGCTTATAACTTGTATTTCCGTCCTGGGTGGAGGTGACCCGGCTGAATCACTCACTGGTATAGGAAATCAAGTTTTTTTCTTCTAGTTCCACCTTCCAGAACAGGCTACAGTACGCTGCGGACTCTTTGTAAGACTTTGCAAGCCGATAAGAGGAGAGAATTAGTAGGTGGTTTCTAAAAGCTGTCATCACATGCAATGCAGGACAGCTGGTGCTGTATTGTACTTAATGATGTCAGAGTGTATGTTGCTGATAAAAGGTCGTAGGTAAGGTCGTAGGACAGGGGTGTCCAAGAGGGTCAGGTTTGATGAGGTGAAAATAGGTGGGTCAGACCATTTAGCCTGAAATACTTTAAGCCAGTGCCGCTTCTAGCATTTTGGGGGCCCTATGGGGCAGATCTGAACAGCGCGAGCTGCCAACAGGGGGGCGGGTGCTGTCGGGTGAATGACAAGAAGAGGAAGGAGGAGTAGCGTGTACAAGCGGTTTTCTTTTCTTCTTCTCAATAACTGAGGCCATGTAACTGACCATTCAGCCTGGCATTCTTTAACCCCCCTAGCGCTTCTGACGGCTCCAGCAAGATGTCCAGCACTTTCTTGTCAGTATTGTAGTTGACGAGATGGAGCCGTACATCTAAGGTTAGATCCCCGGCAGGGCAGCACATACTCACTGTTTTATGCTGTCCCGGTGGATCTGATGCTCTAAGATGGCTTCTGGCTTCTTCTTCTTCAAGCTGTCCGACATTCAAATGGAAATTGGGTTATCTTCAAAGAGCACATGTGGAAAACCACCCCCAGTGTCATTTCAAGACGTGCTCTTTGAAGCTCACCCTTTCAGAGGGTGCCAATGGCATTGTATTGGACACTGTGATAACTGTATCCAATACAATTCAAAGTAAAACAAAACACATTTCTAATTGTAATAAAAATGTTATTATAAACAAAACATAAATATAGATACATACTGTTTTGAAATCTTTCATACAAAATAAGTATTTAACAGATTTTGTCATTCAAATGATAAATTTTATACATTTTTTAAGTCCTTTTTTTTATAATAATTGTTTGTTTCAAACATTATTATATTCAGGATGTCTATTAGACCCTTATACGGACAGATTTTGGGAAGTTACAGGCCTACAACATAAAGAAAGATTTACCATTGAAGTCTATGGTGCGCTTTTGGTACAGAAATCTGGACCTCAGCAGTGCGCTAGGGAGGTTAAACCATTAACACATCACATTGGAGCTGACAGAGCTCTATGAATCCTTTTGACTGTTCGATTTACGGGGGGAAGGGGGTTTGCAAGCTAAAGACTATGCTGCAGCTGTCACCCTGGCATTGCAGATAAGGTTCTTGAGGGAGATGGGAGTCCTTATGTATTTTTTTTAAAAGTTCTGGTTGAAAATTGGGGTGCCCGACTTATCTAATAGTGAATTGGTGTCTCCCAAGTGCAGATTGATTTAATAGCCAAGGCCCTGACTTAGCTGACTTAGGATACAGTGGCCTACAAATTTTGTCACATTACAGCCACAACCATGACTCAATTTTATTGGAATTC
>CM070033.1:12098376-12149850 GCA_036250615.1 Ptychadena robeensis | reverse complement strand
GCTTTGCCTGCAGACCAGCGGTCTCTAGGCAAAGCATCGGTTGTATTTACGGTCATGTCCGATATGGCTGTTTTTGAGCTGGATTGATTTGTCCCGCCCGAAAACAGCTATAGGCGCATATTTTATGGGCCAGATAGATGGCTGTGAGGGTGCACGGCACTTAAAGCGGCCACCGATCTGGCCCATATCTTCAGATCTGTACCCTGCTTTACAATTTATCCATTTGATCAACTAAAAAAACTAATATGAAAGCCAATCATTTGGAATGCATTTCTTTTTATTTATGTTATAAAAAATGAAGCATAAAATGGATGGAGCAGTGATCGGACATGTTGGTAAAGTTCAGTTAATGGTGCGAGCATCTGATGGGTATTCTAGGTATCTGTATTTTTTAATCGGATGGTATTATGGAGCACCGGGCTTTGGAAAGCAATTGAAGAGTTTTTTTATGGATTATCAATCACTAGGTCATGGGTTGATATTCAACTGATCATATTTAAATTGCATGAGTTGATCAAATCGAAGATCTGTTAAGCAAAAGTTGATGTGTGTATGATTGTAAACTTGATTGGGTCCTCATTTTCTAGTCATAGTTTATATATTTATGTAAGCTTGTTATGTCCTTTAACTCTAAGGCCACGTGTGGAAAAAAACAGTGGAAAAAAAAGCAGTGGACACTTAAGCCGGCCATAGACACCTTGATTCCCGACCGTCTTGTAGGCAACTCATTACAGCGTTATGACATCACTAGTGTTGAGCGGCAGATGGTATATTTGAATTTGCTTAATTTCGCGAATATATTAACCCCCCTAGCGCACCGCCCATATCGCGCCGTTTACAACGGCACGATATGGGCGATCAAGGCAGTGTACATAGTACACTGCCCGCCGTTTCCGTCATCCCGCCGGAGCTCTACGCGCAGCTGTTGTCATTACTGACAACAGCTGCGCGGGAGAGAAAGCCGGCGCTCCTCCATTAACATGGAGGTCTATGGCGCCGGCCCCCCCCCGCCCCCTTCCGCGTCACCGTGACGCGATCGGGGCGGAGCCGCCAACCCGGAAATGCTACGGCGATGTAAACAATCGCCGCAGCTTTCCGGGGAGGCATAAAGTCTCCCCATCGGCGGCTTCCCGGGCGGTTGAGGCGAGCCTAAAGCTCGGACGAGCTAGGCTCATCTCAACCGCTAGGGAGGTTAAGGAACATTCAAAATTCGTAAAATTACATTTGACTGCATTCTATTGCCTTACATCGGCTGTTCACAATTATTTGCAAAGATTCCCAAATCGGCTTTACACTTTAGCACTGCTAAAAAAAATATGCGCAAATATGCGTGATGTATGCTGGTAGTATCCGAGCGCACATTTGCGAAATATTGCGAATTCCCAAATGTCGGATATTCGTCGAATATATTAGAAATTCAAATATTCTCGCTCAACACTAGACATCACCACACTGTGATCTGCTGTCCACACTGTCATCTGCAGAACTGACGGGAATCCTGTGTGCATCACTAATGCAGGGATTCCCGTCAGATTATAGGCAGATACTTTGGATGGGGACTCCTGTCCCCACCCAAAGTATCAGGATAGACCAGAAAGATACCACCAGACAGTTCACTAAGCAATCTGGTGAGGCTTATCGGGTCAATACGCCAAGGTGGGCACCTCTGTAGTTGTATAGACGCCCTCAGTGATGCCAGGGACATGGGTGGCTACCTGCTTCGATCCCTGTCCCAAATCCTTTAATCCATTAATGACTAGTGTTAAGCACGAATATTCGAATTGCAAATATATTCAACAATTATCGGGTATTAGAAAATTCACAAATTTCGCGAATATATCGACAGATATTCACAGTCTCGAATATGAGTGATATTATGCATTGGGATGCTTTTGGCCATGGATTGCGATTTTATATTTGCAATGCAAAAATAAATAACACATGTGACCATTCATTTTGAAGGTATATTTCCCCGAATATAAGACCTATCCCGAAAGACCTAGCTGCTATCCCCCCTGTGCTTCTAATATAAACCCTTCCTCGAAAATAAGACCTACCACGTCCCAGAGAAAGCTTCCATATTTAGAAAAGACATGGCAGGAGGCGTTTTGTCACCTCTTCTAAGCCCAGAAATAAGCCCTAGTGCATTTTTGGCACCTACAATTAATATAAGACAGTGTCTTATATTCGGGGAAACAGGGTAGGTATATATATTTCCGCAATGCATGGCCGTACACTCGAATTGTGAGCATCCATGAATATCGAATTGAATACTAGTAGGATTATTTGCGAAATATAGTGAATTCAAAGATTGCCCATGCCACTCATCACTAGACAGGACATCTTGCTCCACCCCGCCTGATCGTGCCCATCGCGATCGTGGTTAAAATAAGATGCGTTTTTTTAATCGCACCCATTCATGTCTATGGCCACGATCAGGGATCGCGGATGTGGGGATAAGCCCCGCATTCATGTTTATGGCCGCGGGTGAAGTGGGGACGAGCCCTATAGAAGTTTCACCCACCTAATAACTCAAAATCTTTCTGTCTGGGTAACAGTGGTCATAGTAAAGCCTTGAAAGTCTCAGCACATTGTTTTCAATGGGCCACACAAGAGCGTCAAAGCCTGCAACAGGTCATGCAAAAACTACATGAGGTGTTGCCACGTGCAATACATGTCCATTGTTTTTAGGAGCGTACTGTATGCGCCACGTGGTAGTGAAGACAAGGGCAAAGATGTATATCTATCTAGAGAAGACAGAAATAACAAAAACCAAGAAAAAAATCCCATACATTTAAATTTTAGTGGATGTGGATCACTGTGAATCCGATTTCTGTGATCACACAATGCAGGACCTTAGTACTCGCTCATTCTGGTATTTATGAGTGAAATAGCTCACATAGCTGCACACCAGCCTACCTCTGTGCAATGGATCAAGGTCCCTCGCTATCCATATTGTGATCTCACTTTACGAGCCAGATAGAAAGTCGTCTCTGGTAAAAGATTAATCATTCATTACATTTACAACTGGATTTAAAAAAACATTTTTGGGGGAAAAGAAAGTTTGTTCCGTCAATTACACAATCAGACAGCGTAGGCGCGCCTAGATATACATATCATTAACTTATCATTAACTTGCTCCTAAGTGGGTCAAATATATGAATATTCTTGTGACTTCAATTGAGTCCTGAATCATTGGACTGATTTTATTGGAACACATGTAGTGGTGAATCTCTCCAGAAGGACACAAATACTAATCTGAAAGGGGTTCTATTTTTTTGTCTCATTCCATTAAAAATGTAATTTAACAATAGACTCAGATTAAGGTTGGTTTTCTAAATTGCTGTATGCTTTCAGGCTCTCTGACTCTGATTGAAACATTAAAAGGAGCTGTCAGCGACAAATACCATATTTTTCAGACAATAAGACACATGTTTTTACCATTAAAACCAATGGGAAAGTGTCTTGTGTCTTATAGTGGTTTTTCTTTTTTAGTCCCAACCATCCTGGGAACAATAGCTCTGCATCCCATGAGGCAGAAATGTGTTCCATTCCCTCCAGCCAATCCAAAATGCCACTGCCAAAAAGAGATCTTATCTGCATTAGCACTAGTAGTACCCATTCTCTGAACACACTGACCAACTTATAGAGAGACACATTTTACAATTAGAATTCATGAGTTATGTATTTACATTAACATTCTGGATTGCAATAAATAGATTTTGTGACAAAGACTTACACCTTACAATCTTTTCACACAATTTCTGTACAATCAAATTTTGTTCTACCAAAACCATATATTATGAGGACCTTTCTAATCACTATGTATTCTATCAGGGAGGACCCGGCACTACATAGCAGTGATATATACCTTCCAATCACTGTGTATTCTATCAGGGAGGACCCGGCACTACATAGCAGTGATATATACCTTCCAATCACTATGTATTCTATCAGGGAGGACCCGGCACTACATAGAAGTGATATATACCGATCACCGATCTTAAGGTGTATGGGGGGCTTAATATCTTCTCCAATATGTAAATAGCCGTCCGATGTACCCTGCAGCAGCGTAATGATGTCATCTGTCAGATATTGGAGGAGCTAGGGAGACGGATCGGCTCTCTCCCCAGCTCAGTCGATGCTTTGCCTGAAGACCCCCGGTATGTAAGTGATGGCTACATATTATGTGTCATGTGCCAGATAGATGGCTGTGAGCGCGCACGGCACTCGAAGGGGCCATCAATCTGGCCCATATATGCATGTCTGTACCCTGCTTTAGTTGTTCAGTTCCAGATTGTAAAATGTGTCTCTTCATAAGTCGGTCAGTGTGTTCAGAGAATGGGTACTGCTAATGTATGCTAATGTATAAACTCATGCTAAAGTTTCAGCCCTGCAACTAAGACCTCCCTCCTGGCACTGGCCTTTTGGCTGGAGGAATACTGCATGGTCCAGTCCAATCTACTTTGCTGGAGCATTCTGTATATTCGCTTGATATCCGAATAGCTGTCTGTTTTTGTTTTTTCCCTAATTTTCTCTTCAAAACTTTTAGCGTTTTATAGTCCGAAAAATATGGTATATTTCAATGGAGCTCCATCTGCTGACTGAACATTGAATTACAAAAAAATCCCCCAAATATTTTTAAAATTTATTTATTTGTGCCTGACCATGGTAGTATATAACACATTTATTTTTTCATTTAAAATTGGCCTTTGCACCTGTCAAATATTGATGGTGCAGCCGGTTGAGCCAGCACAGCTGGAGGTGTCACGTTGTGCGATCAGCTGAGTAGTTTATGTTTCTGCGTAGGATGTTTTATGTCACTGCCACAAGGATGCTGCACACTGCTGTACTCTAGATAACAGTTATAAAATGGGGCGCAGTGTCACATTAAACAAAGGGTTATCACAAAAAGCAAACACAAGGTTTTATCCTCTCTAAATACAGCTGTTACATAATTATATGTGTATGGGGTGGAGAGGTGGGGAGCAGATTGCTAGTTACACCTCTGGTAAGATTACAGGGAGTCATTAGGTTCTAAATTGTTTAATACCAAATAGTACCATCCAGTGGCGTCACCACATGGTGCAGGGGATGCGTTTGACACCATTTCACTCCCAGAGGAGGGTGTGACTTTCCAACCAGAGCTTTTTGTTGTATACAAGGGCATTTCTTCCAATGATACAGTTAATTGTTTCTCTCTTAGGCTATTTTGTACTGAAGGGAGTTCTACCCAGTTACAGGGGAGGTGCTGAGGTGTCATCAGGGTGATTGGTAGGAAGGGCCAAGGGATCTTATGTCAGTTCCACCACCTGGGGAGAGTTTCTGTGGTCTTGATCTAGGACTTCCCTGTGGGAATGTGGCCTAGCATCCAGGTGGGAGGGACCGCAAAGATCATCTCTGCCATGTAAATGTCACTTCCATACCAGGCTAGGGGCTGAGGAAGGAGGACTCCCTCTTTATACAGAGCCTTGGGATCAAAGACTATTCTCCACTCACTGTTACAAGCACCTGTCCACTTGGGTTAGAGCCTTAGTTTTGTGATTGGTACGTTGTACTCTATGGACTGTGACCTATACCTGGAACCAGGCATAGTAAAAGACTGTACTTAAACCTGCTTAGAAGAGAAGTAATGTTTTTCGTTTGCAATTTACCAGTACCGGTGCAGACATTCTTTCATTACACTAACAGAGGCCAGAGGGGTGCTATAGCACAGTAAAGGTTGTGAAAGTTTTGGGGTGAGGATTGGCAATCATTTTGTTGTTGGGAAATATGTTCGAATCAATGAAAGAATCACAATATGATCGAATCCATCCGTCTTAGGCTACCTTAAGGCTATGTCTCTACTGTGTGTTAGGAAACATGCTCAGAAAACGTGTTGCGACGCATTAGGCAATTGATGCCAGGGAGAGAAATCTGGGTTTCTTTTCACATGAATCCATTAATAAAGTTGCAACAAAGTGCATTCCGCCTTGATAATGTTGAAGTGGGGCTCTGTGCTGATTTTAAAGCAACACAATGAGTTGTCGACATGCCTGTGTCTACATGTCCAACACATGATATGCGAGCTTCAAACACGGGGATTTCAAAGCAGGGGAAACATAGCCTGAGAGAATGAAGGAGTAAAGCAAGCCGGCAGCTATTCTATCCTAATAGAATACTAGGGGTATGACCTTTGGGGCTTACCCAATCCCACCCAATCTCTGTCAAGGTTTTAATTTTCCAGAAACACTAAAATAAATTACATAATTGTATAAAAGAAGATATTGTAGGTGGAATGCAAATCTTATGGTCAGTTGTTTCATTCTTCTTAGCACAGGTAATGCCATTTTACAGATGTACATGTACACCAGCAACCAGCAGGATCATTAGTAACAAGGACAAGTGTAATGAATGTTCCTGGCAAACGTTCAACAATGGTTGTTACTCGATATACTTGCAACTGTTTAGCCTGAAGCAACACAAAGAAAAAAGAAACATACGACATGTGATTGCAATACACTGCCTTAGCGAGAGGAGAACAACAGTATATACACAGTATAAGTAAGTTAGTACACCCCTGACATTGCAGTAAGTAGTTTTTTATATCTTTTAATGGGACAACAATGGGGATATGACACTTTGATACAATGTTAAGCTAATGGGAATGTGGCTAATTTGACACAATTTGGATATTTTAAATTTACGGGTGTACTTACTTGTGTTTCCAGAGGTTTAATTGATGTGTTGAATTATTTGGAAGGGATGCCAAACTTACACTGCTATACACACTGTACACTTACTACTTTAGATTGTGTCCAAATGTCATATCTTCAGTGTTGTCCCATGAAACGATTGTAAGCTATTTACCACAATATCAGGGGTGTACTCACTTTTGTGAGATACTGTATATATTCAAGCCATGCTATGCAGAGACAAGTGATAAAACAGAACAGCAATTAGATTTGCATGAAACAACAGTTTAACTCTTTTTCTTGAATATCTAGAAAGGTCCATAGGCCTCCAAAATCTATCGCAACCTACCATAAGTTGCGGTTTGACCCCTCAGGGGTTATGTTATACAGATGTGAAGTTCTACAACATTATAGAGCTTCATGTTCCTCTCATTTGCCATGGAAGCCCTTGTGAACAGGATCTTTGTGTATATGGTGTAAGTGACCATGACTCATGGCAGTGAGGAACCTGGCAAACAGGACACGATAGACCTTCAGCTGGTTCCAGGAAAATGGCACTCCTCTGCCTTTTCTATTATTCAGGAAACTTAACAGGAACAAAATAAAGAACAGTGCGATGGTTTAGAAGAGTCCTCAGTCCAACCAGAAATGAACAGTCCCCCCCTTGGGTTTAGTTCTGGTAGCTCAAACACAAGAGCACTCTTTACTGGCTCCCAGAAATTCCAATACCTGATTTCCCAGCACCACAAAGGTAAATAGGAATCCTGTTTTATCTTCCACTAAAACCTGGATATGGACCATTTGGCCAAGAAACCCACCCAACACTTTCCTTGGCTGGCTCCAGGACCCTCAAACAAGCTTTTATAGAAAGCCTTAACCTAAACCAGTGGTTCCTTGGAGGGCCCCCCTTTTCTATTTAAGGAACATTATTGACCCCCCCCCTACCTATTCAAGCACAGGTTAAGAATGAGGGCCCACACCCCCCTGGAATACCTTCTCACCCACCAGTTTGGGAACCAGTGACCTTAACCAACACAGTGAGGCTATGTCTTCACAGCGTTGTTTGATCCGTCGGGACCCCCTACACTAAGCACAGTGCTTGGTGGGGGTCCCGACAGATTACATACACTACCTGCTCGGCGCATGCTCTCTTCTCACAGCACTGAGCCAATCCGATGTCTGAACAGAGCATCCACTGGGCAGGTACAGTATATGTGTTCCGTCGGGACCCCACCAAGCACTGTGCTTAACGTAGGAGGTCAAACAACGCAGTGGAAACATGCCCTAAGTCG
The DNA here is from genome assembly GCA_036250615.1 of Ptychadena robeensis. NCBI lineage: Eukaryota > Metazoa > Chordata > Amphibia > Anura > Ptychadenidae > Ptychadena > Ptychadena robeensis. The sequence goes on along the minus strand of CM070033.1, from coordinate 12,141,884 downwards.
AGCCAGCGCTTCAACCTGTGGACATCATACACACCATCTAAGATGTAAGGAGCCATGCCCTGTCCCAACAGCCAACTTCTAGGCTAGGTAGGGTTCCATAGTACTGTACAATCTCTCCTCCCATTGTATTCATTCAAGAGTAGTGCAGAATAAATAGTAAGAGGTGAATTTTCTTGAAGAGAAAGGGTTAACTGTCAGTTGTTCATTGAAATTTCCTCAAAAATTATGAGCACTGTGAAGACTCTTTGCTTCCTTGAATGACCTTTTATATCATGTAATGAATACATCAGATTGTTTCCATTTATTGGGTCACGTATCATGACAGTGATCCAATCCGGCACGTTCCTGCATCAACAGAAAGCCACTCACTGGACACAATGGAGCAATTATTTCTAAAAGGTCATGGACATATTGGACAAATCTTCTAATGTGACATCTGGACAGTCTGGTGGCTATGGACCAAACTAGACAGAACCTGACAATCACAAAAATGGGGGAAATAAATAAAAAGAGATTTTATGTAATAAGGGTTAGGTGAACCATAGCTCAATACTCAGTACTGTTAGTATTTTTTTAATGGACGCGTCGGCTGTAGTGTGGTCTGTACTCAGCTCAGTAGTTGTCAGACAACTTTGGCAAGAATTTGGATGATCTACAGACAGGTGCTACATAAAGCAGTGTTCTCCCCAGAGCAGATTGGCCGGGCGGCCCGCCCGGGAGATTTTAGTCCCCGCCCGGCAGTTCCGTCCCGCTATACCAGGGGTCGGCAACCCCCGGCTCCAGAGCCGCATGTGGCTCTTCTTCATCCTCGGCGCGGCTCACCTCTGATAGGCTGCCGGCCAGCACACAAGTCCTCCGCTGCGAACAGCCTGTCAGGCGGCGCCTCCCATTCTTCAGGAGCGCGCCACAGCCACTGAAAGACTCCGGCCCGCGGCACACTACCGGAGCCGCGGGCCGGAGTCTTTCAGTGGCTGCGGCGTGCTCCTGAAGAATGGGGAGAATGACGTCATCGCGCCGCCCGGCTGAAAAAAAATTCTGGGGAGAACACTGTAAAGTGTTATAAATAACTGACAATTGTACAATGAATTGTATTTTGCACTGAAAACAGGATGCTCTGACATTAACATGTTGCTTATAAACAGCGCGGGACAAAGGGAACCAGGAGCCACCTGCACAGCTTGCTTAAATATGACATTTCCTGGGTTTGTCTGCAACCACCAATCCACTTATCCCATCAAAGGGTCTACGTGTGTATATATTTTATCTATGATGTCTATCTATATTCTCTTGCCAATCTACTCCGCCATTCAGTTATATAATAATAAATCATGGCTTGCCAAAAGTTCTTAGGGTCCCCATGCACCTTTAGATTTCCTTTTGTTTTACCAAAACCATGAAATATGAGGGACTTTCTAAACCATCAATCTACCTGTGTTCAATCGCAAAGGACCTGACACTACATAGTTATTGGTAGATCTAAAGGATATCTGATCGGATCGGATCGGACAGAGAACCAACATGTTGGTCTTTCTGATCCGATTCAGCACACATCAGGGGGAGTTGCCATTTGGGAAGTAAGCGATCAGACACGGAATCGTCCAGGAATCCGTGGGACAAGGTGGTATGTAGCGATCGGACACACTTAATTGGCCGGTCTTGTGGCAATGGTCTCCATATTTTCATTGAAATTTAACAGTTAAGTTTATTTTCCTTTAATTATTTTCCTTTTTTTGTACCTGGCAGTATGATTTTTTGGTTCAAAGCATACAGGAAATGAAAAAATATTACAGGCCCCCAGCATCATCAATAAAGCTGAGCATGTGAGGAACGTGAACACCTATGGTGGGTGGCTGTTACAGGCTCTTGGTCTAGACTGTCTGTCAAATTTAAGAACCATCTGTGGCCCAAAAGTCAAAATGTTTGCCCACCCCTGTCCTAGACCCTTACCCCTTACTTGTTTTTTCTACACATAAACAGAAATTTTGGCAGATCAGCAAAAAAAAAGAAAGTTGCCAAAAGTTAGATTTTTTATCTTTTAGTTTACCACAAGGTTTAGCTCACCAGAGGTTTAGTCCATTAATTCCCCTCCAAACTTTTTAGAAAAGAGTGTTCAACCCCCAACAATTCCATTTCCTGGCAAGAATTCCTGTGTGGCTGGACCCAAAAATCCTATTGTGTACCTTGGTGAAATAGGAAGGCCCATCCAATCATTCCTCCCCATTCCAGAGTCTGGGGCCCTATAACAACTAAAATGACTATTCCAGACTCTTTGCCTGAATACACATTGCACCACAAACCATAAAAAGACATATCTACCATCCAGGACCCAACCCAGTAGTCCTAAACGAAATAAATACTCCTCCAAAATAAGGCATCGTCCGAAAATAAGGCACCCTTAAATTTTTGCCTCATGCTGAAATATAATGCATTCCCCCGAAAATAAGGCACCCCCAAAGATACGGTACTGTAACTCTGGAAAGGGGGGATCAGAGGGGGCAATCAAAATGACAAAAGAGGATCATAAGGGGTTACTAAAATGGTAATCCCCCCCTCTGAGTCTCCTGAGCCATTTTGATTTCCCCCTCTGATTACCCCTGTGCCATTTTAAGTGATCCCCACCCTGATACCCCAGTGCCATATTCTTTTTTAATGGAAAAACAAGACATCCCCCCAAGGCAACACGGTATATATGTGTATTTGCCTATTTCTTTGGCTTGCCATGCACCTGCTAACAATATGCAATGATGCACTTTATACACATTACAGGGTTCTCATTGAATTTATTGACACCACAATGAACCTATTTACCTCTTTGTATTGGAATGTAGCACTACCATACATCGTTACATTATTCTCTGGTGTCTTGGCAAGTGGGTGAGCATATCGCAATGCACGTTATACAATGCATGTGCGTTAGCGCAACACACCACAGAGGACAGGTTTGAATGGATCCTTAAGCCTTGTACCCACAACCCTGGTTACACAAGGACTGTGCTCTGCCTTTATGTACACATAAGAATTGATGGGTGAGTTTATCTTGTGTAACACATCGGAGTCAAAGAGTTTATTGCTGGGATCATAACATAGATAAGAACTCACAAAGTCTGTGGATGAGGCAATAGTGTAATTAGATCAGCGTGGAAAGATAATTGTGATGAAAAGAAGGGTTTGTGTGATAACAGAATACTTTAGGGCAAACAGTCCAGATGAAATTCATACTGTACATCAAAGCTATTTTACTTACCTACGGAGTTGTACATGTGTCAATGCAGTCCTGAGATGTGTACAGCTGTGCTACATAGCACAGATGTGTAAGGTAGGAGACCTACTTAACGTACATAACCCAGCCTCCCCAAGGAGACTTGACAGTAAAAGGAGAAGCTGACTGGTGAGTTGATCTCTTTGTTGTTCATCTTTCACCTCCTCTTATTTGAGGACTGCACTTCAGCTAACTTGTTCTTTGCGTTGCTTCTTCCTTTTACAGTCTGAGCTCTGCGATAAAGATGACTGTAATGGGCTGATACACAGGCAATTGCTGGTTTTTTAAACTATACATATATTGGTATATTAAAGATCTGTGTTTGATTGAATAGCCATCAGCCGGTCTATAATCGAATTCTTAAACCCTCTGCCACAGCTTGATGACTAAAGTCGCCATAGAGGCTTCGATACGTGGCCGATCAACCGATGCGCGCGCTCGGGTGAAATTGGGCTGCAGACCGAAGCTGCCCACCTGGAGCGTCTGATCCTGGGTTCTCCAAAGAGCGTTCGGCCAAAGAACGGACATGTCCTTTTTTCTTTGGTCAATTGCATGACTTTCAAAATATATATGCATACAAAGGGTGCACAGTTCTTGGAACGACCGGCCGTGCGTGATGGCTATGGCCGGCTTTAAATTTAAATCTATAAATTGTATATATTCACATTTTGTCTAGTCCTCAGTTTCCTCCAATAATCCAAATGCAGGCTGGAGGGGTATTTCTGAAGGGATGTTCAAAGAAGTTTGGCTTACATTGACTGTATCTTGGCTAGACAGGAAACATTGTGGCTACCTTTATATACATTGCATATCCCTACCTAAACTTTATCATTTAACTAAACCAACCATGCTTAAAAATGCTTAAATACATCAGAAAGCAGTAGTCAGCAAGTTCCTCTGAGGTGGGACACATATAAATGGTATTTTTTTTGTATATGCAACCCACAGTTGCCAGATGTTGAATCTATAAAATAATTTTTGTCTCCTTTGTCCTGGATATCGTGAATCACCATGGCAAGCTAATCATCTCGTCTTATAAGCCTATTCACATTAGAAAAAAATGCTTTTCATTGCTGTGTGATAAGACAGGCTGTACATTTTACAGCTGGAATCAGAATGATTGCAGTGGGTGGTAGTTGTGCCATATAGAGTTGTTATTGACCTTGTAGTTGAAGTGATTTACTGATAAGTCAGCAAGTCACTATCAGATCTTTCTGCAAACCTGTCAATGTGTATATGTAATTTTTGTTAATGAAACCTTAATGCTTGTTTATTACATCTTTTTTCCCATTGGACCAGAGACAGTTTTCAGTAAACGTCAACCATCTTTCATGTTGCCTATGTTTACATATAATGTCCAGAAAGGCTAAAATATACTAACTAACCAAATATAAATGTGACCCCTTAAGAGAGTCTACGTGACTGTTTTAATAGCCACCATACATGATTGTGAAAGCCATAGCCTAATATAAATACTAGTGATGCGCAGCATAGGTTATATTCATATGCAATTGGAGCGACGTTCTTTGCCTTGTGGCGTATAGGTCCACAAAGTTTTCTAGAAACGTCTGATATTGGGTACCCTCAAACCCTGGGACTTTCTAGGGAGCCGGAGAATAAACGTCCGTTATACAATCATATAAAATTGAGTAGTTTTATTAAACAAGATTTTCTGCTCCAAACATCTCTAAAACCCCACCAAACAGAGAAGGTTTACCCCTTGAAAGTTTGGGGAACCTGCAGCATAGTTGCAAGACAGACCAGTGCGCCCCAGAAACGGACCATATGTGGCAGAACACAGCTTTCACTTTCTACATAAAAATTCATAATATTAATATTTAGCATTAGTCCAATGGACCCAATATAATCTGATTTATAATCATTGGTGTTGAGTAAAAGGCTTATCAAATTATATAGTTAGATGGTAATAAAGATTTGGTCCCAGAGGGTCAATTGACCAGTCGGGGCTGTTAGCATATCTATAAAGACAGGGTGAGGGTTTTTAGTCTGTATAATAAAGTCAGAATTGTGGAGGAATATTTTGAGTTTTCCTACCTTAGAGTTCTAGTGTTATCCTTAAATTTCAGCTTCAGCAGGTCAAAAAGGAGAGTGTTCAGCGTCTGCCACCTGATCCTACACTGAGTGTAGGATCAGTGTAGGATCAGGTGGCAGACGCTGAACACTCTCCTTTTTGACCTGCTGAAGCTGAAATTTAAGGATAACACTAGAACTGTCTTGCAACTATGCTGTTTCAATGCACAGTACTTTCCCCAGAATCTTGGCGATATGAATACTAAATACCACAGAGAACAGATCTATAGCTAGCCATACATGTTCCGATTCCATGGCCAATCGATCACCCATCCGATCGATTCCGGCGATGTCAGCGGGAATCGAATGTCCGATCGATCGGCCAATTAAGTCCGTCCGATCACGCCATAACACCTTGGCCCACAGATTCCTGGACGATTCCGTGTCCGATCGCTTACTTCACAAATGGCAACTCCCGCTGATGTGTGCTGAATCGGATCAGAAAGACCAACATGTTGGTTCTCTGTCAGATCCGATTCTGGGCCCCTGATCGATCGGACGTGATCAATCGGACAAGGTGGGCTTCACGCGATTCCGGGACGATCAATTGGCGTGCACGCGCCCGGAATCGATCGTCCCGGAATCCGTTGGGAATCGGACCCGTGTATGGGAACCTTATGTGGGCTTTAATGGCACTACATACACTTGATATCATGACCTAATCATGTAAATAATTAAAAAGCAAAAAAAAAAACATGCATCATACACAAATATGTAAGAAAAAAAAATACAGTGCTTTCAACTGAGAGACCCCCCTCCAGTCTGGGGGATTTCAACCAGTGTATGGGCACCTTTAGGTAACAAAAACAAGCTGTAACACATTGTATATTTAAAACAGTCATGGCTATCATGTTTATATATCCCACGTAAAGGCTCTAATATGTATTAAACCTCTGCTAATTGTTGGGTGAATTTTTGTAACTTTAATAAAGTTTAATATATTGAATGAAAATTTTTGAAGACAATCTACATCCCTTGCATCAACATCAGATTGGTCCATTAAGTTTTGTTTGATCCATTTAGATCCTATTTCTTTATGGACAATGGAAACTATTATTTGTTATTTCTTTTTCTATTTGACAGAAATTGGAAAGGAAAGTTTGTTAAGTATACTTGTGAGGGATCACCAATCTACAGGTCAGGTCAGATACCCCAATCTCCACTGCAGTCTTCACCTATAGACAAGCCCCCGCTTGAACGGGAGGCACGATATGCCTACTCGGCTTTGGTTGCCCCAAGGTATCCCACCTGAGAGCTGGTGAAACCCTCCAAGGACAGAACAAGAAAAAGGGTAGATGCAAAAGTCCAGGTTCACAGCAGGGATCATAAACAGAGGTCCAACCAAACACAGTATCCAAGGGTTAATCAGAGGAGTAGTCCAAAGGCAATCTGGAGTTATACATAGATCAGTCCAACAAAACACGATATCCAAGGGTTAATCCAAAGAGTAGTCTGAAAGCAAGCAGGGGTCATACACAATTTTATCTCCAGAGCTCACAAACTGATTGGCACGAGGAACCCAGTAGTTCAGGGAACTGATGCTATCACAGGCAGACCATGGTCCAGGTTTATATAGGGGAGGAGTTGCCTTATTAACAGGAGCAGTGCCACCTGTGGATGCACTCTAGCTCTCCCCATGCCTGCCGAAGGTGGACACAAAACCTGGCATTGGTAAAGCAACTAAACCTGCGGTGACAATTATGTTAATGCAGTCCGCCGTGCTAGGCAGACTGCACGGCTGTGACAGAAGAAGAGGCGGGAGCGTGTGTGCGCCTGCAGATGCTGGTGCCGGCGTTCCGCGGCCTTGGCAATCCATATGTATGGCAAGCGTGAGGAAGGCTGAAATGATGACCTTACTGATCACATCTAACTTGAAAGCATGTTTGTGATAAATATTTTATCCCAATTTTTAATTTTCTGTGTTTTGCATTTGAACAGGTCAACAGCATCGTGAATGAACAATGAATAGCACAGGAAATGAGAACTCGACCTACCGGTGTAAGTTCGATGAAGATTTTAAGTATGTTCTGCTGCCGGTGTCCTATGGGATCGTCTTCTGCGTTGGGCTCATTCTCAACATTTTGTCCCTTTACATCTTCCTGTTCCGGATTAAGCCCTGGAATGCTTCCACCACGTACATGTTTAACCTAGCCATCTCAGATATGATGTATGTCATCTCGCTGCCTCTGCTGGTTTATTATTATTCCCAGGGTGACGACTGGCCATTTGGTGAGGCTCTGTGCAAAATTGTCAAGTTTCTCTTCTACACCAACATGTACTGCAGCATCTTCTTCTTGCTATGCATCAGTATCCACCGATTTATTGGAATCTGCTTCCCGATGAAATCGTTGAGTTGGTTAAAAGTCCGGAACGCTCGAATTATATCTGTCACGGTCTGGGTCTTTATTATGGTTTTCCAGTCTCCAATTTTGTACTTTGTGACCACGAGCAAAAGCGGTGATAACACCATCTGCCACGACACGTCTAGCGCGGATTTGTTTGATAATTTCGTCATCTACAGCTCGGTCAGCTTGTCTGTGCTTTTCTGCGTCCCTTTTGTAACCATCATCATCTGCTATGCTTTGATGACTCGAGCCCTCATGCAACCCTCAGCAGCTTCTTCAGACACTTCAAACTCCAAGAAAAAGTCCATTAAGATGATCATTATTGTGCTGATTGTTTTCATCATTTGCTTCCTACCATTTCATGTCAACAGAACCTTGTACTATTACTTTAGAAAGTTAGACCTTGACTGTGATGTGTTAAATGCAATCAACATGGCCTACAAAGTGACAAGACCCCTGGCTAGTGCCAACAGCTGTCTAGATCCCATCTTGTACTTTCTTGCTGGACAGACTATGCGAAGGAATTTTATTTCTACACGTGGGATAACTAAAGTTAAAAACAAATTCTCAACTTACGTACGAGACAATAACTGGAGCACAAACAGTAATGCCGCAGAGTATAACTTAACTTCCATCCCGGACAACAATTCTTCATCTCCCAGTCCTAACCCAACTGTGATCACTAGAATGTAATCTGTAAAGTCATATTTATTAAATACCACTTACATGTGTTTAGACACAAGAGATTGTGTAGTCAGAAGATTGTGTGTGTAAAAACATATTGTTTCTCATGGAATTGTATCCAAATCTCCAAAACATATTTATATAACAGTTATATAACAGTATATCTAAGTAGGGATGGTCGAAAATAAGATGACATCTATGAATTTTGATGGGGCCATTACAACTAAAATGTCGAAAAATTAACCCCAAAATTTGACTGATTAGAAATATCGACCTAAATGTTGTATAGAGTTGATTGAGAAAATCTGCACTTTTTATATATGAATATTGCCATGATCAACAACATCACATGAAAACTCAAGGCCAATTTTGAAATTTATAAGTAAAAGTTTCGCATAAGAAACTTCTAAGTCGAAATTTTTACTTTTAAGTTAAAAATTCGCATGAAAAATGTAAATTTCGCAATCAAATCGATTTTAATTCATTTCGACCACCTCTAGTCTTAAGATATGGTGGCTGCATTACCTTTTCTTGCCATTAACACAATTCCTGTCCTGGCCTAGTTTGCCAAAGATCATTCAGTATACAGAACCCCCCTTGTCTCTATAACATAGAAGGAGGTTAGAGAAGAAAGTTGGGGATTCTATTACCATTGTTTAGGATTTTATTTTGTAAAAAAACACAGGAAGACACTGGCTTTATAAAATGATCAAAAAGCATATTTCTTGCATAAAACAAATGTACTAAAAGCCTAAAATAAAGCCTATATGGAAAACTATTGCAATGACCAAATCTAAGAAGAATTAAGCTTTCCAATTTCTTATGCGATTCTATGCAGCAGCAGGGGCGTGATGACGTCATCACGCCCGCCCGCTAGTGCCGAGAATCGGACGGCACTCTGCATCTGCAGCTCATTAGTTCGGCTGGGGGCAGTTCCAGCTGAAGTAATGGGATCGGACTAAAATTTACCGTCCTGTCGGATAACTGTGCGATCCAACAGTACGGCTGATTTTAGCCCAATCTTTGTCAGTTGCAGCCTCCAATTCCTGCATGACCCGATCCTTGAGGGATGCGGGAGCGCGCACGGCATTGGATCGGGGATCGTATCGTGGATCGTATCGTGCAGGAATTGGTACGTGTATGCCCAGCTTTAACCTTCAATATATAAAATGTTTGTTCTTGTGACTTGGACATAGTTAAAAGACATTTAGGTTGATTTTTTGGGGGGTGGAAATTCACATTTTGGTAAATGCCTATTTTATGTTGACGATAATGCATAAAATTACCATATTTATTGAAAGTGAATGTTTGCAAGAAACAAACTATTGGCAGAGAGTATATAAGTAGAAATTGTCAATTTGTTTAATTTTCTTTTTTAATTCGACTATCTGACTTTGTGAGTTAATTGCAAAACCCCTGAACATAGTATCATCATGTTCAGGGGCTTTGCACTTAACACAAAGTCAGCTAGAAGAAAAAATCCAACCATCCCTATGCATAAATAATTGGGAAAAGGCATGAAGGGATAATAAATATAAAGACAATATAGAATTTATGGCAACCAGGCAAAACATTTAATAAAACAATGCAACAATAAATGACCCTAACAATTGCCCATTTAATGTATTGGTACATATGTTTACTGCATAACCCTTTTAGTGACTTGTTCATGCAGTAAGATTTTATATAGATATCATTTTAATATCTAGCTGAACAACCTGAACAGTTGATTTAACTACAGCGGACAAATGCACCAAAATGGAAACCTTGACATCAACATTAGGTGATTGTTTTAAACCTATTGCCCTGTTTTATGAAGTGACTGAACCAGATGTGTTCATAAAGCTGTTGGCTGATGATTATTGATCTTTAGATTACATGGTGGTTTAGACTTGTGTCAGTGAATCTTGGGAAGGACAACCTTTGATCACTGCAGCGTGTGAAAAACTAGCCATAGACTTATATCGAATGTACACACTCTATGTACTCTCGAACAAAAAAGATCAAATGAAATGATTTGACATGTTCGATTTACATTCTATGGTTACCAATTCGATCAAAATTTACCAACATGTCCGATAACTTTAGATACATTTTTTGTTCAATTTTAAAAACTTTTTATCGAACGAACAAGTTATCGGTATTTGATCGTTCCCGCTCAATTGAACTAAAATATCGTACCATGTATGGCCACCTTTAGTGTCCATCATCTTTACACTGTTAGTGGTGAAAAACGATTCCTTTGTCCTTTTACAGAGATGATGGCTGAATCATTAGCTTTAGATGTGCCATTTCTAATTGTGGAAAGGTTCAGTGGAGGGTGGACTTCAGAAAGGTTATGGCCAAGTGTACTTAAGCTTTATGAAGACATATTGGCAATTTTACTCTCAACTAGGGATTGTCGAAAAATTTACAATGCAATGCACAGTCGAATTTCAACGCATTTCAACGGGGTCATTTTGACTTTTTCGAAATTTTTATGTAAAAATATGTGATGTGAATTTCACAGTCAAGCCTTAAAACAGAAGGTATTTACATGCACCAATCCATCACAGATTCCAAAAATTAAGGGAAAATCCTTACTTCAGGACAGTGGAGGTAACCATGCAAATCATTCCTTTACACCCCATCAGCACAATGCAGATCCAGAACCGCTGGTGTACAGTGCAAATATAGCCCTATGGTAAAGAGCCATTTATTCCAGCATACAGCTGTTTCAGGCTCATTGTCCATCATCAGTGCAGTGCATGGAAACCATGGCTCTATGGTTCGGGGCTTGGGAGCCAAACATAGAGAAATAACCATGAAGGTTATGGTGAGAAGGGATGAAAGGAACTGAGAATTATTATTATTATTTATTTATATAGCGCCAACATATTACACAGCGCTGTACAATACATTAAAATGGAGATACAAACACATGATAACATACAGGTACAGGTATGAAATAGGAGGAGTTGAGGACCCTGCCCGGTTGGGCTTCCTCTATTTTCGGCTCCCAAGCCTCACTCCATAGAGCCATGGTTTCCATGCATTATACTGGCGATGGCCAATTTGTGATAGATTGAAGCATGTAAATACTTTCTGTTTTAGGAAGGAAGACCTGTACATTGTGTTAGTCAATTCATTTTCTTGGCATACCAGCACATTTTTAATTTCAGGATCATGTGTGATCTTGTTTTAATAAAGCATCACCACACCTAAAACACTTATCCATCTTGCGGTCAGGTTCCTGTCAAGCTGATACATACCAAGCAATCTGAAATAAACATCACCTCACATTTCTTATCCAATGAAGTTTAAATCTACTACATTTTCTTAAAAAACTGTATTATATTGTACTATATTAATTATAGTGTCACTACTATTATTTAGCATGGTCTGTAAAATGGAGAAAATATAAGTAAATGCTAGTTGATCTAGTAAGAATATGCTATATGTGACCCCTTGGTAGTTTTGGATACAGTAAAAAGGTTAAAGCCTTTGTCAATGTATTGTATATACAGGAAGTTATAGGAAATATCCCATATAGTTGTGTACAGATTCAAGGATCAACCAATGTCAGGAGGCCAAAGTACCGCAAAATGGTCTATTAAAGACGCAGAGAGTGGGGGCCGACAGATAAGTGGTGGAGTGCAGTGTGATGACATCATCGTGCTGCATCCCATCGCACAAAGTATCGGTGGGCACCCTTTGTGTGCCGGACGTTAGTTTGAACAGGAATGCCAGTCCCCATTGAAACTAATGGCATTGGCCATTCTCTGGACGACCGAGCTTTGGGGCGACAGGGATCTGTCGCCCCATGTTGGCACCCGCAATCCACAGGCGAATTTTCAGATGGCCGTGAGTGCGCGTGCACGCACATCGGTCGGATGCAAAATCGGCCGTGGCTCGTTATGTAAATGGGGGCCTAAAGCAAGATAACGCAGCTTACACTCAGAGCGATAGTTCAGTAAGGGGGGATTCCGTTCAATAGTAAACTGGAACAATTCAGCCTGTCCCTTATAGGGGACAGGTTATCTTTAGCAGCAGGGGTAACTGGTACTTGCGTGCCACTGGAGATAGCAGAGACTGGCGATCTCATCCACTGCGGCATAAGGCATGTGGTTAGGCCACCAGTCCGTGCGCGAAATCTTTGATGATATCAGCACACCCCATACGGCAAACAACTGGGTCTAATCCAGGGAATGCATGCTTTTGAGTCCACTGGCTGCATGTACGCTGGTATACATGGTGGAGCAGTGCAAGTCTGGAGACAGCTCTCAAGCCCAGTTGCTGCTGTCTCATCCACACCTGCTCCTCTGGACTGCCCCTCCCCTTCCTGGGACTCCGCTTTATACCCCTCTGGCCCCATAGGAAGTAGAATTAAAGGGTACAGCACCTGACCTAGTTTGTGTGGCTAGACTACAACTGTCCTTGCAGCTGGTGACCATATTAAAAGACTTCTCCTCTATTGTTCAAGGAGAAACTATGAAAACCCCTTATGTATACGTGTATAGACACAGAGTCTAACCTTTCTTTACTCAATACAAGACGAAACATATGTTTTTTTCCATTAGAAGTCTAACATTCTACTTTCTCTTTTAAATGTTTCCATTGCTTTGTTTGTCTGGCAGTTATATGACTAAATGTTCTATTGTACATACGTCACTGACTATTGGTGGTGATTTGTATAGCTGTACAGAATCGTCCTGTGTGATAGTGTACATTGTAGTAGACATTGTTATATTTTATAAATATAGATGTTTTATTCCTTAATTATATTTCAAAAAGTCCTTCAAAGAAGACTGTTTTCTTTTACGATATGAAATGAACTACAATGTTGTTTTGTAATAAACATTTCAATTGTATAATTCTGAATGTCTTTTGTTCTGAAAAATACAAGTTTTTTCATACAAGTGAAAAAAAGTTCTGTGTTACTTTTGCTCTACAAAATGACAACATTTCATTCCATCCGTTACAGTACACTCAAAATCTTAAACAAACATATGTAAAATTACAGTTTGACTTACCTCTGAGCTGGTATGATGGTGTCGTAGCATTCCACAATCCCCCCAAAATATACTTACCTGCTGTTGCCTGGAATCATATAAAGGTTTCCATATTCATAAGTCCTGGTGCAATATCCAGATTGGCCACTGGGCGTGTTTAAAAGGTATTTCTATGGCAAAATATGCTCCATTCAGTTTAATGAACAGATGACGCCGAAGACACAGGGCCCGAAAGGCTAAGTGTTTCTGCAGATCTGTATCTGCAGATCTGCAGGCACACAGAGAACTGGCGTTCACGATCAAACATTACGCCAAGGATGTTAAGAGAAACTTTGTTTTTCATTGACACAGAACCCTTGCCTTAGACCCCTAAAAAAACCCTGGCATTAGATATTCAGATTAATCATAAGTTATTCAGTTTAAAAATAAATACCTTATTTTTCCTACTGTAAGACCACTCACAATGGACCATAAGATGAACCCCAAAGAAAAGGTTACTTCTACCAGAGAAAGCATGAAAGACATGAAATATCTGTGATGACTTTTACCTCTCCAGCGCCTGCCACTTCCCATTGATGTTGTATAAATGTTGCATGGTGTTACATTCCTTCCTTTATAAAAGTTCTTTTCAGTATTTCAAGTGACTTTGTCAGACTGTGGGAACCGATCCCCTTATCAATGGCACAGATGGAGAACTGGAGCCTTTCCTCTCTACAGTATTTGTATGTAGGACAATGTTTTACATAAAGTGAAAAGAGGGAAAACTCACTACAGATCTCACTACATAGAGGTAAGTATTGTTAGCGTCTCAAAGTAAGGAAGTCGGGTTCCATTATGAACCTTCCTAGGTATAGAGTTACATTGGTGAATATGTGTGCTTTGTACAATGATTCAGGTTTTATTCTCAAATGGAAATATACACTGCCTGGCCCCAAAAATAATTCACCCACTCTTATATATTGTTGGACCGCCTTTAAGCCCACCATACACCTTTAGATCATTCCATACAACTTTCTTTAGATCTACCAACAACTACGTAGTGTCGAGCCCTCCCTGATAGAATACATAGTGATTGGAAGGTATATATCACTGCTATGTAGTGCTGGGTCATCCCTGATAGAATACATAGTGATTGGAAGGTATATATCACTGGTATGTAGTGCCAGGTCCTCCCTGATAGAATACATAGTGATTAGAAGGTATATGTCACTTCTATGTAGTGCCGGGTCCTCCCCGATAGACTACATAGTGATTGGAAGGTATATATCACTGCTATGAAGTGCCGGGTCCTCCCTGATAGAATACATAGTGATTGGAAGGTTTAGAAAGATCATCATATTACAAAAGTTGATTGTATGCTAACATTGTAAGGTGTATGGGCCCCTTTAGCTCTGATCACGGTACGCATTCGCTGTGGAAATGTTTTCATAAGCTTCTGCAATGTCACAAGATTTAATTCCATCCAGTGTTGCATTAATATTTCAGTAAGATCTTGCATTGATAGTGGTAGAATCTGACCTCTGCGCAAAGCCTTCTCCAGCACATCCCACAGATTCTCAGTGGGATTAAGGTCTGGACTCTGTGGTGGCCAATCCATGTGTGACAATGATGTCTCATGCTCCCTGAACCACTCTTTCACAATTTGACCCCGATGAATCTTGACAATGTCATCTTGGAATATGACCGTGCCGTCAGGGAACCTGGCCATTTAGTATATCACACCAGTTGGGGTTAAATAACTTGTTGCCAGGTAAAAGATTATCACCCATGCAGTAATTATCCATTAGGAGGCTCGTACCTATTTGCTTAGTTAAATTTAGGTGGTGACATCTTTTTTGGCCAGGCAGTGTAAGGCTATGCTCCCACATAGGCGAATAGCCGTTGGACCAAGGAGATTTTCATCACGTGTGACGATCACAGCTGATCGCCTCCATTTAGTTGAATAGGCTAGTGCCCACTTCAACTAATGGGCTGTGATCTGAAATCACCCCTGATCATGGCCATAGACCTGAATGGGTGCAGTTAAAAATCACTTGTCACTTCTACTGCGCCCATTCACTGTCTATGTGTGCGATCAGACGGGGAGGGGCAAGATGTCCTGCCCCACTGCCCACTTCCTGGCTGCAATCACTCAGCCTTGATTCTAATCGCGGGAGCCAGTGGAAGATCGCAGGGTGCTAGCAATGCTAGCAGTTCCGAGCTGTAAGCATCGGCGTTTGCTTCAATGAAGACGCCAGTCTTCATTGAAGTTAATGGCATCGGCCGGCATCGGCCAGAGAACATGTCCGGACATGTCCGTTCTCTGGCCGGCCAAGCTGTGGGGTGACAGGGATCTGTCGCCCCATGTGGGCACCCCCGATCGGCGGCCGATTTTGCCAAAATCGCCCCCGCTCGGTGGGTGTATGGCAGGCTTTACAAAGATGAAAATCTGGTGGTAGGTCTGCTTTAAGATATACTAAACTATAATCTTAATCTTATTAAACTTATCATGAATAGGGTGGCACAGTGGCCATGCAGCACTGGGGGCCCAGGTAGAGATAGTCAAATATTTGCAGGTAGAGTCCTGGCCAGGACTTAAACCTGGGTTAAAGATGGTCATGATATTAATAGGAGTTAAAATCTGGGTATGGCTGAGTTCAATCGAGGTGCTCAAAGGCAAGGCCGCCCATCCCCCTAGGAGATAGATATGAAAGGAAAAGTACCCTCGATGGGGACTTTGAGTTGGCCGCCTGCCTTATAAATTTCCACTTGTCAGAAGGAAGCCAGATGTATGGGCGAAACATGTAGACAATATTAACCATGCAATCCCAAAACCAGCAAATAAAACAGAAAGTTGGTACCCACATGGGAACTCTTTGTCATCATTTTTGTTTGTTGTTTAATTTAGAGTTGAACTTTCTTACATGTTTATATATGCCAATATGTTAGAGAAAAAGCATTAACAGCTCTTTTAGACGGCTTTTCTGACAAGCGGAAATTTGTAAGGCAGGCGGCCAACTCAAAGTCCCCATCGAGGGTACTTTTCCTTTTATTAATAGGAGTTAATTGTAAAGCCTCTGAAAATGGTATCATTACCGAAATTGCTTGAGATGTAGAGAAGGGTTGTGGGAACATTACAAAATAATAAAATGTTTCTGCTCCACCGCATGTAAATTTTGCATAAATAAGTCATTAGACAATATCATTTTAAATATCAACTAGCTAATCATAATAAAAAATACTATCCACTTGTTTGATTAGTATTATGTACCGTATATACTTGAGTATAAGCCGACCCGAATATAAGCCGAGGTACCCAATTTTAGAAAAAAAATCTGGAAAAACTGAAGGATTCGAGTATAAGCCGAGGTAGGGAAATGCAGCAACTAAGGCACAGAACCATACAGCCAATGTGCTTTTGTTTTGAGGTGCAATTATTTAATTCAGCAGATTTGTAAGTGAATTACAAAGCCCCTGAACATGATATCATCACTAGAAGTGCTGGAGATGTAGAGAAGGGGTGTGGGGTGAAGAAAAAAGTATTGTTCTAGCATATCAAGTTTTTGCACAAAATGTTCACTTTGACTTGACTTTGAACCTAATGTATGTAAGAACTACATATGCTAGTGCAATATTTTTTTTTTCAAATGTTCCCACAACCCTTCTCTACATCTCCAGCAAATTTAATGATGAGGGCATGTTTGGGAAATTTGCAATTTATAATGGCATTTATAAAGTCGACCTACAAAATGCCAGAGTGCAGGTTCCCCCTTCCTCTCCCTCCCCTCTCTGAGCTCTGTGTGAGAAAGAAGAGACACTGAAGTCTGCTCTCTAGTGACACCATTTTAGTGGCTGAATAGGGGTACTGCATGAGATTTTTTCACATTCACAAATGAAATGAAATACATCTCCAGGAAATTTGGTGATGAGGGCATGTTTGGGAGCTTTGCAATTTATAATGGCATTTATAAATTTAAATTTTTTGACCCGAATATAAGCCGAATTTAATTTTTTTAGCACATTTCAGGTGCTGAAAAATTCGGCTTATACTCGAGTATATACAGTAATTTTTTTTATTGCTTTCTTTTTTTATCTACCGTATATACTCGAGTATAATCTGACCAGAGTATAAGCCAGGGTACCTAATTCTATCTACAAAACTGAAAAAAACGTATTGACTTGAGTATAAGCCGAGGAGTCAGATAGTGTTTTTTAATTGAGAAAAAATTGCTCCTAGGAATGAATCCAACAGGATTAATCTTAGTTCCACAATTACAGGATTGTTATTGCAGGAAGGGTTTTCGTTGCAATTCTTATGATTCATACATGAAAATACATTTCCATTTTAAAAATATTTTTTATTATTATTATTGGGAACAATACATGGAATGAAAACTTATTTTCATTTCTGAATCATAAGTAGCGGAGTGTTCTATTTGAATTTCTATTAAATTCCTTCTTCAGTAACAAACAGACCACCAGTTACTGTAACCAGTCACCAGATGGCAGTGTTGTTTACATTACATCAGCAGGTGTCGGAAATACAATGGAGCCTCACAGAGACTGTCGGTGCCTCCGATTCAGCGGCCTGCGACCCGGGACAGGTGAGTGGACCTAGACTCGAGTATAAGCCAAGTGGAGCCTTTTCAGTCCATTTTTGGGCTGAAAATATCGGCTTATACACAAGTAAGTACGGTAACTGAAAAATTTACTGTGGAGCAAAAAGTGTTTTTATAATTGATCATGGTGTAACTGATTAACTGTACCTCGTCCATTTTCAGCTGACCCTTGAACATATAATATTCCAAAAAATCTCTAGTTTCCAAGTTCCCTGTCTATGTGATTGTGCCTCATCCTATTAAACATATTTATATGTATTGTTGTTTATCTTGTTATCCCATAATCTGCACCAATCTGTTGTTTACATACCCTATTTTTCGGACCATAAGACGCACCTTTTCACCCCCAAAATTGTGGGGGAAAAGTGCCTGCGTCTTATGGTCTGAATGTGCGACCACCCGCGGCCAGCTGTGTGCAGAGGGAGAGGAGATCACCTGTGTGATCTCAATCGGCATACCTCCTGTATGCCGAGAGATCACACAGCTGATGGGCTATGTCAGCTGTGTGATCTGCATCTGCCGGGAGAGCTGTGTGGAGCTGACCTGTATTAGCTATATTTGCAGAGCCCCGCAGATATAGCCAATGACGAGTGTGTGGAGCAAGCTGCACTGGCAGGCAGCTTCCTCACAAACGCAGCAGAGAAGGGACAGGGAGACCAGAGTGCAGGTTCCCCCTTCCTCTCCCTCCCCTCTCTGAGCTCTGTGTGAGACGCTGAAGTCTGCTCTCTAGTGACATCATTTTAGTGGCTGAATAGGGGTACTGCATGAGATTTTTTCACATTCACAAATGAAATTTTTTGGCTGTGATATATATTATTGAGTTTTTACTATTTTCTGAATTATGTACTAAAATGGTTCTGTTCTGGTGTAACTGCTGGATTGATAACACTGTATAAAAAAGAATCATGTTAAAGCTCTATTATAGACCCAACATGATTTACTTTTAGGTGCCCCCTTCTTGGAGACCCTAGTCTCCACATTGGGAAGTGTAGGTTCTTATGCTGTCGGCATGTGAACTTCACCACCCAAATTATATGATTGGTTTGATTGCGATGTCATAGATTTAACCTTTATGGGTTCCCAACAGGTAGTACTGGTAGATTGCAAAGGCAATGGGAGTCAACTATGGAGCCCTGCCCTTTTTTTTGTCCCTATTAACACAAGGCCAAGATGGGCACAACGTCCAGAATTGTGTCATACATGTTCATGCTGATATGCAAGGTTAACAATATACATTTAAAATATAAAGTATACTATTGTCATATATTTAAATACATATATGTTTACTATGTTTATTATTGCTCATTTTGACTTATTTAAAAAAAAAAGCTCACAAGACAAAACAATTTGTGCCCCCCCCCCCCCCCTGGTCTAAGGCATTGAAAACATCACAAATTCTTGTCTGTGATTTCTTTAAGATCTTTACCCACTGTTATCCCATTTATTGCAAATATTATTAGCAGGAATTTAAATGTAAAAAATATACAAACTCCAAGCTTATACTAAGATGTTTAAACAGCTCAGCCACCATTTTGATCGCGGGTCTTAACAGTGCATATCGTGCAGTGCCGAATGGGTAATCTTTATTTAAACACAAATTCATCCAAGACTTAGCTTTGATGATGTAAGAAGAAGGCTTGTCATTTGCATTGCAATACCCAGAATCCTTTGTGGATTAAGCATTGGATCGTTGGATTTTGGTTGTGGTAGGCATCAATGACAAGCTAGCTTTGCAATATAGACAGGCTGTATGTGCCTCCAAGACATAGATATGAGGTAGTAAAATTCTTATATACACAGGGGTGCACATAACTTTTTTAGTGAGCTCCTCAGATGAGTACCAGGAGATGGTGTTTGAGACTCACCCCATATGTCGGGTGGTCTACTTCACTGTCTCCCTCACTGTCCTTTGTGTCAGCTTCTTGAATGGTAGGTCCTGCTGCAGTTGGACCTCCCTGTTTCTGATTGAGCCCTTAGTTTAGCTGTCTCTATCCATAGATCAACAGCTAGCTGTGGTTCAAATGTAACTCTCACAGTACAACACCGTTTCAATCCCCAGATCTCAATATATATCTCGGTATCATATCTCAGTAGTGCAACTTTTCTCTTGTCAGGTACATATGCCTACTCTGATTTCTTGTCCCCCAGATCTCCAACACCCTTATAAGTCCAATCTTTTTATAAATTAGTAATTTACATTCCCAAACCTTTTACAGTTATTAAAGTTTCCTGCGGTTATCCAAGTAACATAAATTGTATATGTTGAACAATATAGCTGCAATCTTTACTCAATCTGCAATATCAGTTTCAGCCACCGGGTGTCACTAGAGAGCACTCACCATCAGAGCACAACACATGCACATTCCTACTAATCAGAGAGGAGGGGGGCAGCTCCGGTCTAGGTTTTAGACCATTTTGCGTACCAGAGTACTGCTTATGTACACCCGTGCATATATATATTAACAGTATGTATAGTTTTACAATTTATTTCAACCACTGTAATACAATTGTTAAATATTATTATGTATACTAATGACACAAAGATTTTCCAGGACACCAATCAGGCAAGAAGTTTATTACAACCAGGTCAGCGATGGCAGTTTACATGATCCTCCAGTGATATGTCCACTCTATCATGGATCTGTTTTTCTCATGAGGTTTCTTTCTATCAACTACCTTATTTTTTTGTCCCGCAAAATCAGGGGAAATGTTTGTATGTCTTATGAAGTGAGCCTCTGTGCCTCCGCACTGCCAGCAGCCTCCGCCTAAATGCACACAGTAATTGCCCCTCCCAGCATCCACAATCAGAAGGCTGAGGGAGGGACACTGATCCTCTGTAACTGGATGACTAGTAGAAGAGAGAAAGGTAAGTTACTAGATTGTGTGTATGTGCCTGTGTGTCTTTTTGTGTGTGTTGTAATTATGTCCCTGTCTGTGTATCCTTTTGTGTGCGTTGTATGTGTGCATGTAGGGCAGACATTGATGATTGTAGTTATGTCTGCCAGAGTGCACTGCCTTCATCATTCCATCTGTGCTGGGGAACTACTAGTCTCAGCATTCCCTACCATTCGCAAGCCTTTGGTACTGTCCTTCCAGCCAGCTGTGCTTGTAAACCACAAGTTTCAGTTTTTCCTACTGTCCTAAAGCATTATTTACTGTCCTCCCAGCAAGCAGTGCTGCAAAAACCACAATTCTCACCATTTCCTACTGTTGTCCTCAAGCATGTCGTAGTGTTCTCCCAACCAACTGTGATGGAGAACCATAGATCTCAGCATTCTTTCCTGTCCTTCCAACCTACCGTATATGCAAGACGACGGCGTATAAGACGCCCCCCCAACTTTTCCAGGTCAAAAATTATATTGAGTTGTTGTCTATATGCCTCGTCACACGGTATAAGGGACTACCCCGCCCTCTTCCAATCGGCATTCACCAATATAAATAATATGTACCTGTCGTACCCTTGCTGACTTTCACACCCTCACAGATCTCCATCCCACCTGTGAAGTCCCCGCTCTTTGTCTCTGCTTATTAGTAAGCGTTTTTTTTGTCGATGGATAAGTGAAAGCCGATGTATTCAGGCAGAGCAGTGCCTTTCATGCGTATACCGTAGCGATTTTTTAGCTCAATTTTTATTAATGGGGGCTATTTAATGTAGGTTTACGTGATTCATGCTATTTGGGTCTTGTAAAATTTGCATGGTTATTTCTAGTCTTAGGGGTTAACTAGTTACACCACAAAATTTAATTGGTTCTCCCTTGCCGAGCGCTGGATTTTTTAACAGTATGTATGGGTTTTGCCATTGTAGGCATTTTGTTAAGGTATGTTGCCCTTATATTTAGGATGTCATATCACTGGCCATGAAAAGCATTGTCTTGGTCGCGTCTGGAATTTACGCTGACAGATCGTATACCTTATAAGTTGATGTATGAGCTTGCTAGTATGTGGTGCCTGAACCTCGGTGTGTTGTTTGGTCCCTGTTGAAGTAGTATGTATCCCCCGTGTCGAGCACCTTACTTTACTGACCCTGGTCACAGTTTCATCATTATACTATATATGTTTTCCTGCTATGAATGTTCAAGTTACACACACAGGTTTTATTTTTCTAACAGCGTGTGTTCTCTGTGTGAGACGCATCCTGTAGCCATGGTAACACTGCTTCCTCTGTTTCGTATACATGCCATCTCAGCTAGTCCATGGGCTCAGCACAGGCAGCAAAGATATAGTTACCGGCTCGCCTAGATGCTCGCCTGCACCCCCCTACCTGCGGCACCCGGCGTATAAGACGACCCCCGACTTTGGGAAGGATTTTAAGGTACTGAAAAGTCGTCTTATACGCCGGCATATACGGTATTTGTTGGTTGAAGTTGAATAGGTTGTGCTTGTATATTTAGTATAATGGCGAGTTATTACCAAATGTTTGAAGCCATACGTGAACAAATTATGGCCATGGGGATGATACAGTGGCGTGATCATGTGATGACGCTGTGGGTGCATACCAATGATGATTTTATAAATGTATACAGTTAAATTATAGATTACAATTTAATCTGTTTAAATTTCCCACCTGGTCTAGCACCTGCCACACACCCCTGACACCTACAAAAACTGGAAAAACGTATTGACTCGAGTATAAGCAAAGTCAGATAGTGGAGATTTCTAAATGAGAAAAATATAGAGAATGCACCATTGCCCTGAGGAATGGATCAAATAGGTGAATCGTGCCGCACGATCAATAAAGTTAAGAGAACACAAGTTTATTGTTATTACAGGATGGATTTGCAAGGCAATTCTTATGATTCAAAGATGAAAATAAATTTCCATTTAAAAAGTAATTATTATTGTTATTAATATTATTATTAGGGCCAATACAGGGAATGGAAACGTATTTTCATTTTTGAATCATACGTTTTGGAGTGTTCTATTTCTATTAAATTCCTTCTCCAGTAACATATAATAAATGGGCCACTAGTAACAGTCCACCAGATGGCAGTGTGGTGCTGTTTGTTTACATTTCATCAGCTGATGTCGGAGACCACAATGGAGCTTCACAGAGGCTGCCGGTGCTGGCGATTCAGCGACCTCTGACCCGGGAAAGGTGAGTGGACTCTCACCCCTGACTCAAGTATAAGCCATGGGGAGCTTTTTCAGCCCATATTTGGCCTGAAAAGGTTGGCTTATACACGAGTATATACAGTTGGTATAGTGTGTTTTCTACTTTTAAGATTTATTTTATTTTACTTAATTTAAAAGTTTGTTACAACCATACAACACATATCTACCTTGTGGATCAGTTTGGTATCTTTCAAGCATCTTTTCCACTATGTTATATTGACATTGTGCCTTTTTATAATCAAAAAGGTGGATAAAACATTTTAAACCTCTGAATAACCATAGAATGCGTCATCTGTCATTGCTAAGTGGCCCTGAATCACTGCTCAAGGTTCTCCTAAATGCTTTGCTGATGTAAACCAAATGATTGAGGTTTAGCCATAAAGTAAACAGTCCCCGTCTGTGCGGGTAATTAGAGGAAATGTAAAATAAATCGATTAAGAAGCTGTGAGATGGAAACACGCAATAATAGTCTGGCACTGATAGAGAACTAAAACCCACCTATTGTCAATGCCCCCCCCCACATACCTACAATGGGAACTCCAATTCTTCAGAATTTTTTTTATAATAATAATTATAATAATATTTTATTCCTAATCATATTTCAATGCCAAACAATATTATCCAACTTCCTGTGGACTCATGACCACACCTTCCCTGAGGGTGAAGCTGGTTTATATGGGCCCTGGAGAAAATGCCGCTGATGGGGAACGGGAGGGACCCATTCTGTAGGCAGACTGAATTTCTGTCTTAAGGGTATATCTAGTAGTGATAAGTGGCTTAGACAATATTCGAATTTGCGATATTTTGCAAATAATTCAACTAATATTTGATTCTATATTCGCAATTCGAGTTTATGGCAATGCATTGCAGAAAAACAATTGTAATTATAATCACATCGCGATTACCTTTAAAATGAATGGTCACATATTTATATATGTATTATATAGAAATTTGCGAATTCTCAAATAGCCGATATTCGCAATTCGAATATTTGAGCTCAACACTAATCTAGCCAATATGTTTTTGGTTTTGGATAGAATAAACAAAAATTAGAACTTTGGGTTGGGGATCCGGATTTTAACTCTATTTGAGTTATTGGGATATCTCCTCTATAATAATTGTTAATAAGAGGCAGGAGTGAGAGAATAGTAATATGGACAGAAATAAAAACTTATTTTGGTAATGTACATGTTGTAGACTTTACCTCTCTTTTTGTCTGATCCTCCCATGTCCCTTGGGACAAGTAGAGTGGGGGAATGGATTTGGCATTTTGGCCATGTCACAATTAAATTAGTAGAAGCTCGTTGTTTCTGAGATTGGACCAAATGAGTACTGATCATATACTGTCCAGCTATGAAGTTACATCAGCTGCCTTTAAAGAGCTTTTCTTGTCCCATCCCACAGTCTGTGTGGGACACAGTCTTGTCCCATCAGCACAGCGGTTGGAGGGGCTACTCTGGGGACCTTTTGAAGCATACCCGTTTACTGGCTACTAATACAGACTTACATTTTACAGACCAGACTACTCTAAACCAAACAGAGACCCAGCCGCGCAGCTCCGAAAGGAGGTCCCTCGTTCCCCCGTGACAGGCATTTCACCGGCAACCCGGATACATGGGATGATATGGAATGCTGGACATGATAAGATGGGATTCTTCTGAATAATCATGTGGACCCCCTGATGAAGTTCACTCGGGGTTATACATCACCGTCGCTATTCTGGGATCCCACATCCAATTTCCATCTCTCATCTGCTTGCCTACCGTGGGGGCTATGGGCGACAACTTCAATAACCGCATGGAATTTTTATGTTTTTATGGACAATAAATTGATATGATTTACTCCTGATACTACCACTCTGTATTTCATTGCAATATGAGGATACTGCCTATGTTTTGAGTGTTGAATTGGACGGACTGTATATTCCTTTCTTTTTTATAGACATTGTGGCTTACATGCTATACCTATTACTACTTCCTTACACCCTCGACCATTAAAGTCCCCCAGTCCCTGGTGCCCAGGGAGCATTTTGAGAGATTTATGCTGGCCATACACATGCCGATAAACGGCCGGATTTTAATCTGGCCGACGGGCGTGCATCACTAGGGATTGTGTCACGGAGACCCGCACTACATAGCAGTGACATATAAACCTTCCAATCAACACTATGGTATTCAGTCAGGGAGGACTGGCATTACATAGCAGTGAGATATACCTTCCAATCACTATCATGTCTATCAGGGGACCTGCTGCACTACATGCCATTGAATATATACCTTCCAATCACTATGTTTCTCTCACAAAGAGGACCCGGCCACTACATAGCGTGATAATATACCTTCAATCACTATGGATTCTACAGGAGGCCACTATACTAACAACAGTTTTTCTCGTAGTCTAATGGAAATTGTAGGAGCGATCTTAAGGGTGTATGGTGGCTTTACTCATTGTGTTGTACATTTATAAAAATATGAATTGTGATATAAAAAATTTTACTATTAATGCAATATCGTTCATTTAAAATCTTTCTTTTGGTTCTCACCTTAACTCAAGGCCAAAAAATATATCTATTGTGGTTAGGACTTGCAGATTTCACATACATAAACCATATATAAAAGTTTAACAGAGCCAAAGAAATGGCCTTAAAACTTAGAGGTGGCATTTTAACTCTTTCATCACAGGACTCACATTCTCACACTTCGGCAATAGATCATCCGTGTGAGCTGTTTTTTTTCAACACTAGACCTGATGATGATGGTAATTGACCTATTTAAAACAATAACCGTCTTTTTTTACATAAATCCCCCGGACATTAATCTCCGGTTACAAACTTCTGGAAGTAACACAAGATTAGACAAGAACGCCCCTCTCGATAGTCCAGAGAGTGTGAGTCCATCAGAACATCTTATGTCCCCAGTGAGCGCACTAGCAGTTTGGAAACAAAGACACCGCATTGTTCCACATGAAACCCCCTCTATGTGTTTTTTGTGCTGATATATCTATATCACATTTCTTGATACTTGTTATTATGTAGAGCACAGCTTGAAAGACAGAAAAGTAGGGCGACATTGTTATTTTTATCAGTGTTCATGCATGAGAGCCACACAGGTGCTAGAAGGTACATTGGGGGAAAAAAGTATTAATTCAGCCACCAAATTGTGAAGTTCTCCCACATAGAAAGATGAGAAGAGACGTGTATTTTCATCATATTATTATTTCGTCCTGGTCCTTTTGCCGGGAAAAGCAGCCCCAAAGCATTATGTTTCCACCCCATGCTTCACAGTAGGTATGGGTTCGTTGGATGCAACTCATCATTTTTCCCCTTCAACAAGACCAAGTTGAGTTCTTTCTTACTTTGGATTCTCCCAATCCTCTTCTGGATGACCCAAATGTGCTCTAGCAAACTTCAGATGGTCCCCTGCACTGTCTTGGCTCTAGCAGGACGACATGTCACACACACTTGCAAGGAGTCACCTGGCCGTGTAATGTGTTTCTAATTGGTACCTTTGTTTCTTCTTCTTGGTCCCAGCTTCTGCATGGTCCTTCACTAGGTCCCCATGTGTGGTTCTGGGTAGTTTGCGTCACCATTCTTTTTTTGTGGAGCCCTAGATTGAGGTAGATTATCAGTTGGTCTTGTAATGTCTTCATTCCATTTTCTTATTATCGGCTCCCACAGTTTGAATTTCTTTACATGCAACGTGTGTTACAACCTATTGAGCGTAAGAGAATGTCTGAGCTCTGTCCTTGCCAAAAAAGGTGATAAACAAAGTATTGGAAATGAACTTTTCATAGGGGAGCACAGTATACTTTTCCAGCCAGAATTGCACATAAATTCTTTCACAAATCTGAACAAATGTGATTTCCTGCATTCTTTCCCTCGATTCCTGTCTCTCATAGTTTGGTGAGTACAGAACGCGTCTCCTCATCATTGTATAAGTGGTCGAGAACGACACTATTGGTGTGTTGTGTTCCCGCACATTGACTAAATTACTTTTGTGCCCCACTGTAAATGCTTGATTTTGTCCAAGGGTGCACAGAATGAGGCTGTTTACTACCGTCCTTTATTTCTAATGGTATTTTGGTGTCTGGTATACTGTAACTGTAAAATTACTAAAAGGAAGAAGGGAGATGTCAGTGGGGCAGAGAACGCAAATCAACATCATAAACTACTACAATTTTTTCTTGATCAAACTACCTTCATAGACTATCAAAGCACAACCCACTCTTTGTTATTCCTACTTTTCGAATTTGTTGTATGCCCTTTTTTTATTCTTTATTTGTATATATACCGACATAATAGTTTTAACCTAAAATGCCAAAATAGATCGTCATAAAAAGAAATCTCGCTGCGCCAAACATGAGATGCCCACAGGGCATACAACTAGAGATTAAATACTTTCTCTGGGCATTGAGCTACACGGCAACTTATCCCATTTATACCCAACCAACAAGTCTCCCATCTGCTGTTTCCTCAATAATTCTCTTTCCACACAAGTTTTTTTAGTTTTCTGTATTTGAAGTCGGCCTGTCTGACTTTTCATGCTCTGCCCACAGTCGCGATCCGCACCCGAGGGTCAATTACCATGACACCGCTGTGCCAATTTTCTCCTCAGTGTAAAATTAGAATCTTCTGCTGTGTACATAAAATTGAAAGGGTTATTCTGTAACCGGTTCCAGAGGTGATAAAAATTTTCAGTCGAATCAATATTCGATCAAGAAACTCAAAAAGTCAAAATTGAATTTACCATATATACTCATGTATAAGCAATATTTCATCCCAAAACTCAATCACAGTCAGTCAGGGTCCACTCACCGTCCCTGGTTTTTTGCCTCCTCTTTGGGAGCGCAGAGCGCACCTCTGATTCCCGTGTGCGTTTTGAGATGTGCTCTTTAAGTTGATCCTTTCAGAGAGTGGCCAAAAGCAGTGTATTGGAGTACAGTGATAACTGGTATTCAATACAATTCAAAGTAAAACACAACACTTTTCCAATTGTAATAAAAGTGTATTATAACCAAAACATAAATACGAACTACATACTGTGTTGAATCTGTCATAATAAGTAAATATTTATGTCACGTATTTCCTAATAAGTAATTAAGTGATTTATTCAACATTGTACCCTGTTATTTCATATTTTGTATGTACTTTTTTGTGATAAATATAGTGTGTTTTAAAACATTATTATAGGATGTCTACGTCTCGAGTCTATGGTGCGCCTTTTGGTACAAGAAATCTGGACGCCTTTGCAAAGAGTTGATAGGGGGGTTAACATTAAAACTTTTTCTCGCTGTCATATATGTGGTCTCGTTTCAATGAAAGCGAAACTCTTGTTTAGGATCTTTCCCACCCTATTTGTCCGCATTCCGTAACACATGTGCTTTTGGCCTTCCTAAGAAGTTCCACGCCTTTCAGAAGCCCATGAGATAACGGCCTCTTATCCCCCCTCCGTTCCTAAGGGTCCCAGCGTCGTCAAGCTCTGACGTTGAACAGCAGGTGGAATGAGCAAGTTCGTCAGGCGAGATCGACCGCAGGAGCAAAACTCACTGATCTGGTGTAGGCTGCTCCGATCTAATAAAGAGGGCAGCTGCAGGGGAACAGATCACGCCCTCCCCCTCTGGCCCTCCTGTGCCTGAAATCACATGGAGCTCGGGCAGGAGTTGAAAAAAAACATTGAATAGTGTTTTCTGCATTGAAGAACACAATTCAAATGTGATTCCCTATGTAAAAACGCACCTGAAGTAATGATCAGGTGTCGTCCCCATGATCCTCTACCAGGCGGTCTTCATTCTGGCTTCTCTCTCCTTCTCCCTTCTCTCTCCCCCCTCTCTCGACCGATGTTATGTTCTGTCCTGAATGTAATACACTGGCTTCCAATGTAGGACATATGCTCCTTTCCTTGTAACGCTGAACATCTGCCGCGCCATCTATGGTTGATTGGCTAATTTACCTGAACAAGTGATGAATTGAAATCTTCATCAGCTGATATTGTGATTATTCACAATCATCTGAACATCTTATTATATTCAGGATGGCCCCGACTCCTTGTATGGACCATTCCTTGTTTTTTTTTTTTCATTTAAGGCTATGGTGCGCTTTTGTGGCGAAATCTGTACCTCACATGCGCGTGGGAGGTTCAACACCAGAATCAGTGCTCTCTCCTGTACGTCTTGTCCCTTATTTCACGACTCAAGAGCCTCATCTGTTCTTTTGCAATATGCGACCTCAAAATTAAATATTTTTCCTTTGAAAAGGAAATGTGTATCGATTAAGATAAAATGGAGAAGAGATGGTATGACCATGTCCAGTTTATTGTATCATCTGTGTTAGCCATCACAACCACAAGATGGAGTTGGTAAAAGCGGCTTATCTGGACCTTTACTGATATGGATGAAAAGTGTGTTCCTTTTACACATCAGAAACAGTATAAGGATATGGACATATACATTAACTAGTGCGCTATGAAGGCCCTCTAGTTAATGTCTATATGAATATCATTAAGCTGAGCCAGTTTAACAGAGCATATTAAAATACAATGGTGAACAGAAAGAGACGCTGTCACTGTTCATGGTGAAATCAGGTCAAAATGACCCATCTCTGCTAGTCCCTCTCTGTACTAGGCGGAATCTTATATATTATAATAATAAAGTAATGCCAGTAAGAGAACTCCCGCCGGCAGTTGACCTGGCCAATGAAAAAAGACAAGAAGCTGTAGAGAAGATGTTGGCACAAGGTGAGGTACACAGCATTGAAACACATTGCTTATGAATAGGTGAGTAACTTTGGTTTCGTCCTCTTTTAGATCACTTTTTTGTTGGTGAAAACTTTAACGGATGGAATATGGGGTTTTTCCTATTACATCCCCCAAAGCTCTCTTTAGCAAAGTGTTCCTTGAAGACCAATAAACTTGTGGAGGGCTGTAGCTCTTGTAATCCAACAAAAATTGTCACTTCTGGGTAATGTACGTTTCTCAGTATGTGCTGATCCGCTCTTTTATGTTGAAATGCTTCCCCCCCTCCTTATGTTTCTAATACCCTTTGTTTATAATGATCTGTTTGTTTCTTGGACAAATGTTTTGTAAGGGGATCTGCATACCGAGTGGATGATTTTTGCCCAATGTAAATGAATGGACAAATTGGTTGATTCTGAGAATGTGTCTAAATACTTTTTCACATATTCCTATGTGATTTGGAACATATAAGCTGTAGGCTGAGTGCTGTGTAGGAAGGTTCATTTCATATTTGGATAGGAATGTGACAGGAAGCCTGTCAAATTCTCTGTTGTATCCAGTATGGGATATATAGTGTGTCCTAGGAACCGCCGGAGGCAATTATGCCGCGTACTTTGCCATCTGACCAGAGGATTAGATATATGTGGAAGGTGAGTTGTACGAGGAAGAGAGAGGGCGAGTTCTGGGGGCGGGATAGAGCCCAGGGCAGGGGGTGGAGGCGGGGAGCTGAGCGGAGGCTAGGAGGTTGGGAGCAGGGGAGAATTCGGGGCAGGGTTGTTGGGAGTGGGGGGGTGGTCAGGCTACGTAAGACGGGAAATCTAGGAGTGGGGCATGGACAGGGGCGGCTGGGGCTGTTTTGTGGGTCGCGTGGAGTTACGGTTGGAACGGGAGCTGGGAAGGTAGGGGTTATGTGGATGAATAGTGCGACGGGGCAATATATGGACGGGTGGAATTTGTGTATGGAGTCGTGAGGGGGGTGGGGGTGAGGAGGTGTGGGTGGGGCGAGGGGTGTGGGTGTAGGGTGGTGGCAGGTTTGGGGGGTTAGGGGTTGATGGTGAAAGGGGAGAGAGGGGAGAGGGGTTATGGTAGAAGGGAGATCGTGGGAGAGTGGGGGAGGTGCGGGTGTGGGTGTGGGATTGGTAGGGTGAGGGGGGGTGCAGCATGTAAGATGGGATGGACGCGTAGAGGGGGTTGTGGAAGGGGAGGGTCGTATTGCGGAGTTTTGGGTGGGGGGATGGGCGGTGGAGAGACCTCTCGCAGGGGTGAGTGAGTGTTGTGTCCGTCGTAACATGAGGCTAGGGGGGGGCGAGGATGAGGGAAAGACTAGGGATCGGTCGGTGCGGGTTACGGGTGTTGGGGGGGTGGTGTGAGGGGGGTGAGGGGGGGAGGTGGGGTGTGGATGTGGGTATTGAGGGGGGAGGGAGGAGTGGTTAGTTAGTAGAGGTGAGAGTGGGTCGATGGGTATTAGGAGGGAGGATGTAGGGATGACAGAGTGGAGGTTGTGAGGGAGGTGGTCGGGGGGGAGGAGGGAGTGCCGGGTGCAGGGGTGAAGGCTGGGGGTGGGATGGGAGATGTTGAGGGGGGGGAGGGGTGGAGTGGACGGTGGGTGGAGGGGTGGTCCTGTGGGAGAGGGGGCTGGAGCGATGAGTATGGGGGGTGAGGAGGGGGGGTAAGGGGGGTAGTGTGTGGGGTGTGAAGGTAGATTTCTGTACAGTGGATTGGGGAAAGCTAGTTGGGGTGGGGGGGGGTGGGGGATGGAGGAAGAGCGCGAGGGAGGTAAGTCGGTGGATAGAGGAGGGGGGAGGAGTAAAGAAGGGGGGAGGTGTGTGATAGTGGTGAGAAGATGTGCGTAGAAGGGAGTTAGCGTTGTGTTACGCGGGGTTGGTGTAGAGACGGGTGGTTTGTGTTGGGGTAGGGGAGGCGGGGCGCGGAAAAAGAGGGAATAAAGGCTCAGTGCGCTAGCGGAGGAGTAGGGGGCAGGGTCTGGGTAGGGGTGGGGCGTGGATGGGTAGCGGACGGACGAATGGGGAATGGAGGGGATGGCTGGAGGCAATTTGCTGAGCTAGTGGGGGAGCGGGCGAAGTGGTAGATAAAGGGGGGTTGGGGCCGGGAGTGGTTGGAGGTTGTGGGTATGTTTACGAGGAGGTGCAAAGATTTAGGAGGGGGGGGTGTGTACTGGGGTGGTGGGGGTCAGTTACAAGATAGCGGGGGAGGGGGGGGAGGTCGGCCCTGTGCTGTTCTCTTCGGTTTTCTTTGCCTGGAACAGGGCAAGACCAGCTTTGTCCTGCTTACTAATGTAGAGGTTGGTTTGGCGCTAGAAAACCCACTCACCTGTTTTCAGTCAAAGGGCTCACCCGAACCAGTCCTGTGTGGGACTGGGGACTGTGTGTACCTTGTGTGGCAAGATCGCTATGTGTCGGTTTAATGTACTGCTGTTAATCTGGACTTTCTGCCTTCTTGATTCTTACATATTGTATCTAGACTTGCCCCAATAAACACAAAACCGTGGTGATTTCACCTGCCAACCCGTTTGCTGTGCCTCCTTCGCCTGCTGTGGACCCATCCAGAGTACCGGCCCTTGCCGCTCTTAAAAAACCTAACTAAAACCGCTACTTATATCCCTCACAGAAAGCAGAAAGTGACCCACTTGCTTGAAAATAAATTTCGTATAGAGGCGGCCGTTTGTTGCTTCGGAGAATATTTTTCATTTTTGTGTAATCCAGATACCTCCAGCTATTCTCTAACCTTCTCCGTTGTGATTGCCTGCCACCCGGAGGTTAAGGCATATTTTTCAGCGTCACTTCATGGACGCCGATTTATGCTTGAAAAAGTGTGACGCCCCTCCATGAGTCTATGGCGCTGCCCTACCGTTACCCCCGCCCCCTTCCATACGGGTGATGCGATCGGTCAGCACTCCGGAGCACGCATCAGGTGAGTATGGTCAACTAGTTAATAATCGTGCTGAGTTTCATGATGGCCATGGCCACACTCGGGCAAACACCCATGAGGTTAACAAAAAACTCCCCCTTCTATACAAACCTAACGAAGAAATACTAAGGAAATGCCCCCTTTTGTTTTCCCCGTATACCAATCCAATCCGCCACCCCAATTTTTTCTGGTACTAAACAATACCATCCCCTAACTTATTACTGAATAAATCAGCACACGATATTAGCAGCATACGCGTGTCGGATTTCCCATGGCCATCGATCACCTATCCGATCGTCTCCTGCGATTTTCGCCGGGAATGCGCAGTTGTGATCAATCGGCCAATTAAGAGTATCGCCATCGCTGCATACCACCTGTCCAACGGATTCCAGGGACGATTCCGTTTCCGATTGTCCACCTCACAAAATGGCAACCTCCCCTGATCTGGTGCGAATCGGAATCATAAAGACCAACATGTTTGGTTTCTCTCTGTCGGACCGATTCTGGCGCCCCTGAACGATCGGACCTGATGCGATTGGACATTTTGTGCTTGCATGCGATTCGGCACGATCGTTTCGCGCCGCGCCCGGAATCGGATCGTGCTGGAATCCGGTGGGAATCCGACACTGTATGGGGGCCTTTAGTTAGCGAACAACTAATCCTAAACAACAAGTTTCAAAGTAGATACCGCTCCTCCAAACGATCCCAACAAACTTCTTAGGCTAACGAGTCATATTGTGTTGTACACTATATGTTCATACCTGTGTATGCCGAACAAACACACTTATACAAGCCTAATGAATGTGCGGACCTAGATTCCTGTGAATGGGTACTTCTATCTCGACATGCACTACATTCCTTTTCAGCAACCTCAGTTTTCATGTTCCCATTGTGTTTGTGTTCTGACATCTCAGGCTCTGGTAAAAGACTATTAAGACCTGGCTAGTATTTTGCTGTGGAGGACTCTGAGTGGCTTTATGAGCCCTGACATCAAACCGAGCTGAACATTTTTGGAATGCACAAAAAACAAATTTGTGAGGCAGGTCTCCTATTCCAAAATTGGCACCTGACCTCATAAATGTATTCTTGTTTGGCTGAATGTGAACTTATCCCACAGCTTTTTCCTGGAAGAGAGAAGTCTGTTTAGGCCAAAATGGGGGCAGGGCAGACTGGCGTGTCATTCACGCCATATGGATGTCCATGGTTTTGGAATCGTATGACAACAAGTTTCATTTGGATGTGTTACAAGAAACCATTTGACGCGCTGCTGTTGTACCTGCAGTTGTAGGTCATTCTCAGAATATTCTCTAAAGGTATTGGTGTAGTTGCTGTTCATGCTTGTGGTTTTTCCTTACAGTTTTCCTATCCATGAGACACGTAGGAAGTAAGGGCAAAATTAAGGGCAAATCATCCACTTTATTACATTGTTTAGAATAACATGGTTACCCATGACAATTCCACATACTTTCCAGAGAAGTTTAAACTCCAGCCCAGGGGCCAAATCTCGCCTCTCTAGTGTCAGTTACATTTTCAACCGCAAAGACAATTTTATTTAGTTTCATTTTAATTTAAGAAATTAATGGACAGATATACTTTTCTATTTAAAACATTTGATGTCCAAACCTTTGGGTTATATTGTTATACGCAATTTGCTTGTCCTTCCAGATTAATGTTTAACCCACAAACATAACGCACCCTTACATTGGCGACTCTTGCCAATTGTTAAGGTGCCACATCCTCTGTGTCATCGATGACTCCAAGAGGTGGGGCCCCACCCCACTGACCATCATGGCAAAATGCCGTTCAAGGCATGGCGTCTAAGGCCCTTCTACATACCTGATGTTTTGATGATGTTGGGCACGGAAGACCGCTAGGGGGATTAAGCAATTCTTACCTTAGTTTTCTATATGAAAAGGTTCACCCAGTATATCATGAGAAGGAAAACCTTTTTTTTCAGTTGTATCTTTGTAATAGTGGGGGTCGTGGCTTTGTCGCGTTCTCTTTAGTTTTGTTTTATGTAGTGTTAAGAGTACTAATAGAACACAGTTTCCTTTGTATTATTTTTTGATATAATACAATCATCTTTTTTATAAAGCAAGCTCTGAGGCTTTATTAATAATTTTGAAAATGCTTTTTTGCTTAAAACATAGTCACTTTCTGTCATCCTAAGTCCTTGGATTTCCTAGATTGTTTCAATCAATCAGCTAAATCTAATTTTAGCGTTTCCTTTCTTCCAGTGACGTCTAACAACTTTCAGGAAGAGTGTCTCATGGCTTGCAAAAGTATTATTCGGCCCTCCTTGACTTTTCCTCCTTTTGTCACATTACATGCCACAAACATTAATCATTTATTGTATTCCACATGAAATACCATGTGGTGGTGGTGTACACGTGAAAATACGGGCAATCTGGAAGAAAAACCTCTTGGATTCGCAAAAGACTTGAAGTGTTGGGGCGGTGGTTCACCTTCCAGCAGGAACCACGACCCTAAA
Source organism: Ptychadena robeensis (assembly GCA_036250615.1). Taxonomy (NCBI): domain Eukaryota; kingdom Metazoa; phylum Chordata; class Amphibia; order Anura; family Ptychadenidae; genus Ptychadena; species Ptychadena robeensis. The sequence continues at coordinate 12,106,657 of CM070033.1, read as the reverse complement.
CATAAGCCCAGGGCAACACGGTAATGGTTTAAAAACAAAACATATCCATTTTATTAGAAATGCCCAGTCACCAGTACCTAATCTAAATCCATTGCGAGAATCTTGGCAAAGATCCTTAAAACTGCTGCTCACAACACTGTCCATCTAATCTGACTTAGCTGGGAGCTGTTTTTGCAACGAATGGGGCGAGGATTTTCAGTCTCTGATGTGCAAAGCTGGTGGAAATACCCTAAAAGACTGGCAGCTAATGCATGCAAAAGGTGCTTCTAAACAAATTACGCACACCCCACTTTGCAATTATTATTTGTAAAAAAATTTTGGAATCATCTATGATTTTCCTTCCACTTTCTCACGTGTACACCACTTTTGTATTGTCTTCACGTGGAATTCAATAAAAATTGATTCATGTTTGTGGCGTAATATGTCAAAATGGGGGGAAAATTCAATACTACTTTTGCAACCACTGTGTACAACCAGGCAAGGAGGAAGATTTACTCATCTTGGAGCATGGACCAAAAGAGCCCGAAAGAATGAACCATTGTATTGTGCACGGAACTCAATGTTTTCGGTAGGAACACATCAATACTGCAGCTGCATTAAACCGCGCCGCCCCCAACCCCTCCCCCCCCCCACCCCCTAGGTGCCCTATTATTTGTGTAGGATTTTTTTTACTACCTCAAGTGATTAACAAAACAAACACTTGTTTACATATAGCTTTTGTATTCCCCACCGCTCTGAATCCCCCCCCCCCTCCAGCACATTCCATCATTATGCTCTGGATGCCTAGTAATGCATGAAAGACAAGGACATCCACACTCCCAGGTGTCTTAACTGACTTTTAAAGCTAAATGCTAAAGGTGAAAGAGTGGATTCACACACAATCACCAAGCGTGAGCATCCAAACATTGTCAGATTTTCTACAATATTCAGAACTAAGACCTACAAATGTTTTATATGCTTCCAATCTGCTAGATGAGTCAGGGTTCTGCAGATGGTCAAATAAAGGTACTTGTCTAACTGAAATCTAGCAAGTAAAAGGTTGGTGGGAGGATTATGGTGCGGGGATGGTCCTCAGGTTGGACTTGGCCCCTTGGTTGGTTAGAGAGAGCCAAGATGGAAGAAAAGAGAGAGATACAATGATGGAAGAACAATTGCTAGAGAGGGTAGCGAAACAAACAAAAACATTTTTTATAAAAAAACCTATTTATCTATAAAAAACAAACCACACAAACTGTGTTGGTCAGCGACAAGAAAGAGAGAGAAAGAGATGACATTAGAATTGGAAGTGAGTAGTAGTAGATTCTAAGAATTCCGTCTATCGTAAGATGTTTGACGCTTATAAACAGAAAGTTATTAATTAAAAGTGCATAACATGTAGAACATAATTCCATTTCACTATGTTCATGTGTTAGTAAATTTTTCTATCATTTTAATGTACTTGTTGTAAATGTAAATGTAAACTCATGTAAATTTAAATTCATACTTATTAAGAAAAATATCATTTTCACAGTTTTTCTTCTATGCAAGCTTGTGGGGTAGTCACCAAAAAACTGCTGCTCAATGCCAATGCATGTTGTCTGATTGGCCTGCCAACTACAGGGTGTCCACCTTGCAGTTTCGACCAAAACTGTCAGGTCGGATCGCACGGTCAAAATCTTTTTGTGGCCAATCCTTGTAGTCCTTTCAAGCCCTGCCATCCGCACACCTCCCCTCTATCTATGGCAGACTTTAGCAAGATGATTACAAAACGCGGTGGTTGACGTCACCACGCTTGTGAGCAGTCTGCTGAATGTCGGACAGGATCCTGTCATTCGGGCAGAAAAGAACTGGCATGTCGATCCGTGTGCGATCCGACCTGCGCTTTTTTTTCCAACATAACTCAAGGTGGCTTCCCACACCTGCGGCAGCACCCACCTTGATTTGATCGGCGGGAGCGAGCACGCAGTTGGTCTGCTACAACTATGGCCGGGAGTCTGCCCGTCTATGGGGGCTTTTAACTGTGGATGGGGGGGGTCTCCTCCCCCTCCAATTTACAATGGTGCACAGGAATCGCCTGTGTTTAGTGGAGGCCAACAGGATTCCTGTCAGTTCTGTAGCCACTCACGCTGTATGAGTCCTGCTACCAGCCGTCCATTGATCGAGACTTCGATAGCAGCTTAAGCTTTCGTGACTCTAGGTCCTTTGTCAGGATAAAACTCAATAATAAAAGGGTATATCTTATAGTACTGATGTGGGGTTTGTGTAGGGACGGCAAGAAAGTCATTTCTACAAAACCCTGCCATCATCTACTATACTATATAACCACTCCTATAGGTTTGATCCTGACAATGACTAGGGGTCACGAAACGCTTAGACAGAAGCAAACCACTGCCGTTGATTAGCCTTGTATCTCAATGCAGTAAAATAATATCTTATTTTTGATGTTCGCCGTCCAACAGAGCCTTCTTTGAAGTGGGATTCAGAAACCCTTACTGATTGTAGCAGTTCTCACACATGTCAGTAATGTCACTGCACAATTCTATTTAGATAAAACCAAAATCCTTTCAGATGGAAAAATTTGAAACCTTGGCATGGAAACAATATAAACCCTAGTAGAGCTGGGAATATCCAGTTTGTGAGTATTCAGTAATAAGTGTGAGTTCATTACAAAATCCCAAATCAAGTTACAAGCAAAAAATCTAATGACAGCTACTGATGCACCATGGATGTTGTTTGCCATCTACTGGACACATAATAATGACATCTTACCTGTTTTCATTAACAGCGCATCATACCTGAGTAACAAGTTCCTGGATTATATTCTGGTTAAATAGTCCCCATACTCTGACAATGAATATGGCTATTTCAGCTTAATCTTATAAAATGTATTAACAAGCTTGTATTACAAGTAATTTATCATTCCCCAGATCTTTGGCTTTGCAAATTTGCAAAAGAGGGTAAAAATGAACGCCCCACGGACTTCTCAGCCAGTTCGTTCAGTTACCCCAAAATCTCCTCTTAAAGTAGCCGTACACAAGGCAATTCTGCCCTCGATAGATGAGGGTCCCGCTGCAATCCGCCGGCCTCTCAGCTTATCAGTGCGGACAACCCTTTGTGTGCCGCCTTACTTTGAATCCCCATTCAAAATGATGAGATGCAGCCGGAAATTACCGGAATGTCGGGTCACCATGCGATCTGACAGTGTGGGAGATTCCTGGTTTATCTCACCATGTGGGGCTCCCAATTTCAGCAAAGCGAACATGGGCGATTGGCGGGAGTGCGCATGGCGGTCGAAAAAATCGCGGCAAATTTCTCTTGATCACTCTCTTTACTGACTTATCCTTACTTTCACCTCTATCGGTAAGTTCACTAACTGTAGCAAATAAAGTGTATTAACTTATGCTAGGCATACACGGCTCAATGCCTTATGATGGGCCATTTGAGGGGCAGCGTTAACGTTTTGCTTAAACTTCCTTTTTATATCGAGCTGAAGATTTCTGCTTCAATCGACCTGTCCCAAGTAATGGAGATCGAACAGGGTTTACACATGTTGATTCCCTGTTCCGCCGAGCTTCTTTCTTCGGAAAGAATTGATCTCACTGATTGATTTTTAAGATTCAGTCATAATCAAGAGTGCAAGTGAATGTGCACAGCGCTTGATTTGCTTGAATCTATAAAAAAAAAGAAAATAGCCATTTATGCCTAGCTTTTAGCTCCAATGTTTCTGTATTAGTTGATGGCCCCTAACACAGTACACAAAACACTGTACTACATCTCTAAGTGAACAAAGTTTAGACAAAATAGAGTTGTAATTTTTTCCCTGCAGGGGCTTTTCAGTGTCCTGTGCCCTGAATAAGGGGGCATTTCCGATCAAAAACCGTATGACCAGGCGCTTTCAGCTGGCTTTTCTGCTGTCATGTGGACCCTCCAAATGCGGAAATGTAATTGCTCCCTAATTGTATGTTAAAATAAACCAATAACATGAGCCGTGGTGGTGAAAATTGTTATATACAAATGCGAATGCATATGAAGATTTGTAACTGTTAGTAAACATGAACTTTTTAAGCAGTGTTATATAATGGGGTTATTATTAAGATGCATGTCCTATTATTATTGAAAGCGTTTAATTCTAACTAAAGCATAGCTGGACCACAATGCCCTGATGTCTCAAAGCCTCAGTATCAGATAGCATTCATATTCTGGTTACGGCCAATAGTAATATTTTTTATCTTTACTAACTTTATTTATCTGTCACCATGCCCTCAGTCCTTGTGCCTCTTCCAACATCACAGAGCAAGCATTGCATAGTACTCACTGCAAATTGCACAGAACTAAGCAAAGCCCCCATACACCACATACAATTACCATGCCACTTCTGTACAACCAAACTTTTCTTCTACAAAACCAGTAAGAGAGTCCTTTCTACAACCTTCCAATCACTTAGTATTCTATCAGGGAGTCACTATACTACATAGTTGTTGGTAAGGTCCATTAAAGGGAGAACTGTAAAGGGGATGAGTAAGGATTTAGGATGTGGGAAACGGGGATGGGAAGGCTTGGAGGGGTTTGGAGCGGGGACTGGGAGTAGGGTCGATATTTTTTGGTACGGTTGGTTTGGGGGGAGAAGCGCGCGGGTGTTTGTTGATTTAGAGGGAGGTGTGGAGAGAGAGCATGCAGCGGAGGAGGGGCGGTGGTGGGGGGTATTCGCGTATTGGTGGGCTTGTGGGGGTGTGGGGGGGTTGTATTTGGGAGTGGGGGGTATTGGTCGGATATGGTGTGGGATGGAGGGATGAGGGGGAGGTTCATCGGGGAGGGAAAGATTAGGGAAATTGAAGGGTTGATAGGTAATATGCTTTTATAGAGGGGGGGGGTGTAGTTTCGGTTGGGAGTGTAAGCGACTGAGGGGTTAAAGAAACAGAGGTAGGTGGAGAATGTTAATCACGCAGAGAGGCGCCATTTGGTTGAGAATGATTGGGGACAATGGAGCATGGGGGGGGGTGAGTAGGGGCGGATGTGGTGGGAGATTAAGAGAGTAGTGGGCTAGGAGCGTGGGGGTGAGCCGTGAATTTGGCGAATGGGGGGGGGAGCATAGGTGGAGTCGGGGAAGGGGATGGAGTTTAGAGGTCGTTGGCGTAGGGGAGACGCAGTAGGTTTTGTGGCACGTCGAGGGAGTGTTGCGGGGCTGTGGAGGGGGGGTGGCATTAGGAGATTATGTTGGAGTGAGGGGATGTGTTATTCGAAGTAGGGAGTACCTCGGTTGGGTTGTGGGAGGGGGTTTGGGGGAGAGTCAGGTGGGGAGTGGCCATGGTAGTAGTACAGAACTGGGTTAGGGTGTCGAGGAGTGTGATGGGTGGCAAGTGGGAGGAGAATGTAAGGAGGGATAAGAAAATGTTCGTTTAGGACATGGAAGATGTGTTGTGGCGGGGAGGGGAAATATAGGGAAAGAGAAGACTTGAGAAATAAGCAAGGAGAGGTCGGGGCGGGGTGAGGGAGCACACCGGAGATGTTGATAGTGTTTTTAGTGTGGGGGGATAGGAAGGAGGGGGGGGGAGAAAGGGTATGCTTGGGGAGGGGGGAGTGAGGCGTGGTGTATGTTAAGGAATTTAGTCGATTGTTGGAAGTTGAGGAAGTAAGGGCTTGGGTAGAGAGAGGGAAAAAGCGGCAGGGCGGAGGGGGTGAGTGGGGGTCTAAGGGTGGTGCAATTGCTGCCTTGGCGTGTCGATGGGATGGAGGAGGTAGGGGCTCGGTAGGGGGGGTCGGTGTTGCTTTATCGGGCTGGGGTTAGCGCAAGATAGTGGGGGGGTGGGGTGGTGAACATGCGAGGGTAGCGTCTGAGGATTGAGGGGAGCGTGGGGGCGATATGGGGGGAGGCGTGTATTAGGTGTACATGGGTCACGGGGGGGATTGCGGAGGGGTTGAGGGTGGAGGGTAATAGGTGGAGTTTGGTGTGGAGCAGAAAGAGGGCCGGGGAGGTTTGGGGTGGATGGTTGATTGAGTTGGTTGAGAATGGGGTGGAGTGAGAGGGAAGATGGAAGGTGGTGGTTTTACAGGGAGGGTGAGGGGTAGAGGAACAGTCCGGGAGAAAATGGCAGAGTATAGGGACCGGGCTTTAGATCAATGGAATAGGGCTAGGGATTGAGTGAAGAAGTTGTTATGGAGGAGTCCTGCACGTCTATGGGGGCTTTAGGAATTGTTCCTGTGCAAACCACCATTGATATGTATGACCCCATCGCCAATGTCTGCAGCCGACATTACCTTCACTTCTATGCAGAGTTTTGCAATGTTAAAGGTCTTCAGGCATGACTTGGACAGTGAAATAAGAAGTACTCCTGACCACATGTTGAGTTTTATTCACACTCACACTCAGAGATGGAACGCTTAGGAGAAGTGGTCCCTGGGATCTTAAGTCCCATACATACTAATGCCTGCGTCCGCTCGCCCCCCTCTTTTCCTAGTTTCTTTGGGATGTGGTCGAATCATTGTATTTGTATCGTATATTCTGGGACACGCGTTTGTGTTGTCAGTCTGTGTGGCAACAGTTCACAATTTACTATTCCCTTTAGAGGTGGTTGGGCAAAGTTTCGACTAGCTTAGTAGAGATGGTCTAAATAAAACTTTTTTGCATTCCAATTTCGCACAGGTCGACATTCTGGCTGGATATGTTGGTTTCATTCTGCAAACGGTCTAATTCTCCCATGAGAATTCAACTTCGAGAATACATTTTATATTTAATGTTAAAAAAATGATATCCAATAATGATGAATTAATCTGACCCCCACCATGTGGAATTAATATAAAGGCCTCTAACCCTTTTTAAGGTTTGAAAAACCCAAAACAAAAACCTCACTAGTAAGATGAAACTAACTAAATACGTTTAGTGAATAATATGTAAACATGTCCACCGGTTTTTACTTAATCAAACAAATATTGCTGCCCAACAGGTCAACCCTATGGCTGCTGATGCTAACTATGAGGACAAGTGCTCCTTCTCAGCCCTGGCTTGGGGCTGTAGTACATCAGCACCAGAGATTTCAAGGCACATTCAAACCCCTAAAAAGTACTCATTGGACATGATTACAACTGTGCCGGTATTATGTGGAAAGGCGTTTTCTCATTACTTTTATTAACCCTTTAGGAATGAGTCACATGTCCATGAGACTTCTGTTCTGTTCTATTTCAGGCCAAATTAATAAAACTGGAGGGGTAGAAAGTTTCTAGGTCAAATTTGACATTCGACCAGATTGGAGAATAGTTAGCAAAGCTCCTTAAAGATACACTAAAAGCAGGAATATAAAGAAAGAAGATAGTAGAATATGCAAATAAGTTCAAAACAAAGTCAATTATCAATAAAAGTAAACTGAGTTTGGCATTGCATATATTTATTTGAATGTTCCCAAACCTCCTTCATCTCCGCATTTTGGTGATAACCATTTAGGGACTTTGCATAAAACTTATAACACCCATTAGGCACCAGGTCCCTTGACAGCAGGGTACTGGGTATGAGATATTCTTTTATTTTTCATATTCATCACCAACACTACTTCCTCCATCATCCGTACCATCATTTTGTTTCTTCCAAACCATTCAATGGCTTTTTGCATTACAATATAAAGCCCACAATAGAACATTACACACAGGCTAACTAATTGTCATTTTAACTTGAAGAAGTATTAGCTCCACTTACTCAATGTTATCTGAATATAAGAAGCCGATGGGCACCAGTGATGAAGACAACTCTGCACCTGATGACCCTGCTGTGAGAACCTTATTTACAATGAAATGTATATAATTAATATAAAGAATGAGAGATCATTATTAAGCCGACCTACCACCAGAATCTATGTTTTCATGAATGGCACAGAAGTGCCAATAATAGGGAGGAATGCAGTGAAAAAAACAAATTTACCTGTAATGAGCAATTTAGAAGATAATCCCACAGCTCTTCTCACTTCCTGTTTCATCACTTTAGCAGAGCAATGCAGCACAGTCCACAGGAGCTTTGTTTTCTCTCAGTGATCTTCTTTGAAATTCCCATAGAAGATCACTGAACGCCCCCCAGTGGCCACCGCCTCAATATTGCAACCCCCCCCAGTTTTCATGGTGTTGCCTTCACGCGAACCAGACAGTGAGGAGAGCTGTGGGTTATCTTCTTAAATGGTCATTACAGTAATTTTTGGGTTTTTTCACTGCATTCGTCCTATTATTTGCACTTCTAGTGCCATTCATAAAACATAGATTTCTGGTGATAGGTCCGCTTTAACTAGTTAAAAAAAATGTTTAATTTTATTTATAATATTTTTAT
>CM070033.1:12077601-12095014 GCA_036250615.1 Ptychadena robeensis | reverse complement strand
CTCCCTATTATTGGCACTTCTAGTGCCATTCATGAAAACATAGATTTCTGGTGGTAGGTCGGCTTTAATAATGATCCTCTCATTCTGTTTATATTAAATTATAATACATTTCATTGTAAAATAAAGGTTCTCACAGCAGGGTCATCAGGTGCAGAGTCTGTCTTCATCACTGCATTGCCCATCGGCTCCTTATATTTGCAGATAGACATTGGAGTACACAGTGGAGCTAATTACTTCTTCAAGTAAAATGTGACAATTAGTCTAGCCTTGTGTGTAATGTCTCATATTGTGGGCATTTATATTGTTAATGCAAAACAGCCATTAGAAGGCTTTGGAAGAACACAAAGACTGATAGGTACAGGATGATGGGAAGGGAAGTAGTGTATTGGTGATGCAAATACTGAAAAAATAAAGAGAATATCTCACTACCCAGTACCCTGCTGTCAAGGGACCTGGTGCCTAATGGGTGTTATAAGTTTATTGCAAAGTCCCTAAACATGGTATCATCACCAAAATTGCTGGAGATGAAGAGAAGAGTTCTGGGAACATTGCCAAATAAATATATGCAAATGCCCAAAAAACTCAAGTTTACATTTTATTGATAAATATCGACTTTGTTTTGAACTTATTTATGCAAATATTCTACTATACTATACTTTCTTTATATCTCCTGCAATTTTAGTGATAATCCTTTTACAGGAGCTTTGCAACTATCTCTCCAATACTGGTCGAAATTGTCAAAATTTGATTCACTAGAAACTTCTACCCCCTCCAGTTTAAATTAATTTTGGCCTTGAAATAGAACAAGAACAGAAGTCTCCTGGACATGTTACTCATTCCTAAAGGGTTACATAAAAGTCATGGAAAACTGCCTTTCCACATACTTACCTGCACAGTTGTAATCATGTCCAATGATGTAATCTTTTTAGGGGTTAATGTGCCTTGAAATCTCTGGTGCTGATGTACTACAGCCCCCAGCCAGGGCTGAGCAGGAGCACTTGTCCTCATATGTTAGCATCAGCATGCCCTAGTGTAACCTGTTGGGCAGCAATATTTGTTTTGATTAGTAAAACCGGGGACATTGTTACAATATTATTCACTTAACGTATTTAGTATTTTCATCTTACTAGTGGTTTTTGTTTTGGGTTTTTTCAAACCTTTAAAAAGGGTTAAGAGGCCTTTATATTCATTCCACATGGTGGGGGTCAGATTACATTCATCATTATTTATATCATTTTGTTAACAATTAAATATAAAAATGTATTCTGAAGTTGAATTCTCATGGGAGAATTTAGACGTTTGCAGAATGAAACCAACACTATCCAGCAGAATGTCGACCTGTGGAAATTGGAATGCAAAAAAATTTTTTTATTTAGACCATCTCTACTAAGCTAGTCGAAACTTTGCAACCACCTCTAAAGGGAATAGTAAATTGTGAACAGTGTTGCACACAGACTGCAACACAAACTGCGATCCCAGAATATACGATAATAAATACAATGATTCGACCAACATCCCAAATGAAACTAGGAAAGAGGGGGGCGAGGGACGCAAGGCATAGTATGTCTGGGACCTAGATCCCAGGTGACCACTTCTCCTAAGCGTCCATCTCATGAGTGTGAGTGTGAATAAACTTCACAGTGTAGGAGTACTTCTTCTTTCACTGTCCAGTCATGGCCTGAAGACCTTTAACATTGCAAACTCTGCATAGAAGTGAAGTGTAATGTCGGCTGCATTGGCATGGGGCATACATATCAATGGTGGTTTGCACAATTCCTAAAGCCCCCCATAGACGTGCAGACTCCTCCATACAACTTTCATGAGACCTACCAACAACTATGTAGTATAGTGACCTCCCTGATAGAATACATAGTGATTGGAAGGTGTAGAAAGGTCCTCCTATTACATGGTTTTGGTAGAAGAAAAGTTGGTTGTACAGAAGTTGCATGGTAATTGTATGTGGTGTATGGGGGGCTTTAGTTCTGTGCAATTTGCAGTGACTACTATGCCAAGATGGCTCTGTGATTGTTGGAAGAGGCACAAGACTGGGGCATGGTGCACAGATCAAATAAAAGTTAAAGGATAAAAATATTACTAATTTGCTAACAGAATATGAATTGCTATCTGACTACTGGGCTTTATACATCAGGGCATTGTGGTCCAGCTCTGCTTTAGTTAGAATTAAAACGTCTTTCAGAATAATAATAGGCCATGATCTTCATTAATAACCCATTATATAACACTGCTTAAAAAGTCATGTTTACTAACAGTTACAAACATCTTCATATTGCATTCAGCATTTATATAAAATTTTCACCACACTGCTCATGTTATTGGTTTATTCTTAACATACAATTAGGGAGCAATTACATTTCCGCATTCTGGATTGTCCACAATTGACAGCAGAAAAGCAGCTGAAAGCGCCTGATCATCCGGTTTTTGATCGGAAATGCCCCCTTATCAGGCAGACACCTGAAAAGCCCCCAGGGAAAAATTACAACTATTTTGTCTCAACTTTGTTCACTTATAGATGTAGTACAGTGTTGTACTGTGTTAGCCATCAACTAATACAGAACATTTGGAGTAAAGCTAGGCATACATGGCTCTATTTCTTTTTTTTTTATAGATTCAAGCACAATCAAGCGCTGTGCACATTCACTGCTCTTGATTATGCTTGAATCTATAAAATCCATCCAGTGAGATCAATTCTTTCCGAAGAAAGCTCGGCGGAACAGGGAATCAACATGTTGGTAAACCCTGTTCGATCTCCATTACTTTGGACAGGATCGATGAAGCAGAAATCTTTCAGCTCGATAAAAAGGAAGTTAAGCAAAACGTTTAAGCTGCACTCAAATGGCCCGATCATACAGGCATTGAGCAGTGTATGCCTAGCATAAGTAATACACTTTATTGGCTACAGTTAGTGAACTTACCGATAGAGGTGAAAGTTAAGGATAAGTCAGTAAAGAGAGTGATCAGAGAAAATTTGCCCGATTTTTTCGACCGCCATGCGCACTCCCGCCAATCGCCCAGTGGTCGCTTTGCTGAAAATTGGGAGGCCCCACCTGGTGAGATAGACCAGGAATCTCCCACATGTCAGATCGCATGGTGACCCGACATGCCGGTAAATTCCCGGCTGATCTCATTATTTTGAATGGGGATTCAAAGTAATGGCTGGCACACAAAGGGTGTCCGCTGATCAGCTGAGAGGCCGGCTGCAGCGGGATCCCTCATCTATCGAGGCAGAATTGCCTTGTGTACGGCTACCTTTAAGAGGAGATTTTGGGGTAACTGACGAACTGGCTGAGAAGTCCGGGCGTCATTTTTACCTCCTTTTGCAATTTGAAAGTCCAAAGATCTGGGAATGATAAAATACTTGTAATACAGCTTGTAATACATTTTATAAGATAAAGCTGAATAGCCATATTCATTGTCAGAGTATGGGGCTATTTAACCAAAAGATAACTCCAGGCACTTGTTACTCAGTTATGATGAGCGTTAATGAAAACATGTAAGATGTCATTCTTAATGTGTCCAGTAGATGGCAACAACATCCATGGTGCCTATCGTCGCCTCTTAGATTTTTGCTTGTTAACTTGATTTGGGATTTTGTAATGAATCTCACACTTATTACTGAATACTCACAAACTGGATATTCCAGCTCTATCTAGGAGTTTATATTGTTTCCATGCCAAGTGTTAAAATTTTTCATCTGAAAGGATTTTTGTTTTATCTAAAATAGAACTTGTGCAGTGCTTACTGAAATCTAAAACTGTACAAATCAAGTAAGGGTTTCTGAATCCCACTTCAAAGAAGGCTCTGTTGGAGGCGAACATAAAAATAAGATATTATTTTACTGATTGAAGATAAAAGGTACATCAACGCATGGTTGCTTATGTCTAAGCGTTTCGTGACCCTAAGGTCACTTCGTCAGGATAAAACTCATAGGGTATATATTATAGTCGCTGATGGCAGGGTTTGTAGAAATGCTTTCTTGGTCCTACCACAAACCCCACATCAGCTACTATAAGATATACCCTTTTATTATGAGTTTTATCCTGACAAAGTGACCTAAGAGTCACGAAACGCTTAAGCCTGCTATAGACGTCTCGATCAATGGCCGGCTTGTAGCAGACTCATTACAGCGTGAGTTGGCTACAGAACTGACAGGAATCCTGTTTGCTCCACTAACACAGGCGATTCCTGGCACATTGTAACTTGGAGGGGGAGGAGACGCCCCATCCACAGTAAAGCCCCCCATAGACGGGCAGACTCCCGGCCATAGTTGTAGCAGACCAACCTGCGTGCTCGCTCCCGCCGATCACATCAAGGTTGGTCTGCCGCAACTATGTGGGAGCCCACCTTGAGTTATGTTGAAAAAAAGCCGGCAGGTCGGATCGCACATGGATCCGACATGCCAGTTCTTTTTCTGCCCGACTGACAGGATTCCTGTCCGACATTCAGCAGACTGCTCACAGCGTGGTGACGTCACCACGCTGTAATCAGTCTGCTAAAGGTCTGCCATAGATCGAGGTGTCTATGGCAGGCTTAACGGACTACAACAGGATTGGCCACAAAAAGATTGCCGTGCGATCCGACCTGACAGGTTTTTGGTCGAAACTGCAAGGTGGACACCCCTGTAGTTGCAGGCAACCGACCACCATGCATTTGGCATGAGCCGCAGTTTTTTGGTGGACTAACCCCACACAGCTTTCATAGAAAACTGTGAAAATGATATTTTTCTTAATAAGTATGAGATTTAACTTTACATTAGTTTACATTTACATTTACAACAGTACATTAAAATGATAGAAAATTACTAATCACATGAACATAGTGAAATGGAATTATCTGTTCTACATGTTATGCACATTTCTAATTATCACTTCTGTTTATAAGCGTCAACAATCTCTTTACTATAGACTGCAATTATTAGAATCTACTACTACTCACTCTCCATATTCTAATGTCATCTCTGTTCTCTCTCTTTCCTTGTCTCTGACCCCCAGTTTGTGTGGTTTTTTTCTATAAAATTAGTTTTTTTATAAAAAAATGTTTTTGTTGTTTTCTCTCCCTCTCTAGCACTTGTTCTTCCTCATTGTATCTCTCTCTTTTTCTCCCATGTTGGCTCTCTCTCATACTCAACCAAGGGGCCAAGTCCAACCCCTGAGGACCATCCCCGCACCATAATCCTCCACCAAACCTTTTACTTGCTAGATTTCAGTTAGACAAGTACCTTTCTCTTGACATCTGCCGAACCCTGACTCATCTATCAGATTGGCAGACATATAAACATTTGTAGGTCTTTAGTTCTTGCCTATGTAGAAAACTTCTGCACTGTTTGTGCTGATCACGCTTTGTGATTTTGTGTGACCTACTCTTTCACTCTTTAGCATTAGCTTTCCAAAAGTCAGTGAAGACACCTGGGAGGTGTTGGATGTCCTTGTCTTTTGCCTGCATTACATAGGCATCCAGAGCATTAAATGATGGAATGTGCTGGAGGGGGGGGGGGGTTCAGGGGAGCGGGTGGGAATACAAACAGAATATGGTAAACAATGTGTTTGTTGTTATCACTGAAGGTAAAAAAAAATCTACAAAAATAATAGGACCTAGGGGGTGGGGGAGGGGGGCGGGGTTTAATGCAGCGAAGTACTTGAGTGTTCCTACACGCAAATGAAGTTAGTTCCTGCGCACAAGACAATGGTTCTTCTTTCAGAGGCTCTTTTGGTCCATGCTCCAAGATTGGTAACTCCTTCCTCATTTGCCTGGTTGTTCACAGCTGGCTCCTGCAAAAGTATTGAACGTTTCCACATTTTGACATATTACCGCCACCAAACATGAATCAATTTTATTGGAATTCCACGTGAAAGGACCAATTACAAAGTGGTGTACACGTGAGAAGTGGAAGGAAAATCATAGATGATTCCAAAATTTTTACAGATAATAATTGCAACGTGGGCGGTCGTGGTACCGTAATTTGTAGAAGCAATTTTGCTTGCAATTACAGCTGCAGTTTTTAGGGTATGTCTCCCCACAAGCTTTGCACATCTAAGAGACTGCAAATCCCGGCCCATCTTTGCAAAACAGCTCCAGCTCAGTCAGATTAGGATGACAGGTGTGTTTGGAACAGCAGTTTTCGATCTTGCCACGATTCCTCGATTGGATTAGATCTGATGTGATGGGCCATTCATACAATGGATATGTTTGTTGAAAACCATTCCATTGTGCCCTGGCTTTATGTTTAGGGTCGTTGTCCTGCTGGAAGGTGAACCACCGCCCCACACTCAAGTCTTTTGCAGACTCCAAGAGGTTTTCTTCCAAGATTGCCCTGTATTTCTCACGTGTACACCACCACCACATGGTCTTTCATGTGGAATTACAATAAAATTGATTCATGTTTGTGGCTGTAATGTGACAAAATGTGGAAAAGTTCAAGGGGCCGAATACTTTTGCAAGCCACTGCAGACACTCTTCCTGAAGGTAACGTCACTGGAAGAAAGGAAACGCTAAATTTAGATTTAGATGATGAAACAATCTAGGAAATCCAATGACTATAGGATGACAGAAAGTGAATTATGTTTTAATCAAAAGCATTTTCAAAATTATTAATAAAGCCTCAGAGCTTGCTTTATAAAAAGTGATTGTATATAATCAAAAATAATACAAAGAAACTGTGTTTCTATTATTACTCTTAACACACATAAACAAAACTAAAAACGCAGACAAAGCCACAGACCCACCTATTAAAAGAATACAACTGAAAAAGGTTTTCCTTCTCATAAGATATACTGGTGAACCTTTTCATATAGAAACTAAGGTAAGAATTGCTTAATCCCCCTAGCGGTCTTCCGTCCCCAACATCATCAATAACATCAGGTATGTGAGGACCTTAAACGCCACTGCCTTGAACGCCATTTTGCATGCTGGTCAGTGGGGTGGGCCCCACCTCTTTGGAGTCATCGATGACACAGAGGATGTGGCACCTTAAACAATTGGCAAGAGTAGCCACTGTAAGGGGTGAGTTATGTTTGTGAGGTTAAACATTAAATCTGGAACAAGCAATGCGTAACAATATAACCCAGGTGACATCAAATGTTAAATAGAAAAGTATATCTGTGCCATTCATTTCTTAAATAAAATGAAACTAAAAAATCTTGCGGTTGAAATGTAATGACACAGCGGGCGAGATTTGGCCCCTGGGCTGGAGTTTAACTTCTCTGGAAGTATGTGGAATTGTCCATTGGGTAAACATGTTATTCTAACAACTGTAAAAAGTGGATGATTTGCCCTTATTTTGCCCTTACTTCCTACTGTGTCTCATGGATAGGAACTGTAAGGAAACCACAAGCATGAACAGCAAATACACCAATACCTTTAGAGAATCTTCTGAGAATTGACTTACACACTGCAGGTACACAGCAGGGTCAAATGGTTGTAACATCCAAATGAACTTGTTGGTCATCCTATTCCAAAACCATGGACATCCATATGGAGTTATTACACTCCCACCTCCTGCCCCCATTTGTGGCTACAACAGACTTCTCTCTTCCAGGAAAGCTGTGGGAATAAGTTCACATTCAGCCAAAAGAACATTTATGAGGTCAGGTGCCAATTTTAGACTAGGAGACCTGCCTCACAATGGGCATTCCAAAAATGTTCAGTAGGGTTGAGGTCAGGGCTTCATAAAAGCCACTCAGATTCCTCCACACCAAACTCTTACCATGTCTTAATAGTCTTTTAAGAGCTGCTGTCAGAACACAAACACAAGGGAACATGAAACTGAGGTTGCTGAAAAGCTAAAGTGCATGTAGATATAGAAGTACCCATTCACAGGAACTCTATGTCCGCACATTCATTAGGCTGTATAAGTGTGTTGTTTCGGCATCCACAAGGTATTGAACATATAGTGTACAACAAATATGACTAGTTAGCTAAGAAGTTTTGTTGGGATCGTTTGGAGGAGCGGTCTACTTTGAAACTTGTTGGTTTAGGATTAGTGGTCGCTAACTAAAGGCCCCCATACACGTGTCGGATTCCCACCGGATTCCAGCACGACCGATTCCGGGCGCGTGCACGCGAAACGATCGTGCCGGAATCGCATGCAGCCCACCTTGTCCAATCGATCAGGTCCGATCGTTCAGGGGCCCAGAATCGGATCCGACAGAGAACCAACATGTTGGTCTTTCTGATCCGATTCTGCACAGATCAGGGGGAGTTGCCATTTGTGAGGTGGACAATCGGACACGGAATCGTCCCGGAATCCGTTGGACAAGGTGGTATGCAGCGATGGATACTCTTAATTGGCCGATTGATCACAACTGCGATTCCCGGCAGAATCGCCGGAATCGATCGGATAGGTGATCGACTGGCCATGGAATCCGACACGTGTATGGCTGGCTTAATATGGGTGCTGATTTAATTCAGCTAATAAGTTAGTGGATGGTATTTGTTTAGTACCAGAAAAATTGGGGTGGACTGGATTGGATTGGTATACGGGGAAAACAAAAGGGGGCATTCCTTTAGTACTTTCTTCGTATAGGTTTGTATAGAGGGGTCGTTTTTTGCTTAACCTCCTGGGTGTTTGGCCCGAGTTTGGCCATGCATCATGAAACTCAGCACGAATTAACTAGTGACATACTCACCTGTATGCCGATGCTTCCGGGTCTGACACGATCGCATCACCAGTGATGCGAAGGGGGCGGGGGTAGGCAGCGCCATAGACCTCCATGGAGGGGCGTCACCTTTTTTCAGGCGTCTGCAGTGACGCTGAAACTATGCACTTAACCTCCGGTCGGGCAGGCAATCACAACGGAGAAGGTTAAGAGAATATCTGGATGTTATCTGGATTACACAAAAATGAAAAATATTCTCTTAAGCAACAAACGGCCGCCTCTATACGAGCCTTTCTTTTCAGCAGTGGGTCACTTTCTGCTTTCTGTGAGGGATTAGCGGTAGAGCGGCAAGGTGCGGTACTCTGGATGGGTCCCCAGCAGGCGAAGGAGGCACAGCAAACGGGTTTGCAGGTGAAATCACACGGTTGGTTTATTGGTGCAAGTCTATATACAATATGTACATCCAAGAAGGCAGAAAGTCCAGATTAACAGCAGTCCATATAAACCGACACATAGAGATCTTGCCACACAGGTACACACAGCTCCCCAGTCACACACAGGACTGGTTCAGGGTGGAGCCCTTTGACTGAACAGGTGAGTGGGTTTTATAGAGCCAAACCACCTCTAATTAGTAACAGGACACAGCTGGTCTTGCCCTGTTCCAGGCCCATCAACTCCAGCTCCCTCTGCTGGTCAGATGGCAAAGTACTCGGCATATTGCCGGTACCTAGGACACACATATATCCCATACTGGATACAACCAGAGAATTTGACAGGCTTCCTGTCACATTTCCTATACCAAATATGAAACTCCTACATACAGCACTCAGCCTACAGCTGTATATGTTCAAATCACATAGAATATGTTGACAAAAGTATTTAGACACATCTCAGAATCACTAAATTTTTCCAGTCATTTCCATGGGCAAAAATCATCCACTCGGTATGCAGACCCCTCTACAAACATTTGTTCCATAAACAACAGATCATTATAACAAAGGGGTATTATAACAATAAGGAAGCCATTTCCAACAAAAAGAGCAGGATCAGCACATACTGAGAAGTACATTACCCAGAAGCTGACAATTTTCTGTTGATACAAGAGCTACAGCCCTCCAAAGTTTATATGGTCTTCAAGAACATTGTAAAGAGAGCTTTGGGGGATGATAATAGGAAAACCCCACTATTCCATCCGTAAAGTTTTCACCAAAAAGTGATCTAAAATAGGAAACCAAAGTTTACTCACCTATTCATAAGCAATGTGTTTCCAATGTGTTACCTCACTTGTGCCAACATCTTCTCTACAGCTTCTTTGTCTTTTTTATTGGCAGGTCAACATGCATGAGCGGGAGTTCTTTTATCTGGATTACTTTATTATTATAATATATAAGATTCCGCTATTACAGACTAGACATAGCAGAGATGGTCATTTTGCCCTGAATTTCACCCTGAAAGTGACAGAGTCTCTTTATGTTACCATGTATTTTAATATGATCTTGTTAAATGGCTCAGCTTAATGATATTCATATATACATTACTAGAGGGCTTCATAGCTCACTAGTAATGTATATGTACATATCATTATATGTTTCTGATGTTTAAAGAACACACTTTTCCATTCCCTAATCAGTAAAGGGTCCAGATAAGCGCTTTTACCAACTCCATCTTGTGTTTGTTATGCTCACAATATACAATAAACTGAGCACATGGTCCTACCATCTCTCTCCATTTATCTTATCGCTACACATTCTTTTTCAAAGGAAACATATTTATTTTGAGGTCGCATATTGAAAAAGAACAGATGAGGATCTTGAGTGAAATAAGGGACAAGAGTACAGGAGAGCCCTGATCTGGATGTTTAACCTCCCTAGCGCACTGCTGAGGTACAGATTTCTGCACCAAAAGCGCACCATAGACTTAAATGGAAAAAAATTTCCAAGGAATGTCCATACAGGAGTCTGGTGACATCCTGAATATAATAAGATGTTCAGATGCTTTGTGAATAACTCACAATATCAGATGATGAAGATTTCAATCATTCACTGTATCAGGTAAATTAGCACATCAACCACTAGATGGCGCTGCAGATGTGTCAGGTTACATAGGAGAGCATTGTATTACATTGAAGCCAGTGTATTACATTCAGGAACAGAACATAACATCGGGAGAGAAGCAGAATGAAGACAGCTGTAGAGGACATGGGGACACCGGATCATTTATTCAGGTGAGTATTTTACATAGGGAATCACATTGAATTGTGTTTTCAATGCAGAAAACACTATTCAAATGTTTTTTTTAAACTCCTGCCCGCGCTCCAATGTGATTTCATCACATGAGGGCCGAGGTGGAGGGCGTGATCTGTTCCCCTGCAGCTGCCTCTTTATTAGATCGGAGCCACACAGATCAGTGAGTTTGCCTCCTGCAGCTCCGATCTCTGCCTGACGAACTTAGCTCATCCACTGCTGTTCCAACAGGTCAGAGCTTGACGAGCTGGGACCATTAGGAACGGCAGGGGGGATAAGAGGCCTTTTATCTCCTGGCTTCTGAAGGTGGAACTTCTTAGGAGGCCAAACACATGTGTTACGGAATGCGACAAATAGTGTGGGAAAGACTAAACAAGAGTTTCGCTTTCATGTAAGAGACCACATATATGACAGCGAGAAAGGAATTTTAACCCCCCTATCACTCTTGCAAGGTCCAGATTTCTGTACCAAAAGCGCACCATAGACTCTAGTAGACATCCTATAATAATGTTTAAAACACACTATTATTATCAAAAAAAGTACATAAAAAATATGAATAACAGCTGTCATTTGAATAAAATCACTTAATTACTTATTAGGAAATACGTTACATAATATTTACTTATTATGAAAGATTTCAAAACAGTATGTATTCGTATTTATGTTTTGTTTATAATAACACTTTTATTACAATTGGAAAAGTGTTTTGTTTTACTTTGAATTGTATTGAATACAGTTATCACTGTATCCAATACAATGCTTTTGGCACTCTCTGAAAGGATCAACTTCAAAGAGCACATCTCAAAATCACACTGGGAATTCAGAGGCTGCCGGCTCTGCGATCCAAAGAGGAGGCAAAAACCAGGGACAGGTGAGTGGACCCTGACTGACTGTGATTTGAGTTTTGGGATGAAATATTGGCTTATACATGAGTATATATGGTAAATTCAATTTGACTTTTTGAGTTTCTTGATCGAATATTGATTCGACTGCAAATTTTTTATCCCTCTGAAGGTTACAGAATAACCCTTTAAGTTTTATGTACACAGCAGAAGATTCTAATTTACACCCTGAGGAGAAATTGGCACAGCGTGCCTGTCATTGAGGTGGCGGCATCGCTGTGGGCAGAGAATGAAAAGTCAGACAGCCGACTTCAAATACAGAAAAATAAAACTTGTGTGGGAAGAGTAATTATTTGGGAAACAGCAGATGGGAGACTTTGTGGTTGGGTATAATCTGGGGATAATTTGCCGTGTCAGCTCAATGCCCAGAGAAAGTATTTATCTCTAGTTTTATGCCCTGTGGGCATCTCATGTTTGGGCAGAGATTTCTTTTTATGACTATCTATTTTGGCATTTTAGGTTAAACTATTATGTCTGTATATATACAACTAAAGTAATAAAAAAAGGGCATACAAAAATTCGAAAAGTAGAATAACAAAGATGGGTGCTGCCTTTGCATAGTCTATGAAGGTTAGTTTGATAAAGAAAAAATTGTGAGTTTATGCTGTTGATTTGCTTCCTCTGCCCCACTGCATCTCCCTTTCTACCTTTTAGTATTTACAGTTACAGTCTAACCAGCACCAAAATTATATTTAAGAAATAAAGGAGGTAAACAGCCTCATTCTGTGCCCCCTTGACAAAATCAAGCATTTACAGTGGGGCACAAAAGTAATTAGTCACCAATAACAACAACAACACCAATAGTGTGCGTTCTCCCACTTAAAATGATGAGAGAGGTCTGTAATCACCTCAACTATGAGAGACAGAATCGAGGGAAAGAATGCAGGAAATCACATTGTCAGATTGTTAAAGAATTTATTTGCAAATTCTGGTGGAAAAGGTATATTTGGTCCCTATGAAAAGTTCATTTCAATACTTTGTTATATCCCCTTTGTTGGCAATGACAGAGCTCAGACATTCTCTGTACGTCTTCACAAGGTTGTCACACACTGTTGCTGTAAAGAAATCAACTGTGGGAGCGATAATAAGAAAATGGAAGACATACAAGACCACTGATAATCTCCCTCAATCTAGGGCTCCACAAAAAAAGAATGGTGAGCAAAAATACCAGAACCACACATGGGGACCTAGTGAATGACCTGCAGAGAGCTGGGACCAAAGAAACAAAGGCTACCATTAGAAACACATTACACTGCCAGGGACTCCTGCAGTGCCAGACATGTCGTCCTGCTAGAGCCAGTACATGTCCAGGCCCATCTGAAGTTTGCTAGAGCACATTTGGGTCATCCAGAAGAGGATTGGGAGAATCCAAAGTAGAAAACTCAACTTGTCTTGTTTGAAGGAGAAAAAATGCTGAGTTGCATCCAAAGAACACCATACCTACTGTGAAGCATGGGGTGGAAACATCATGCTTTGGGGCTGCTTTTCTGCAAAAGGGACCAGGACGAATAATAATATGATGAAAATAACACGTCTCTCTCATCTTTCTATGTGGGAGAACTTGCACAATTGGTGGCTGACTTAATACTTTTTTCCCCCACTGTACCTCTAGCAATGTGTGGCTCCTCATGAACAATGATAAACATAACAATGTCGCCCTACTTTTCTGTCTTTCAAGCTGTGCTCATACATAATAACAAGTTTCTCAAGAAATGTGATATCAGATATATCAGCCAACAACACATAGAGGGGGTTTCATGTGGATACAATGCGTCTTTGTTTCCAAATCGCTGTGCGGCCATCTGGATGGACATAAGATGTTCTGATGGACTCACACTCTCTGGCCTATCTGAGAAGGGCCGTGTCTGAATCTTGTGTTACTTCCAGAAGTTTGTACCGGAGATTAATGTCCCTGTGGATTTATGTAAAAAGACGTTATTGTTTAAAATTAGGTCAATTACCATCATCATCAGGTCTAGATGTGAAAAATACAGCTCACACCGGATGATATATTGCGAAGTGTGAGTACATGTGACGTCCTGATGAAAGAGTTACAATGGCCACCTCTAAGATTTTAAGAATTTCTTTGGACTCTTGTTAAACTTTTATATACTTAGAGCTGAACTCTGCAAGTCCTACCACAATAGATATATTTTTTGGCCTTGAGTTAAGGTGAGAACAAAATGAAAGATTTTAAATGAATCGATATTTGATTAATAGTAAAATTTTTATATCAAAAATCAATATTTTTATAAATGTACAACACAATGAGTAAAGCCCCCATACACCTTAAGATCGATCCATACAATTTCCATTAGATCTACCAACAACTGTGTAGTATAGTGGCCTCCCTGATAGAATACATAGTGATTGGAAGGTATATATCACTGCTATGTAGTGCCGGGTCCTCTCTGATAGAATACATAGTGATTGGAAGGTATATATCACTGCTATGTAGTGCCAGGTCCTCCCTGATAGAATGCATAGTGATTGGAAGGTATATATCACTGCTATGTAATGCCAGGTCCTCCCTGATAGAATACATAGTGATTGGAAGGTATATGTCACTGCTATGTAGTGCCGGGTCCTCCGTGACACAATACATAGTGATTGGAAGGTATATGTCACTGCTATGTAGTGCTGGGTCCTCTCTGATAGAATACATAGTGAATGAAATGTATATATCACTGCTATGTAGTGCCAGGTCCTCCCTGACACAATACATAGTGATTGGAAGGTATATGTCACTGCTATGTAGTGCTGGGTCCTCCCTGATAGAATACATAGTGATTGGAAGGATTAGAAAGCTCCTCATATTACATGGTTTTGGTAGAACAAAAGTTGATTGTACAGAAATTGTATGGAAAGATTGTAAGGTGTATGGGGGCCTTAATCAATCGATCTGTTGATCATCAAATTTGAGCAGAAGTGCTGTAGTGGTAACCTTGAATGCTTCCTTGTTCTGTTGGTAAAAGTCATGTCTCCATTACACAGCAATTAAAATTTACGGACATGTCCGATACAGTTCCGATCAAGATTCAGTCCGATATCAATTTCTTTTATCTCGATCAAACTAATTACAAAAATTCGATCCAATCGAATCGAAGGTCCAATCGAGCAAAAAAACAACAACTTCTTTTTAGTCTATCTGCATGTGTATTCCCAGCTTTAAGCTTTACTTTAACGTGCACTTAATAAAAACTTAAGCTGGTCATACACCTTTAGATCTTTGTCAGATATCCTTTAAATCTACCAACAACTATGCACATGGATTTGGTCAAATAAAAGGAGATCTAAAGGAAATCTGACAGAAAAATCTAAAGGTGTATAGGGACCCTTACATATAACCCTTGATCCTGACAGGAAACTCATCTTATGCTGCTTCCTGTAATTTTATGGCAACCATGTTGCACTGCTCCTGAATTCACAGCAGAGTTGCCACTTGAATATTGGCAGTGCTAAGTTTAATATTTCAAACTGAAGGAGAAACCCTACAGCAGTGATGGCGAACTTTTTAGTGACAGGGTGTCTAAATTGAAACCCAATAATTTATCTCAAAGTGCCGGCATGCTAATATAACCCGAATTACGCACACACACAACTCATATACACACACGAAACATGTAAACACACACAGTCTACTTACTTATAGGATAGAATAGGAGAGGGTATGGGACGCTGTGTGCAATCTAAAGAGAGACTATGAGAACTGAAAGCACTGAACTGAACTGAAAGCACTGCAGTTCTTTACTCTGTGCTGGCTGACAGCTCACATGCCCACAGAGAGGGCTCTAAATGCCACCTCTGGCACACGGCTATAGGTTCACCATCACTGCCCTACATCCTCTCACTCTATATTAGGACTTTTGTGGATATATTTACTTAAAACATACCTATACTCACTGTTTTTACTTCATGTGCAAGTACCCAACCCTCTCATTATACTGAGGTTCTCGTGTGCTCCTAACCCTCTGATGACATTGCACAGCGGCGGGGGAAGAAAATCCGATAGCTGGAAGCCCAGTGACCAGTCTGGTAAATACTTAACCTCCCTAGCGGTTGAGACGAGCCTAGCTCATCCGAGCTTTAGGCTCGCCTCAACCGCCCGGGAAGCTGCCGATGGGGAGACTTTATGCCTCCCCGGAAAGCTGCGGCGTTTGTTTACATCGCCGCAGCATTTCCGGGTTGGCGGCTCCGCCCTGATCGCGTCACGGTGATGCGGAAGGGGGCGGGGGGGCCGGCGCCATAGACCTCCATGTTAATGGAGGAGCGCCGGCTTTCTCTCCCGCGCAGCTGTTGTCAGTAATGACAACAGCTGCGCGTAGAGCTCCGGCGGGATGCCGGAAACGGCGGGCAGTGTACTATGTACACTGCCTTGATCGCCCATATCGTGCCGTTGTAAACGGCGCGATATGGGCGGTGCGCTAGGAAGGTTAATCATGCTCTGCATTCAACTATTGTCTTGCCCCCACAGTGGCCACTCGTGATACTCTAGTAAATAAGCTCCTGGAAGTCTGGCCAATAAATATGAAATTAGTCATATGGTTTAAGGCAGGAGAAGGAAGTATGTATTAGTAGATACCACCAGTAAAGGGGAACAATGGCAAACTCTCTAATTTATCAGTTAAAAACTATTATCTGGTACCCCCTAGTGGCCACTTGTGATACTGCCGTTAATAAACTCCCAAAAGACTGGCAACTAAATATGGAATCACTGATATGGTTCCAGGGAGCAGCAGGTAAGTATATTTTATTAGGATCAGGGAGCATGCAGGCTCAGGGATAAGTAAAAGTGTAAAAATGTAATTTTATATACTTATTTGTTTACAGTATACATCCAATTTTAGTGAGGGTATAATGTTATGTTGTTCATTATGGCTGTGATAAGCAACCAGTATATAGAGTAATCCCAGAATGCAATAGTATCTCATAGTCCATATACAAACAGATTATTGAATGATGATTTTATTTTAGCCATAGTAGAGTGTTGTACCTTGTTGCAATTGACAAATACAGAAGGTTTGGAGCTCAAGTGAGATCTTTTAAACCTGAAGAAGGGACCTGAAACATTCCAAAAGCTTACTTCATTAACCTCCCTACAGGGTACAGCCATATCGACAGAGCCGTATCGACAAATCAACAGAGCTCTGTGCTCTGCCGTGATTCTATGCCCTCCCCTCTATGGGAAAGCAATGCCTCTTCATTAATATGGAGGCCTATGGGGCACAGGCAAGTATGCCCGATCCCAGCCCCAGGCGACCATACTGCCAAGGAGGTTAGCCAATAAAGGGGATCACTTGAACGCCAAACTTTCTGGAAAGATCATTTCCAAATGGTTACCATGTGTCACTGAACTATACATATTCTTCTTTTTATTATTAGGAAACCTGAATTATTAGGAAACCTGAACCAGCAAGTATGCCTGATCCCAGCCCCAGACAGCCATACTGCCAAGGAGGTAAATGACTAGTTAGCCATCTATCACTGATGATATCCAGACCTGACTTTCTGATTCGCCTGTTCACGAATAGCCGCAGCTGATGTTTGTCCATCATTATT
The DNA here is from genome assembly GCA_036250615.1 of Ptychadena robeensis. Classification (NCBI taxonomy): domain Eukaryota; kingdom Metazoa; phylum Chordata; class Amphibia; order Anura; family Ptychadenidae; genus Ptychadena; species Ptychadena robeensis. The sequence continues at coordinate 12,077,698 of CM070033.1, read as the reverse complement.
AATCAATGAAGAATTCAAACACTGTTTACAAGCCTAAGTTATAGTAGAGTGTTGTACCGTGTTAGCCATCGATAAATATAGAGAGTTTGGAGTTCAA
>CM070033.1:12059616-12077501 GCA_036250615.1 Ptychadena robeensis | reverse complement strand
TGCGCACGCCCGTCGGTCAGGTGAAAAATCGGCCGCTTATCGGCATGTGTATGCCAGGCAAAAGTTATAAAAGAGCCACTCCAGCAACTTCTGAAACACAAACCTTGGGAGCCAGTGCTTCAAATTATACTGGCAGAGCATCTGCAAAACAATTCACATTCAATAAAATAGTTTCAGGTTTGTGGAATTGTGGTGGTGTAGAATAATAGACTGAAAAGTGGGATTTTAATCACAGCGAGGGGTTTATTGGTAAAGCTGGGCATACACGTACCAATTATCCAGCGATCGTTTTTTAATCGGATCGTCCATCCGATTCCGGAATCGATTTTAATTTGTGAAAACGATTGCAAACTGCAACATACCATGCATTAAATGCAACATACCATGCATTAAATGCAACATACCATGCATTCAATTTCTGTGCGATTCTATCCTGAAAGTCTCAAATGCACACATTTATGGGTTGGGAGTGGTGTTAGCTGAAGAACTAACAAAGGTAACAGCAAACAAACAAAGGTCATTTCCACAGGAATCATAGATGGAATAATGAGACAACTAACAGCACTCGATTCCTTTGCTTTTTATTAAAATTATCCATCAGAACGGATCCGTGAACGACCGTTTTTCTGTCTAATTTTTTACAAAATCGATCGCTCTTTTGGCATGCTTCAATTTTTATTCAATCCAATTGCGTGATCGATTTTGATAAACGATCGCACTAAAATTGAACTAAAAATCGTGACAAGTATACCCAGCTTTAGGCTGAAAGCTTAGTTTGGTGTAAAGTCCCACTTTATGTTACAAAAATGCCTACAAGTCTGCTACCTGGGAAGAACAGTCATATAAGTAACAAATTCCATGAATATAACCCTACAGTAACCCCAGTACTATTTGTGAATCCATGTATTTTTATATACAATATGTATGCTCTGATGGTCTACAGCCCAGCATTCCCCACCTCCCTGCTCAAGAAGACCACAATGGAAGAAGGAGGAGGCCGCAGACACGGTTGTCCATCTTCTGGAGAATGCCGCCATCCTCACATCCAGTGTAGAGTCACAGAAGTGTGGGTGAGTGGGTGAGAACGGGTAATGATTGGTAGATAGCCATGTGTCACATATTCACCTCACGCTGTGTTTTGTATTTTGTTGTTGGATTCTCTTTATATTAGGGAAGCTACAGGATCCACTAGGCTGGGACCAAACTTCTACGTGACATTGGGAAGATGGCGGTCTGCAAGGTTGAAGCTCTGTTTTTCTGTCCGCATACTGGAGCCTCAGCCAGATCTGTCATATCAGGTTTCGCCTTGTAGTGAACTATTAGGATTTCTGGGCTCAGATATCAGTTCCAGTTTACCTGGAGCAGCCTACCAAGCTAGCCAGATATTCAATCTTTTGTTTTCGGCCTTTGCTGATCGTCTTTATTAATCAACTGAGAATAAATTAGGACAAGTCCGATATTTCTTGTATAGAGCATCCGCTATGGTATACACTATTGTTTTTATATATTCATACCCAGTGTTAGAGGGTTACCTTTTCCCATTCTGAGTTAGTGGTTGTCTTCCCGGGTTGCTTTTTAGAGATATGGTGTATTTGTCTAACATTGGCTATAGCAGTGGTTCCCAAACTTGGGGGATGTGGAGGTATTTGGGGGGGGGGGCACAGCTAGGGGGCTGAGGGAGGGACAAGCAGAAAGCTAACCATAAAGGAACTAGCTGCATACAGTAAGTACAGTGCATGTAATGTGTGTGTCTCTGTGTGTGTGTGTGTTTGTCTCTATGTGAATGATTCATGTCTCTGCATAAGAGTATTGTGCATTAGGGGGTTTGATAATATTCCAATCTAGAAAAGGGGGGCCCTGCAGGGAAAGTTTAAGAACCACTGGGTTATAGAATGTCTAATGTCAATTAGTGACCATATCCCTGTGGTTATATAGGGTGGACACTTTTTGGAACTGGTATTTTAACAGCTCAGGTCCAGACAAAGCTGACTGGATATTAAAATTAATCAGGTGGTTTTGATTGGATGATGTCTAAAGCCCCCCCCCCCTCCCCATACACCTTTAGATCACAAAAAACATAACATAGCTTAAACTCGGGGGGATAGTTTAGTAAAGGGGATTCAGTGTAATAGTACACTGGAACAGTTCAGCCTGTCCCTTATAGGGAACAGGTCCTCTTTAGTAGCAGGGGTAACTGGTACTTGCATGCCACTGAAGATAGCAGAGACTGCTGATCTCGTCCACAGAAGGATAAGGCATGTGGTAACGCCACCCCACTTGTATTGGGCATCTGGGAGGATACCAACTCGGTCCATACTGCAAGCATCTGGGTCTTATAAATATTTGCTATCGAGTCCATCGGCTGCCCACACACCGATATATATGGTGGTCACCCCTAGTGTAGCACGGGGAGGGTTTGTTTACAAATAGCGGTAACACTGAGCTACACTTAGGGTAAGTTACCTGTTCCAGGAAAGCCTACATCACTGGTTCCCCCTCTCTTTAAGGTAAAAGTGGATAATGGCCATTTCAATGTTAAAGCCGACTCTGACTGAATTGTGTTTATAATATTGTATTGACGTTACTGTATTATTCCTAACAAGCTGCAAAACAATATGGATCAGCAAGTAAACCTAACTAAAATATAAAAATGGGAACTACAGGGCATAAAGAGTACCCATCACTAAGAGAAGATGTAGCTGAGCTGGTTCTAAATATCCTGCCCGGGTGTTTCCATCATCAGCTGTTACAACATTGGAATCACTTACACAAGGTAAGTGTGCAGTTCAGGTGTTCAGCTAATAGGCAAAGTGTGAATGCTTCAGGTAGGTGACTGAAACTACTGGAGCAGAGAGATTAATTTTACATCCATGAAATGATCATTCTTTGAAATGAGCTCAGTAAGGCATTTTATATAATCTACTAATGACGAGACCCCTAATATATCGTTTGGAGCCCCGTAGGGACACCAGAATGAATGAAAAGACTGCAGGTGTATGTAGGCACCACAAAATTATTGACATCCAAAAACATAATTAATATATTTACTTATTGGGTTAGACCAGTGGTTCCCAAACTTTCCTTGCAGGGCCCCCCTTTTCTATTTAGGAACATTATCGAGCCCCCCCTACCTATTCAAATACAGGTTAAGAATGAGGGCCTGCGCCCATCTGCAATACCTTTGTGTCCCCCAGGAGGGCCCGCCCGCCAGTTTGAGAACCACTGTGTTAGACCAACTTCACTTTTTCTTCATTTCATGTTTACAAGAACACGTAGGATCACAAAATCTGTAAAGAGCAGAAAAGGACAGGGTGTATGCCAATCCACCCCCTGCACCCCACAAATGGTCAAACAGCATAATAGGTGGTATAAAACAACAACCAGGAAAGTACTGAAGTGCCAACTTACATTCAGTTGGTTGTTGTATTCATTTACAACTTGCATTATGTCACTTCATAGTGGTGACATTATTACTACTGGATAGTTGCTTACCTTCCCTGGCGGTGCACTTATTCACCATTTTCTGTTCCCATAGCGGTACAGGAAACATAAACAGATTACCATGTGACCTGTTCCTGTTTACCGCTGTCCCCACCCCCTTTCACATGACCGACGCCAGGGATGTAAGGGAATGGGGCACCTTTGCATGTATTACAACACAGGCATATGGAGATGGAGACCACCGCCCCCCATTATCACTGACGTCAGGGAGGTGGAACCAGGAAGAAAAATCAAGGACACCATTGCTACAGGATCGTGCTGGCTCATCTACTTAGGAGGTAAAGCAACTTTTGAGTCACATCTTAACACAGTGGTTCCCAATCTGGGGTCCGTGGGGGAGGGGGGTTGGGGTTGCTAGATACTGCAGGGGGTGCAACATGTGTGGCGTTGGAGGGGGATGACACCCTGTGCTCAGCTCTGTGCTCCCCTCCTCACTCTCTCTGTAAGCCACTGAAAAATTATCTCTGCTGGTGAAATGTAAACAAGCCGCAGCTCCACCCTCTGAACGTTATGCTAATTTTTCATAAAAATGTTGGCATTTTGAACATTTATTTATTTTGCCTATTACCCGTCCACCAGAACTGATGATTGAAACTTGTCAGGAGCCTTGTAGAAACATGCCCCCTATACAGTGTCCAGAAGACCAAATTACATACTGTATATCGATAATTACCACACCTTGTATCATGGGGGTGTCTCTTTGACCTGCCCACAATCATCGATCTACAAGTAAGTAAACATTCTACTATAAACTCATCATTGTTTCTAATAATGTTTAGATGCTGCTGTCCTGAGACTTGTCCGACAGATCAGCAAGCAAATTGTGACATATATCTGATACCCCTAAATATCATAATAATTAATAGGAGGAGCCTAGAGGTATTATAGACTTTGCAAATTCAGTTTGCAGACATCCATTGTGTGGGTCCTCTGCAGTTTTTTCCTGAGGCTTTTTAATATTGTCCATATAAATATCGGAATTATATCGTATCGGAATATAAGAAATATATTGTGATATAAGTTCCTGCCATATCGTCCAGCCCTAGGCTAACTTTATACAGAGTCACACAGTAAAGGTTACCACGTTCATAGCCTACTTCACTGTATTCAATGACATTACTGTTCCTGCTATGGAGTAAACGAATTCAATGAACAAGTGTAGTTCCCCCCGATGAGAAGCACAGAATACAATAGGCTGGAAGTGCAGTTCAGCAACCCAAAGCAACTAAGTAATAAACATTGAGATAAATAACCCATGAAACAAAATGGTAAAGTCAGGGCTTGTTTCCATTGATGCGATCCCGCGCGTTTGTAGCCGCGCGTTCGGGTGCGGATGCGGTTTAGGGCGTGTTTCTGAACGCTAGCTGCAGCGTTTTGAAACGCATCCGCGTCCCAACCACATAAAAAAAAAACAATTGCGTCGCAAAAACGCCCGACAACTATCAGCCGCGCGGTTACAACCGCGTGGCTATAAACGCGCGGGATCGCATGAGTGGAAACAAGCCCTCATAGGGAGCAAGGGATGACAGCTCCCAAGTGGATAACCTAGCGCACCCCAGTATAAAGCATTATGACAGGACTAAAGTTGTGTCAATGGGTGCATTAACCAAACTGCTCAAAAATGGCTTACCCTTGAGGTCTATGTGGATCTACTGACCTAAGGTCACATATATTGAGCCACAAACATATGAAAAACCGAGGTTACACAAAATGTAAATTACATTACATAGCAGCATAGAGACGCCAACTTCCAACAAAGAAAGATATTCCTGACATCAGTATGTAAATCGGTGCAGTCACAGTGCAGACACCTGGAGAAAACACAGCTAGTTAAGATCATTTTATTCAATTATGAAAAACAATAAGGGAAAACAATGTGAAAAGACACAAGTCACTTATGAGGCTTGTATGAGGAGCAGAGTCACATGGCTCAGAGAAGGAATGATTTCCTTGTACTTTACAAGTCATATCTGCTAGTAAGCAGCTTGGTATCAGTGTAGTCAATGTAAATGTCCGGTCCATTCATCTGGTCACTGCCACCCTTGTAGTCCCAGATATGATCTAAGGCTTTACTTACACAGGGAAAGTGACTGGGCCATTGATAACCGAACGTGTAAATAGGCCCCAAAGCTTTTTTACCACAATGACACCAATCACCATTCCAACATGAAGTCATGTTAGGAGGTTTGTACTTGGATAACTCTACCACGGCCAAGAAAAGTACGGTACTCAGCCCAGCTTCCACCATCAGCTCCAGACTCATAACATATAGGAGGGCACACATGACAAATGTATTCTATACCAGAGACCCATGCAGCCAAGGGGCACAGGTATACCACACAGAAGCAGCGGTGATATTACAATACTGTACAAAACCCACTGGAATGACTGCGAGGCTTAGACTATCACTCTGCAGCGGTGATATAGTGGCAAAAGCCAAAACATTTATACACACAGGGTGCGAGCTTACACTTTACATCTCCTAACTCATAGTATCTTTAGGGGGTACATAAGTATATAGAGGGGGTACGGAGGTATCTTTGGGGGTACAGAAGTGATTGCAGAATACAAACCAGACCTGAGCATATAAGAGGTAGAGGTTACTGAGTGTTGGCATAGGGGATACAGGAGCTCCCAAGGCCTACAGATAAAAGGACCAAGACAAACGCTGAAGACAGATTATCACAAAATAACCTGACAATGCTGTCTGCATACAATCCTATACAGCCCTTGCAGCATGTAAATGTGGATGGAGGGTAAAAGTGAAGGTGATCACTCCAGAGCTGGCAGCACACAGCTTGGAACATGAGCCTTTGAACACAAATACAGGTGGTAAAATCATTGCCACTGTGGGTTAGGGTAGGAAAAGAGGACCACAGTGAGGAGGAAGGATAGGTCCCTACAGGGAAGGAGGGATGTAGCCAAGGGGACCCTGCATAGCCCCCTCCTTTTTGCCTCCCCACCCCAGGACAACAGGTACACATGTGTTGAGGTACAGGGGCTGACAAGAGGGGGAAGACCCGCAGGGAGCAAATAACAAACATGGAGACGTGTGTAATGCAGGCTGGAGGAAACACAAAATCTGAAGTGTCTGACTCCCAGGGGCCCTTTATACTTCCTGTCTCTTGTGTTTCCTGCAGGTTGGGAGAAATCAACTCTCATGCTACCAGTCCTGGAGGATGACAGGAAAAGTCCAGTTTATTTTCACCACTTATACCAAACACAAGTAACGACTGCAGACAGCAAATTAATACATCAAAAGTTAAATCCTGGACTGTACCCCAAATAGAGTAGGAAGGCCCAGCCAGTTTCTTTCTGCCCACTCCAGAGTCCGGGACCTAAAAACACACTAAACAAATGGCAACCAAGGTGGCCCCAATCTCTCATCGGACGCCTTACCCAGAATATGCCTGGGACCACAGCCCATAATATGGGGACATGTACCTGTTACCCAGGATCCACCCATGTATCCTCTAAAAGCTCAAAAATCATATGGCATAAAAGAATGACACTGGTGTACTCCAGTGTATCAGAAAATATATATTGTTTGGGGTCATGTAGGCAATCATTGAGACTAAAATATGCTATTTTACATGAAAGCAAAAAAATAGATAAATGGCTCTGGAAGGGAAAGTGGCGGAACAGCGGGGATGACTACAAGTCCCAGCATGCCCCAGCAGCCTGCTCTGTTGTGGCAGTAAATGGCTAATACTTTAAATGAATAATGCCAAGTATGTGGTAAGTAAGTGATCTGCCCCACAGAATAGTTTATTTGCATTTAATGTTAATGGTATAAATAATGTCAGCCCCCACATTCTCATTTTACTAAACCTAGACTTATTGTACAAAACATAATAAAAATAAACTCCAATATATGATCCTGCAATGTATGGCCCTGCCACTGTCCTGTCACAGCCAATTGGTTGCCCATGCAAGGGAATTGAAATGTTGGCAATTGGTTACCATGACGATGTTACTGTGTGCTGATTGGCTGCAAAAATCATGATGCTGTGATGTCTCTGTGAGCTGATTGGCTGCATAAACCATGATGCTGTGATGTTACAGTGACATGACTATATAAAGCAGACAAGCACAAGCAGACATCATTTGAATTGTTTCCTTGTGATGACAGGAAGCAATTTGCTGTAGCTCGTGCTATTTGCTATTTAGTGATATCTGCTATTTAGCGATATTTGCTATTTAGTGATATCTGCTATTTAGCGATATTTGCTATTTAGTGATATTTGCTATTTAGTGATATCTGCTATTTAGCGATATTTGCCATTTATGATGAGGTTCTTCAAGCGTAGGCGTGCAGTGGTTCGTCCATTGCACGACATCGATGAAGAACCCGTGCAGCAAGGAGCAGGACCCGCCCCAGAGGGGCCCCATCCTGCTCCCCAGCCTGCAGCCATGAATGGCCCCCAAAGAGACAGGACAATTCTGCGCGGCCTTAGGGCGATTGTGCGCAGAATTGGACACGTCTTCAGACGCAGGCAGAGAAATGGAGCTCCCCCAGGTAAGACCATGGTTTTTAATGAAACGTTATAAGGAGGTTGACCTTTACCTGCAGCTGTTTGACAGTTAAAGAGGCTGGAGCTGAACATTGACCTTTGCCCCGACCACAGACATTAAACAAAGATGGATGATGCCCTGGTATGAGGGACTTTTACTAATGTTCCAGAACATGTAAAGGCATTTATGTGCTCAGTCTGAGCTTAGCTTCACTATTTATATTGTAATGTGTGAATAAAAGAATGGTCTGGCAGGGAGAAAGGTACAAGAGATTTCCACCCTTATCACCCCAAGGGTGAGGGCCTTCCTGGCTGTTTTATTCGCGGTAATGGTTGTAGCAAAGCATGGAAGCTATTCCCTTACTGCATTACTTATGGTTAGTATGTATCTACTTGTACTTCATAAAGTTCCTATCTCATCAACATTTCTATTTACTTTCTTTAGAAGACAAAAATGAACAACCCATGGATGCCAGTGGAATTCAGCCACCATCACCGACTCCAGTTCCAAACCATCAGTCTTCCATGGATAATGATGGTGAGGAAAAGTCAGACCCAGCATGTCCATTGAGCAGCGCTGATAATAACCAGCCACCACCTCTCACCACCACCAATGTGACTGATCTGGCGCTGACATTGGATTGTTTTGACATCCATCGAGTAATTGGACATGGCACGTTTGGCAAGGTAAGTGCTTAGATAGACTTCCCTGAATTCTTTATTGTAGACACTCATATTGTATGAGGGAAATTATTCAGTCTGTTAAATCAGATTATTTAGTATGGTACGTCACTTCCTTGTGGTTTTATCAAGGTGTTAATAAACTGTTCTTCTATCTTTCGCAGGTGATGCTAGCATCTCATCCGGCCATCAACAAACATTTGGCCATCAAGATGGTGGAGAAAAGAAATTTACTGGGGATGAGCTCCAAGCTTATCTTGGCGGAGCGGCAGGCAATGGAGATCACAAGAAGCAGCTGCTTTACCCCCAATTTATATGGCACATTCCAGACAGAGGTAAGTGTCCATGTTCCACTTTCTTGTGTTGGTCTGTATATCAACCATACAATAATGTTGTCAATACATGTACACCATGTCCCCTGTATTGCATCACTAAACTGTATCCTTCTGTTTTCACACAGGACCATCTATTCTATGTCATGGAATATTTGAGCGGAGGAAACCTGTCCACGCTAATACACCGCCATGCTCCATTCAGCGATGATGCCGTAAGGTAGGATTGGATAACCACTTAACACAAATACCTGATCATCCCTCCACCCTCTACCTTGCTTTACTAGAACTTGAGCTGTAATTAGTCTTTAATGGAAATATATATATTTGTTCTCTTTTAGATTCTACACTGCAGAGATTCTTCATGGCATACAGTACCTCCACTCTGTAGGGATCGTGCACAGGTAAGTGCTTGTATTTTTTTAGGACAAGATTTACATATTTTTCTATTTTACTACTTGCTCTGGGGACCAAAGTTCCCTATCCGATCACTTTTGTAACCGTTTATTTATTCTCTCACAGAGATCTAAAGCCAGAAAATGTGCTTCTAGACAAACACGGCCATTGCAAGATCTCTGATTTTGGCCTAGCAGCAACGGGCGTCTTCGGAACAACAAAGATCAGTCATGTCATAGGAACACGGCTGTATATGGCCCCTGAGGTATGTAACTAATCATGTTATTTATAGAGTTTATCCTGCCATAGAAATTGCTATGTTTATTAATGGTTTATCTCTTTCTCCCTGATGTTCCTATAGCTAATCCTTGGTCAGTCATATGATGCAACTGTGGACTTCTACTCATTGGGAATCATAGTGCATTTGATGGCAACCAAAGAATTTCAATCCGGATACGACATTTACCCAGGGAACATATCAAGCGACCTTAAGGACATCTTACAAATTGTGAGTATATATATGGAGGTTTGCAGGGGGTTCAAGGGTGGAAATCTGGGAGTTCATAGAACTCCAGGATGGAAAGCATTACAGTACTATTAAACTACTTGTACAATTTGGATTTGTTTTTACTAATTCATTTCTTTCTATGTTTATAGCTCTTGCACATAGATCCAGGCATGAGAGAAAAGAAGATGAGAAATATAAGAGACCACATATTTCTCAACACCATAAACTGGGCAGATATTGAAGAAAGGAGGCTATGCCCACCATTCATCATGAAGCCTGTAAGTATATAAACAAGGAAAATATTGGGAACACCAGGGGAGGTTACAGTGAAGATATTCTATTGAGTATCTCCACTGTTACCTTCCCTGGTGTCCTCAACATTTTCAATAGAATTTGAAGCATGTTTCCAGATACATTTTTAGCAATAGAATTTGACTAATGTGTCTTCTTTTCTCAGCCACCTCGGACACCAAAGCATCTCATTACTAATGCAAAAAATCACATCAGAAGGCTGCTGTTTCCAATGCCATCCAGACACCAGCAGCTCCTTCAGCGTTTCTCATTCAGTGAGAGTGAGAAACTGAAGCTGGGGCCAGCAGCAGCCTCACGATCGCATGACAACAGCGAAGACCCATAGGTGTCCAAAAGACCAATTTACATATGTTGGTAATTACCACACATTGTACCAAGTAAGTAAAAATTCTACTATAAACTTATCATTGTTTCTAATATTGCTTAGACGTTTCTGTCACAAGACTTCCATATCCAAAAGATTAGCAAGCAGTATAATATGACATGTATCTGATACCCCGGAATATCATAATAACCTTAAATCACTTATGTTTCACCCTTAGACCTGCATATTGGACGCATGGAAACAAACAAATCAAACAACTGCAGCAGATGCTGATGTCACCCCCAATACAGAGGCCATCATGGTCCAAAATGTCATCATCGGAGTTGGGGTGTTTGTGGTAGCTGTCATGTTTCTCACTTTCATTATTGTGTTGTGCAAATCTACACAGAATGATACACTAACATCGGCAGCACCAGGCACGCTGGACAGTTGTGGCCCGCTGGTTGTAAAGGGATTTATCAGAAGAGCAGCTTACACAGGCATATTGTGGTAAAACCTCCACAGAAGATCTGAAGATTTATGGGCGGTGTGCAACCCTCAAACAAATCTAATGATGACATTACAACGGAAACGGGCTATCAGGGCCGGGACAAGGTCCACCAACAACAGAGGCTGAGCTGCCCATGTGCGCCCCCCCCCCCCCATCCTCCATGTACCATTATCTGGATGAATGAGAACCTTCCCAGACATGTAAGTGTCCTCTGTGAGGTGATTGTGGGTGAAGTGTAGAGGAGACATTGCTGGGACTGGCAGCAGAGGAGGTAATAAGATATTTTATATTACACCCAGTAACCCCCGTCATGTCTGTCCTCATCCTCCATGTACCATAATCTGGATGAATGAGAACCTTCCCAGACATGGAAGTGTCATCTGTGAGGTGATTGTGGGGGAAGTGTAGAGGAGATATTGCTGGGACTGGCAGCAGAGGAGGTAAAAAGATACTATATATTAGATCCATAGAGCCACTCTCCCACCTGTCAGAGAGGGGGGGGGGGGGGGGGGAGGAGAGAGCGCACAGATCAGGGGAGCCCGCCCCAAAGCCAGCCAAGCCCCGCCCCCCAACAGCAGCATCGGCTCACTGGTGGGAGGGGAGAGAGACAAGGCCAGCACAGAGCCTCCCCTACCCACCCCACCCCCTGGGGGGGGGCGGAGACCCGCTCCACCGAGTGACATGCACGCTGACAGGAGTCAGTAGCAGCGCCCAGAGACTGGAGCCTGTCCAGCCTCTGTGTCGGCCCGGCCCTGCGGGCTATGACCCTGTACCGAGAGGTTACACATGTCACAGATGTTTTCTGTAAGCTGTGACTCTGATTACATCAAACAGTGATGGCCAAAGCGAACTAGATATAGTAATACAAGGACTATGACATCAGTGGAATACTTAAGATGGGGATCCTAGAGAAAATGAAATGAAATAGTTCCCAAAGCCTACTTTACTCAAAGCAGAAAGCCTTTCCATTCCTACTACACAGACCTTTCACACCCACTGGTATCATCTCTCTACAAAGGTCAAGGCCAGTGGGAAGACAAAGCAGGTGCTATACATTGCTATACATTGCTTCATGATACGAGCAGGCTGTGGAAACGCCTGTATGTGATTCTATGACAATACCATTGAAGGAAATGGAATGCAATCAATAATAGTGATGGGTCGGGGATGTTAAAAGCACACAAGACCGGGCTAGATGATGCTGATCGGCCATCAGCCAGGAAATAAGGTGTGCTTGATAAAACTTCTTCTGCATATTGTGAGTAGCTGATCTTGTGCAGTGAAATTAGAGAAAGCTATTTCACTACAAGAGCCTGTACAAATATAAGATGGCGGACAGACTAGAGGTCAGCTTTAAGAAGTGGAAGCAAGTCATATACTGAGACACATAGCCAGGCGGAGCATTGTGTCATACAATGACCAGCAGCCAGTGTTCCTGGCCCGGAGAGAGAGGCAGCTTCATTCTTGCCGCTGGAAATCTCTGCATCCCAAAGAATATTACACCGGTAACCACAAGATCCATAGAATGATGTCACAACCTGAAATGGATTCTATGGAAATAGAAAGAAAACCGGGAGCAGCGAGCTATGTGAATGGCCGAGTTGTAAAGATCATCTGCTTTGGTTTTCTCTTTTAGGGAGATGAAGATACGAGGCAAACCAGAGAAAACCAGGAAGAGAAGCAAACGTTTCTCCGTGACGGCTGAATTATTGCGTTAGGACCAGGGCTGTGGAGTCGGAGTCGAGGAGTCGGAGACATTTTTGGGTCCCTGGAGTCGGCAAAAAATGGACCGACTCCGACTCTGACTAAATGTAAATGTGAATTAAATATTTTTTTTTAAATTAAAAAAAATTACTTCAAATGTCGCAATTAACAAACAGTCATAATGAATGACTTCTCTGCTATAAGAATAAATGCATGCAGCGCGTAACATTACAGCGCCCACTGTGACCCTAGCCTAAAGGCCCCATCACACGTACCGAGTGGGGGCCGACAGACCAGCTCAGATGAGCTCTAGACTGCAGCGTGATGACGTTATCACTCTGCTCTCCAGAGCTGACAGCAAGACGCCGGTCTTCATTGAGACTAACAGCATCGGCCAGAGATTATCGGACATGTCCGTTCTCTGGGCGGCCGAGCTGTGGGGCGTCAGCGATCTGTCGCCCCATGTGGGCTCCCCCGATCGGCATTCACGGCCGCCGCTCGGTGCGTGTATGGCAGCCTTAACTCTCGCTGATAATGAAGTAAATGTGAGTTGCCGGACTAGAGACGCTTGTATAAGGGAAGGGAATGGATCGCCAATAGTTCAAGACTGAACCGTAAAGCATTTGGAAAACCGCTGTCATTCAGCTGAGGCGACAAATACTTAGATTGTTAGCTTCAACTTTACACATGACTATGGGATTCCAGGGAAATCATGAATCATGTTTGAAGTGCCCCTTCGCCCTGCCTCTTCTTGGAGCCTTCCACTGCCCTATCTTCAGCAGAAGATCAGAACACTAAAGCTTGGCACACACGGGTAGATCTGTAACAAGATGTGAGTACAATCTCACGGTGATTGATTGTACTCTAATCTGTTTACAAACCTACGCGTGTGTGCCTTCCTTCGGGCGGGATCAATATAGCTCGAAGGAACTTTATTGAACGGGGTTCCAACATGTTGAAAAGACCCCGTTCAATCTCAAATCTTTGCCATGTGTGAGATATGAGCTTCAGGGAAAGTATGACAACCGCTGCGGCTTCTTGCCCCCTCCACAGCCGTAGATGTCAGTGTGGAGGGGACCAGAGCCAGCACTCCTCACCTTGGAAAACTGTGTGAGACAGCGAGCTTCTCCCGATTGTGGGTGTTGGTAAATCACCCTTTGAAGCTGGGGATAACGGGTCCCATTGAACAGGAACGATTTGTGCCCATGTGGTGCACATTGATTTCAGTTCATATTGATCCCCGATCAATCGCAGCGTGGGGCCTAGCTTAAGGAATAAAAGCAGCAGCATCTCTGCCTAACTCCCCTTTCTCTGCTTTAATTGGCCAGTACAGTGTGGTTTTCCTGGCCAGTAGTCTGTAGTTAATGTATGTAGCCTTCCTTTCCCATGGATGGATACAATAACATTTACATACAGAGGAGTCGGAGTCGAGGAGTCGGAAGAATCTGAAACTGAGGAGTCAGAGTCAGGAATTTATCGACCGACTCCACAGCCCTGGTTAGGACAACCTGAGAAACGCCTAAACGTTTAAGCCGAGACATAGATCTTCCTATGAGAATGAGCAGCTGGTTACTGATATCACTGCCTTATGTTATGACAAACTTGTATCTTTCATCAAATAAAGATCACTTTAGAAAACACATTGTGTGTGAATGTCTGTACTTCTTTCATCAAACTAATTATTAATTAAGATTTGTAATACAATGGGTCCATGAGGAGAGGGGAATGCAAGCACTACTGAATAAATCTTGGGATGAAAAGGACATAGCAAACATAAAAGCAACAAGGCACCACCCTGGTGTCTTCTCCCAGACCATTAGTGATCATTTAGTCCAAGTTGACCCCATTGTTCTCCAGTTCCTGTATTCCTGTGCTCACACCTCTCATGGAGGCCTCTTCTCCACAGTCTGAATGCGGTTATGGGGGTCTTTGGATGGAGGGGGGCTCACTGACGAACTGAGGGACAACGTCAACAAGGGGGCATATGGATCTGCACTCTATTGGTCCCCAGGACCTCTTCCCTATTATGTAATGGGGGATGTTCTTAAAAAGAAGGAACACAAAGAAAAACATACAAAAAAAGACGTGGAAGACCACGGAAAGCAACTGTGGTGGCTGACCAAAGAGTTCTTTCCTTGGTAAAGAAAATACCCTTCACAACAGTTGGCCAGATCAAGAACACTCTCCAGAAGGTAGGTGTATGTGTGTCAGAGTCAACAATTAAGAGAAGACTTTACCAGAGTGCCTTCACAGTTCTGGAACAACATTCTATGGACAGATGAGACCAAAATCAACTTGTACCAAAGTGATAGGAATAGAAGAGTAGGGAGAAGGAGAGGAACTGCTCATGATCCTATGCATACCACCTCATTAGTGAAGCATGTGGTAGTGTCATGGCGTGGGCATGAATGGCTGGCAATGGAACTGCTTCTCTTGTGTTTATTGATGATGTGACTCCTGACAAAAGAAGCAGGGTGAATTTTGAAGTGTTTCGGGCAATAGTATCTGATTCTCATATTCAGCCAAATGCTTCAGAACTCAGGCGGCGCTTCACAGTAAAGATAAACACTGACCCAAAGAATACTGCAAAAGCAACCCAGAGTTTTTTAGGCAAAAGAAGTGGAATGGTATGCAATGGCCAAGTCATCACCTGACCTGATTCAGATCGTGCATGCATTTCACTTGCTAAAGACAAAACTGAAGGGGAAATGCCCCAAGAACAAGCAGGAACTGAAGATAGTTGCAGTAGAGGCCTGGCAGAGCATCACCAGGCATGAAACCCAGCGTCTGGTGATGTCTATGGGTTCCAGACTTCAGGCTGTAGTTGATTGAAAAGGATTTGCAACTAAGTATTAAAAAGGGAAAGTTTGATTTATGATTATTATTTTGTCCCATTACTTTT
Source organism: Ptychadena robeensis (assembly GCA_036250615.1). Taxonomy (NCBI): domain Eukaryota; kingdom Metazoa; phylum Chordata; class Amphibia; order Anura; family Ptychadenidae; genus Ptychadena; species Ptychadena robeensis. The sequence continues at coordinate 12,061,836 of CM070033.1, read as the reverse complement.
GGTCCCTTAACAAGTGGGAGGCACATATGCAAACTGTTATAATTCCTACACCTTTCACCTGATTTGGATGTAATACCCTCAAATTAAAGCAGACAGTCTACAGTTACAGCACATTGTGTTTGTTTGCACAGTCCACATCCACTGTGGTGGTGTATAGAGCCACAAATGTTAGTATTGTGTCCCAATAATTATGGACCTGACTGCAAGCCTAGGGTGGGAAATGCAGCAAATGCTTGCAAAGACAGTGGCGTTGCCGCCAAAGTATGTTTATATTTCAAAACTCTGAAGCATTCCGAGTAGGTGAGGGGTGAATGGGGTGTTTTCAAGGTAGTCTCAGCGTTAGTAAAATACATGACAGAACACGGTAAAACACGATGGGCACGTATGACAAAAGGGAGAGCGACATTAAACTATACTTAGCCACATGTTTGTATAGAATGGGGTCCCTATACGGGACCCCCTCCAATCGTTACCTAGTTACCTTAATGAAATCAATTGCGTGCATCTCTCCCCTCTACGGCTGACAACCAGACTCCCCTTAAAGCTGCGGCCACCGGTTTTCCGGGGTTCCGGCACTGCCCCAATCGCCTCACGGTGACGCGGAAGCTGTGTCAAAGATTTCCATGGTAATGAAGGGTTGTCGGTCTCAGCCCAGGGGTGGGAATTTCAAGCAGTGTACTATGCACACTGCCACGACTGCCTGTGCCAGCAGAACACTAGGGAGGTTAAGAGGCTGACTTGACAAACCCATGCGGGCACATGAAACCCCTAAAAATTATTTTACGCACCCTCAATTTCCCCCCACTATTTTACTCGAAGAGATAGAATTACAATAACTGCTAACTGAATAACCTGTAACCTCTCTGGCGTTGTGCCCGGACCCAGTACCTGCGCAGTTTGTTGTTAAAACAATCTTCGCCTGCAACGGGATCAGACACACGCCTGTGCTTTGTGAGCCCGCACCAATTCTGCATCGATGCAGGCTCCCTGATTGTATCAGGCCACGTGTCTTCTGCATCAGTGAGATGTCGACATAGACCTCCATGTTAATGAATGTGGCGCTGCTTTTCCCGGTCCACATCACTGGAGTACTCTACTGTGATCACCCGAACATCACCTTTTTTCGCCAGACATGTGCAATAATCTCGGGGGTTAAAGTCTCAGAGACTAGCCACACCACAGAGTAGGTGAGGAGAGAAGTTGTGCCAGTGACCTCCCAATACTGTCTGTAATGCTCTCTGAAATGGAATGACACTCCGGGCCGTTCGCTGATCACACCACAAGCATGAAGGGGACTTCTAAGGCAAGAACGGCAAATCCATATTTTATATAACAACCTATATCCATATATACATCACATGTATCAGTACATCTAAAACACATCATCCACGTAGTTCTATGTTTCACATTACAACCAGATTATCAGTTTACCTTCAGAAGATCAAGTGCGTAGTCGCGTCTATTTGTTCATCGGGTTTGGCGGCTGACTGCGGCTTCATCAGGAGAGGATGTTATGTAAACGCAGCTATAGGAGAGAAATCCATAGAACATATATCAACGTACAGCAAATCTTATCACTCCTGAATCATAACGTATCATCATGTGTCCAGATCAGACTTGGGCACACTTAGGCCCGGGGGCCAGATCTGGCCCGTTAGATTTTTAATGCGACCCGAGTCTCAGGTGAAAAGATGCTCCGGCGTCCCTCTGCTGTTAATAATGCATAGAGGCGTCATAATGTCACCATGGGGGCGCGGTCAGCACCAAAGCATGATTGACCCCCCGCCATGCTTCACAGTAGGCAAGGTGTTCTTTTCTTCATAGGCCTTGTTCTTTTTCCTCCAAACATGGTGTTCATCCATGGGCCCAAACAGTTATAATTTTGTTTCATCAGTCCACAGAACACTATCCCAAAACTTTTGTGGTTTGTCCACATGACTTTTGGCATACTGCAGTCGACTCTTCTTATTCTTTGGAGACAGCTAGGTTTGGAGGAGGAAGGACAAGGCCTATGAAGAAAAGAACACCTTGCCTACTGTGAAGCATGGTGGGGGGTCAATCATGCTTTGGGGCTGTTTTGCTTCTGCAGGTACAGGGAAGCTTCAGCGTGTGCAAGGTACCATGATTTCTCTTCAGTACCAGGAGATATTAGAAGGAAAGGTGATGCAGTCTATCACAAACCTGAGGCTTGGGAGACGTTGGACCTTTCAACAGGACAAT
>CM070033.1:12042177-12057919 GCA_036250615.1 Ptychadena robeensis | reverse complement strand
TCAAAATGGCCAGAACACTCAATTTCAGTGGGGGTTGAATAATTTTGAACACAACTGTATATATTTGCCTTTTTTACCTCCTGGCCGTATCATTATTCTGTTTTGGATGAAAGCGGTCCAAGAAATGTAAAAAGTTTACAGTGTCACATGTCCCTGGCATCATCAATGACATCAGGGACACAAGGAAAAGTGACACCTTTGCCAGGCGCCATACCAGGCTCTTAGTCCGGCTCCCCAGTCACATGTAAGAACCCATTGTGGCCCACGGGTCATGAAGTTTGCCCACTACTGGTCTAGATAATAAACTAGGCTATCCCAATCCAAAAGTGAAATACACACAGGGACCTCGTAGTCTGCGTGCACACCGCACTGCGATAAGAAGGCATGGTTTACTGAGTTTTTATTTACGCAACACGTCTGACAAAGGGTCTATTAAAAATCAACGAGCGCGTACCATGTTTCTCGTGCGTCATGTGCATTGGTTTTCAATGGACGAAAAATTTATGCAAACGCCCGAACACTAGGTGATCAGCTGCGTCACAGACGCAATTTTAATCTGGAGTGACGATCCCAGCTTCCATTTAGTTGAATGGGCTTGTCCCCACTTCAACTAAAGGCCACAATCGGACACGGATCAGAATCGCGTCTGCCTGCGTTTTCATCGTGGCAGACGTGACTTTTCAACCCTGAACGCGCCCATAGACATAAATTAATGTGTTATTTAAACTGCACCCATTCACTCTCTAATCGCAGGAGACCCAGTGACCTCCTGCGGTCTTCTTGCCGCGATTTAACTCACGGCTGATCGTGTATTAATTAAATATTATTATTAACATTTATTTATATAGCGCCAGCATATTACGCAGCGCTGTACAATACATTAGAGTGGAGATACAACACAATATAACACACAGGTACAGGTAATGACACAGGAGGAGTAGAGGACCCTCTACAATCTAATAGGTTGGGGAACAAGGTATACAAAAGGTGGGGGGGGGGGTGGGACTGGCATGGTGGTGATGTTAGGAAGATGGGTAGGAGAGGCTGAAGAGGTGGGTTTTTAGAGCTTTTTTGAAGGTGGCAAAGGTAGAAGCAAGTCTGATGGGGCGGGGGAGGGAGTTCCAGAGAGTAGGAGCGGCCCTAGAGAAGTCTTGGAGCCGTGCATGTGAAGAGGTTATGAGTGGGGATGTCATTAGTAGGTCACTGGAGGAGCCGAGGGGGCGGTTAGGGGTGTATTTGTGTACCATACACTATACTGGGGTCAAAGGAGGCCCATGGAAAAAAAACGTAGTGGAGCCCAGGCCTAAGAAGTCCCCCAAAACTCCACATGACTTGCGTGGTGTCACTGCACTTTGGTAAAACGTACCAGAATTTTGCCCTAAAAATCAGAGCAGCCTCCAATCTCCTCCTGATAATCACCTGCACACCATGAAACACACTCCCGCCAGAACGCCATGCCTCCCTCACAGAGGTGGTGTACACCGTGTCTAGTGTCCGGTATATAATGGTCCCGGTCTATATATAGCATATCACCTCCGTATGTAGTAGCCCCTCCCCCATTACGGGACATGTCATCATATATTCCCAGTCACTGGTACACAAGTCTCTACTCCGCTCTGGGGTGACCCCCGGGGTGACTCTCCCCCTACACACAATAGTGTGCTGCCATATCCCCCCCGCGCCGCTGCCAACATGCGCCCAACCTACAACCTCGTGTGCGCGCCTACATTCTCCCCTCATCCTCGCTGAAATCTGGTGACGTAGGAGAGGCGGGAACACGCAGACATCACACGCTCCGCGCGGGGACATCCCACCCTTTCCTCTCCCTCAGTATATGACGGCCGGGGAAGGAGGGCGGGGCCTGAAGAATCCGCCGATGTGCGGAAACCAGTGATAAAGAACATGTCATTTGTGACAGGGGACTCAGAGCTCTTTCCTCAGCTGAGAATAAGGCGCCACCTCTCCACATAAACAGCCCCATCCTCACACATCAGCATTAACACTTACTGTGTCGTCATCATATCAACTCCATTACGTTAGAGAGGGAACATCTATGTATTTCCCCTACAGCACTTCACCTCAGGACGGGGAGAGTCGGCATGGCAACCTCGCACCTGTCCTGCGCGCTCCCTCCTGTCAGCAGCCTCCAGAACTTAGAACTGTGGCCAATGCCGACAATGCAGTGTTACAGTGCCCTCTACTGGCCAGGACAGATAACGCCAACTATGGAAGGATACTTCTCCATGTATAGAAATAAATGTATAGATTCGTCATTCCAGCATGATATCATTTACATCTTACATAAGCTTGCGTTTTCTTTCATTTAGTTTCATAAACTGAAAAGAAAATGGGTAGGGGCAGAAATGTCTGATGGCGACCCTGCGTTACCTCATACAGTAATAAGCAATCCATAATGCTATTAAGCAATCTAGCATGTCAGTAAAAGACTACGGCTGCGTCTACATGGTGGCCCCCTGTAATCCTCTATGGGGAAAGACGTGCTATACTAGTAGGGGTGGCACAGGAGCAGATTCACAACGCCAGCTCGGGCTTTGGGGATCCAGGGGTGTCCCATGGGCGCAGTTTGCCAAAACATATGCATAAGAATACCGCATCCTAAGCAGCGCCCAAACAGGGGGTGGGCGCTATGGGCCACCATGCCCATAACGTGCGTATTGTACACATCACTGGGACATGCCCATTGACTTTTAATGGACGCGTTATGCGTCGGACATACCATGTTGCATAAATGAAGATGAGGTAAACAACGTTTTTTCCGGGTGGCGGTGGGCATTCAGGCTATGACGTTCCGGTGTTTACAGTCACTTCCTTGGGCTCTATGACACAAGCCACGCTGCGCTTGCAGTTTTTGCTTAAAACGGACGCTACTGCGGCCATTACCTGCGAATTTTCTATGCATGTCACCTCAGTCCCAGGCAGTAATATATACATGTGTCCTCAGGTTGATGAGCCCATCACATAACGCCAAGTGATACATAAATATTACATGGTCAGAGACGTCTGTGATGTAACATTGCAGTGCAGATTGTTGAGTATAAAGACAATGTATTTTATTGGTTATTTCCAAAATTTTAAAAAAGCAAGACCACATTTATTACAACACATAAAAAGAGAGCCTAAGTGGCTCCAATATATCCCCCCCTCATTATCTTGGTGGCAATATGTGTTACCAATTTCACAATATGAACGTAAAGGTACAAATACGCGGATCGATTTTTCATTGTGTTCAGGACAAAATCCCATGTTCGATCAATCCCGGTCCTGTCAATCGAACAGGGATCCAACATGTTGGTAAATTCCTGTTCAATCGTCATTGCCAGGGTCCCCATCCAAAGAATCAACCTGGAATCGATTGTGCAAAGTGGTGTTCATAGATTTGATGAACGATCGGTTCATTCTGCAATATGTTGCGTCATCATGCGGCAATGAAGCGGGTGTTGATCTGTGTATAGACACATGTAGTCTGTTATCATATCATAGTACAAAGAGTGACAGATTTCTTCAAGCCTCCATACACGGGTCGGATTCCGACCGGATTCCGGGACGATCGATTCCGGGCGCGTGCACGCGAAACGATCGTGCCGGAATCGCGTGCAGCCCACCTTGTCCGATCGTTTGCGTCCGATTGATTGGGGGCTCAGAATCGGATCGGACAGAGAACCAACATGTTGGTCTTTCTGATCCGATTCTGCACACATCAGGGGGAGTTGCCATTTGGGAAGTAAGCGATCGGACACGGAATCGTCCCGGAATCCGTGGGACAAGGTGGTATGCAGCGATCGGATACTCTTAATTGGCCAATTGATCGGAGCTCCGATTCCCGCTGAGATCGCCAGAATCGATCGGATAAGTGATCAATCGGCCATGGAATCCGACACGTGTATGGCTAGCTTTCAAGCGGGATCGATTCAACAAGTGTTTTCGAGTGCGTTCGATACCCGAATGAAATTGTGAAATTGGTAATAAATATTGCCACAAAAATAACGGAGGGGGTGATATATATGGAACCACTTAAGGTTCTCTTTTTATCTGCCCACATACCAACCGCTATAGGCAAATATGTACAAGGCTTTCCCCTATGGGTTTCCTGTTGTGACTGTGATGTGATATATGTGGTCTTGCTTTCTTTTCAATTTTGGAAATAACCAATGAAAAACATTGTCTTTTAAATATTTATTATTATTATTAACATTTATTTACATATCACCAATATATTACACAGCGCTGTATAATACATTAAGTGGAGATACAACACAGGATAGTACCACAGGATAGTACACCCAGGTACAGGTTATGACACAGGAGGAGTGGAGGACCCTGCCCGGACAGGCTTACAATCTAATAGGTTGGGGAACAGAGTATGGTTTTGGTCTGGATGCATCTCAAACCCCTGAACATATTCTGCAGTTTTGGTACATAGTTCATTGATATGAATATGTTATTTACTTAATACCAAAGGTACAGTTTATTTTTCATATACCTTTATTTTTAATGCTTGATGCACCTCCAAACCCAGACAATATTCTGCAATTTGGTACAGAGTCAATGTTACCCCTGTCAATCAGGGGTGGGGAGTGGTGCTTTCCTATTAGGGGCAATAGTGATGGCTGATAGAGCACAGTTCGGCGAGCATAGCATGTTTGCAGTTTGCAATGCCGGCGAACCATTTGGGTGTTCGACCCGCCCCCTATACCTTAACATGGAGACAAAGTGCGACCCCTCACCCTATAGTCAGGTGGGACAGTACAGCCTACAACACATTTTTCCTTCCTGGAGGGATGTGCCTGCTGAAGTGATGGTCGAACTGTCTTTTTACTACAGACCAAGTAGGAAACCCCATCCAAAAACCGTCCAGCAATCAGAACCAGGAACTATGCGTTCCAGGTACCGGAACTGGCGTCACTGATCCAGTACTACTGTAGATAGACAGGGAGAGATGCTGCTGATTGAGGGATAGCTGAGCTACTTTGCTAATATACTCCATCCAGTGATCTGTAGCTATAGCTAAGGTGTTCTGTTACATGTAGTTCATCATGCTGAGCCACAAAAGTCTTTCTCTGGGAGTGGGGTATGCTGTAGTATGCATTGCAGAGAGATCTGACTAAATGTGATGCGCTGCAGAAGGTACTGTCAGGCTGGCAGCCCACTTCAGCCAACATTAGGCAAAATCTAGATGTGATTTCCGGCCATTAGACCTGAAGAAAACAGCATTTTAAAAAATCCATATTTTGGGGGAGAAGTTTAGCCATTGATCCCCATTTGGTATTACACTCTCCAGGTGGTTGCACCCTTTTGACTTTTCTTTATTGGTATTTCGGCTACAAATATGAAGGTTTGAGAAGTTCGCCCTTCATTAAAGTCAATGGAGGTTTGCTACGAACATGCGAACAGCGGGTATTCGCAGAAGTTTGATTCGCTTGAAGCCGCAGCTGTCTAAGGTACCCAACCACGAGTAGAAGCAAGTTCGGAACTGTAGATTGTGCAATATTGATGCCCCATCCCTGCCAATTGGTAATCGTGAAGAAGCTGTAAATCCTCCTGCTAGTAAACTTGTAAATATCCCCTACTTCATGTGTGGACCTTCTGTTTGCTTGGTGTGTAAGCTTTGTGGCAGTGTGCTGAGCTGAGGAACGTAACCTGGGAATCGTCTGCAGCAAAGTCCATCAGCCCCTTTCAGAGTGCTTTGGTGAACACAAGGTAGTTCCTTAGACCAGTGTTTCTCAACTCCGGTCCTCAGGGACCCCCAACAGTACATGTTTTGCAGAAAACCACTGAGGTTTAATGAGTTCTGCTGAGACACTTATTACCTCACCTGTGAATGTTTCTGGTTTTCTGCAAAACATGCACTGTTGGGGGTACCTGAGGAGCGGAGTTGAGAAACACTGCCTTAGACTCTGCACCTTGGATTGCACCTTTGCCAATTGTGCAGTTAGTCCAGTGGGTTCACTACTTTAGTTCATCATCAGAAGATCTCATCAGAATTTAGTCCTGTTAAACCATCTGTGAGCCAATGAAAATGTTACCTACACCATTATTGCATTGAACTGCAGTGCATTGTATATTTCAACATGCATTGTATATTTCTTTACATTGATATCTAACTGGAGTTATGCATCATGATTCAGCATATTTCCTATATTTAGACAGCTGGATCTTCAGAGCCTAGACATCCTGTGGACCACGGAGCTCCTGCTGTATCCACCATCTGGAAGGAGTAATACAAAAGGCCAAGAAGTCAAGTGTCTAGTACAGGTTCGTTGATGTGTCTTGCAGTTATTGTTATTGTGTTTGCACATTCCTTGTCTGCACAGAGGGACACACAGGCACACTATGGACTGATTGTTCTTCTTAATTTAATGAACACCCCATTTTGGATAAAGTTAAGGGGATTAAAAAAATAAAACGTATGCAGTAGGATAAACTACCATGGAGTAAGAAATGTAAAAGTAGTGAACTTGTGTGTTTCTTATATGTGTATTTATCCTTTCACTCCTCTCTTGGATGTCGATCTCCTTTAAGATTCTGCCCCATGATCTTCCTGGCTCCTGCCAGCATATGAACTAAGACCCTCCCAGAAGTAGGCACAGAAGAGAGGACTGACTTGATGAGACAGGAGTAGCTGGGCTTGAGACCTGTAGCCAGGCCTGGTTCCCTCAGTAGTTCTTACTGGCATGCATACAGCCTGTGAGGCTAACTGCATACACAAAGACCCATCTACATCATAGTGCAGATACAAAGGGGTTAACCATGCACCAACATTTACGTCAATTATGTGGATCCTGCCAGACCAGGTGTAAGGGCCCTGCTTGTGTTCTGGTGTGAGAGACTGCATCTTAACTGGTGGTAGATGTGCAAGTTACAGTTCTGTATTAACATACTGCTCTTATCCCTTGAGGGGGTTAAAGTAAATTTATACTCAATATGTAAAAAATATATGTGTAAAAATAAAGTTTGAGTTACCTCTGAGCTGGTATGATGGGGGCTTAGGGCTGCACAATCCTAAAAAAAATGTACTTACCTGCGGTTCCCTGAAATCGTATGAGAGATTCCATCTTTATTCCAAGGCTTTCTGGGCTTAACTCGGGGTGCAATATCGCAAGTGGCCACTGGGGGTGTTTATAAGGTTTTTCTATGGGAATTTCCATCTGTGTACTTTTAATGGAGAGCTAAGGTCACATAATTACCTGTCTATCATTCATATGACAAACATAAATACATAGCTATGTTTGGACAGGAAAAGTCCCAGTCCTAACGCTACCAGGGTGGCTAGCCCATGGGATTTTCCCTACACAAGGTCTACACACAAAAGTTTTCAAATACATGGACATAATTTTATTAATAACAGTACAGAAAAAGGAACCCAAAAATGTTTAAAAGTAAAAAAAACGTTTTACACATCATAAAATCCAATTTGCCCACCAATACATTGGTCATACAGATACATGCGCTTCAAATGTAAAAATAGTCACAAATTGTAATTTCTCAACACGTTTCCCCCTGACATTCAGGGCTTCATCAGGAGTTAAATCTTGGGTCAATTGTCACCTAGAAGCCTGTGTCCTATAAACTGGGGTGCACATAACTTTTTTAGCGAGTTCCTCAGATGAGTACCAGGTGATAATGTTTGGTACTCACCCCATATGTAGCGTGGTCTACTCACTGTCTTCTGTGTCAGTCTCCTGCATGGTAGATTCTGCTGCAGATGGACCTCCCTGCTCCTCATTAATCCTCTGATTAGCTGTCTCCATCCACAGGTGACCTGTGTTTGAATTAGTAATTTGCATTCCCAATTTGACACCCCTAACTGCAACCTTTTATAGTTATTTAGGCTAAGTTTACACTGGCGGTTCTCGAGCTGCTTTCAGCTCGGAAACCGCCAGTGCGCTCCCACAGCAGCGGGATAAACGACTCCCTGTGATCAGCTGCAAAACAGTGCAGGTGATTACAGGGCGTCTAATTAAGGACCCCATAGAGGTCCTATGGCACGGCCAAAAACCGACCAGCGGACGCCTAATGTGGCGTCCGCCGGTCAGTCACGTTAAATGGTCGTTTACCTGGAGGTAAAACCGCCAGTGTAAACTTAGCCCAAAGCTTCCCTTAATGTAATATGTTTAACAATAAAAATTGGCAAAAACTTTTAGCAATAAAAAAAAAACAAAAACATTTATAGCAGTGTTTGAGCACTAACCGCCCCCCCCCCCCAATCATTCATGCCTAACCCCCCCCCCCCCCCCCCCCCCCACACACAGAAAACACACCCTACACCTTAAATTCACCCCTCCACACAGACTACCCCTTAGTTACCCCCCAACCCCACAGGATACCCCTGATTCAGTTCCCCCCCCACAGCCTTCCCCCCAATAATCCCCCTTGATCAGTCCTCTCAGACAGGAATAGCCCCTGATCATCCCCCTAAAACACCCTTCCCCCCTAATCAATCCCCCACCACCACACCCACAGATAGTGAAAGCAGAAGCAACTCCCCTCGGGAACACAGGGGGCGTGGCAGCAAGGACTCCAAGGCTTAGCCTATCAGCTTCCTCCTACCTGACACGCCCCCTGGCTGATGCTTTCTTGCAGTCAGAAAGCTAGGGAGGAGGGGGAAGAAGCTCCGTCAATCTGTCCCATCTGTAGTCATACGATTTAGAGGGACAAAACAGGTACGCAGAGTGGGTTTTTAGACCTGTATGCGTACCAGCGGACCAGTTATGTGCACCCCTGCCTATAAATAAAATAAACAGTAAGTGAACAGAACAGTAAGTGTACCTACCACATATTACATTTTTAAGTTAGTAGTTGACCAGCATTGGTACAGGGTCACTTACTTAAAAATGTAATATGTTGTCCTAGTGGAATTCTGTTCTTACAGGTTATTTTATTTATAGGACACAGGCTTAGACTCTTTGCTTCTAGGTGACAATTGACCCAAGATTTAACTCCTGATGAAGCCCTGAATGTCAGGGGGAAACGCGTTGAGAAATGACACGTAACGTAACAATTTTTACGTTTGGAGCTCATGTATCTATATGACCAATGTATTGGTGGACAAATTGGATTTTATGATGTGTAAAACTTTTTTTTTTCTTTTAAACATTTTTGGTTTCCTTTTTCTTGACTGTTCTTAATAAAATTATGTCCATGTATTTAAACACTTCTGTGTGTAGACCTTGTGTCGTGAAAGTCCCATGGGCAAGCCACCCAGGTAGCGTTTGGACTAGGACTCTTCCTGTCCAAACATAGCTATGTATTTATGTTTACACTTTACTTTGGGGGATGATGGCACGGACTTATGGTTGACATTTATGCTCCATTTTTTCATTGGGATTATCACTCATATAATGTGCATCTGCACGGGATCTTCTTAAATTACTCATTACAGGTAATTTTTTGTTGTTGTTTTTATGCTTTCCTAACTATTATCTACACATCTAGTGCCATTCATTTAATGATGTACTTCTGGTGGTAGGTCCGCTTTTAATGCTTAAGGGCGGGACAACACTCCCTTCTTAGGGCCACAGGCCAGTTCTCTACCTGTTTGAATACATAGTAGATGTATACTGTGTTGGGACTCCTGTCACCTTTTGTTGCTGAATAAAAGCAAAGTTGAATTGATCCACAATGCAGAACATTTATATTTTCTATTGCCAATGTTGCTGCCATGCTATCAGGGCAGCCAGCCCAACCAAGCTGCACAGGGGCATCCCAGGGCTCACATGAGGCATAGCTCTGCAGGTGTAACAATCTGCGGTCAGGTTCGGAGTCCAGTAGCTAAAACAGCGACTCAAGTAATGGCAGGATCAACAGGTAGCGAGAGGCAGCAAGCAGGAGCGTGGTCAAAACAAGTGTAGGTCGAAAAGCCGCTGGTGTCTAGTCACAAGGGAGCAAGATGAAGAGCAGTCGGGTTGTCAAAGCAAGGGTCGGTACACGAAGAGGATAAAGGCACGAGCAGGGGAAAACAGAAAGCAAGACACTGGCATTGAAGCTAGGCAAGGACCTGGCTTTTATAGGAACTCCATGGGAGGGACCAAGGGTTCAGGGTTCAATGAGTACTAGGTAAATAGGTGTCTTTGTATAAGGTATCGGACAAGGTACTGAACAAACATTCTGGTGGCTCAAGGGATAGAGCTGCAGCCAGACACCATAGTGTCCCTGGGTTTGGATCCTGACAGCAGGGTTGAACCTAGTCCTTGTCTGCTCAGGTCCTCCCCTATCACTGAGGTAGCAGAGGGTTGCGCTGAGGGCTGCAGATCTCTCCCCTCTCTGGCTGACAGCGATTCATGACCTTTTGGCTTCCCCGATAGCTGCAGCCACCCGGAATAGCTCCCAGTGGTTAGCACGCAAATGCGTAACAACACTGTAGCTACCTTTTTGGTCCTCATGCTTAGCTGTGTACAACGTATGTGCTAGCCTGTGTGTGTATATATACATAATCTAATCTTAAAAAAAATCAAGAAAAGGCATCTGGGAGTTTTTTTCTGTGGAATAGGTTTTTTTTTAAACTGTAATAGAATAATGCAGCTATTAAAGTCCTCAGAGTTCTTTCTTAAAGACATTAAGGAGATGTCAGACGGTTATTTTCTTGCTGCAGGGGGTTTTGGAGCCAGACATCGTAGATCTATTACAGCAATTATATAATCTGTCTTTTTACAAAACAATTTATGATCATAATGGGGGAACCAAATTTCACGTACATGAGAGATATCCCTGGTAACCAGTTTCTGTACTTTAATGTAGGATCAGGAAATAAAACAATCAACAGTAATAAATGTAAAAAGAAAGTGCACCCCCCAGTGTTAAACAACATATCACAGATTCCACTGTGTATTTATTCACTTAACGACAATTAAGCCAAAATGGAGAAGCCATGAGAAGAAAAACAAAGTACACCCTGCAGATAAAAATATGTTGAACCCACTTTATCTGCATATAATTTACTTTATCTGTCTTTTACATGTTGTTGTTAAGACATTTTGACTAGTGTTGAGCACAATTATTTTATTATGAATTTGTTTTACACATATCGGGAATATACTGCTATATATTCGTATTCTCGAATATTAAAGATTCTGGGGGAAGGAGCATGCATTGCGCATATAATCTTAGCACAAACAAGTGCAGATATTCGTAAATAATTCACAAAATTATCTTATTTTGGACCATTAGACGCACCATGTTTTTTGAGCAGGAAAAACCCCCAAAAATTAGAAAATTTCCTGCAGTACTCAATTTCAGCCACAACAATGGTGTCACTAGAGAGCACACTTCAGGCAGAAGAGGGGAGGGGGGAGGTGGATTCTTCACTCTTCTCTCCCTTCTTGCCAGCTGTGAGCTGCACGGCCATCGTAGCTGACAGGCAGACATGGAAGCTGCCGACTGGCTGCTTCCATGTGTGTCTCTCTGCTGTATTGCATCTATCAGCAGCGCTCTGCTGGTAGAAGCAGTACAGTACAGATGAGGGATGTGGCTGCATCTTATCTGACAGCAGGAAGCCAAGGCGTGACCACAGGTTGCTTATTCGGACCATATGGTCCAAAAATATGGTACTTCTTGTTGTCTTATGTGATTTCACATTTTCAGCTTCAATTTTACATTCTGCCACTAGATTTCGGAGTGACAACACACATTGCATCGTATTACAACTATTGATGCTTCCAAACTGTTATAAAGAAAAGGAGATCTCGAATTAGCGAATTTACAAACTTACTTTGAATGTTTGTAGAATATTTTGAGAAATGTCTCAAATTTGAATATTGCCTATGCTGCTCATCACTAATTTTGACTTTTATTAGTTAGGTTTATTGAGGCTAGGGGGTCAATTGTAAATGCACAGCTCTCCCAACCTCCCTGGTGGTATACCCCTTGTTGTTTTTATGAAACAACAGCCAGAGTACTCTGCTTTGAATTTCCTTCCTCCTTTACATCCCTAGCGTCATGGGCAGAAAACTGACACTGCCTCCTTAATGTGTCAATGGTCAAATGGTCAATGGTCAAAGATGAGGTGCTGGCGCTATTGGCGAGTTTGGGGATAGGTACAGTGGGGCAAAAAAAGTATTTAGTCAGCCACCAATTGTGCACATTCTCCCACTTATAAAAATGAGAGAGATGTGTTACTTTTTATCATAGGTCACCTTAACTATGAGAGACAGAATCAGGGGAAAGAATCCAGGAAATCACATTGTCTGATTTTTAAAGATTTTATTTGCAAATGATGGTGAAAAATAAGTATTTGGTCACTATGAAAAGTTCATCTGAATACTTTGTTATATCCACTTTGTTGGCAATGACAGAGGTCAAACGTTTTCTGAAAGTCTTCACAAGTTTTTCGTACACTGCTGCTGTGAAGAAATCAACTGTGAGAGCAATGATTAGAAAATGGAAGACATACAAGACCACTGATATTCTCCCTCAATCTGGGGCTCCACACAAGTGTCCCCCTGCTTAAGCCAGTACATGTCCGGCCCACTAGAGAGCATTTGGATGATCCAGAAGATGATTGGGATAATGTCATATGGTCAGATGAGACCAAAGTAGAAAACTCAATTCATCGTGTTTGGAGGAGAAAAAAATGCTGAGTTGCATCCAAAGAACACCATACCTACTATGAAGCATGGTGGTGGAAACATCATGCTTCGGGGATTTATTTTAAAAAAAGGGACCAGGATGACTGATCTGTGTAAAGGAAAGTATTAATGGGTACATGTATCGTGAGATTTTGAGTGAAACCCTCCTTCCATCAGCAAGGTAATTGAAGATGGAATGTGGTAGGGTCTTTTAGCATGACAATGATCCCAAACACACCGCCTAGGCAATGAAAGAGTGGCTTCGTAAGAAGCATTTCAAGGTCCTGAAGTGGCCTAGCCAGTCTCCAGATCTCAACCCCATTGAAAACCTTTGGAGGGAGTTGAAAGTCCGTGTTGCCCAGCGACAGCCGCAAAACTTCACTGCATCTGCATGGAGAAATAGGCCAAACTACCAGCAACAGTGTGTGACAACCTTCAGAAGACGTACAGAAAACCTCTGACCTCTGTCATTGCCAACAAAGGGAATATAACAAAGTATTGAGATGAACTTTTCATAGGGACCAAATACTTATTTTCCACCATCATTTCCAAATAAATTCTTAAAAATCAGACAATGTGATTTCCTGGATTCTCCCCCCCCCCCATTCTGTCTCTCATAGTTGAGATGACCTATGATGAAGAATGCGCACAATTGGTGGCTGACTAAATTCTTTTTTCCCTACTGTAAGTATACGTGAGTATAGGCACCATTTCATTTAGGTTAACTTTTGGACATTGAATGGGTCCAAAAAAGAAATTGATTCTTTGTTAGCTATGATAAAGTAGGCTCGATTGAGGTCCTTGACATGGTGCATGACTCAGTTTGAACAAAGCTTTAACTGTCACACAGACGGTCTCATGTTTTACTCATGATCAACTCAATGACTGCAAGTCCAGGGCCTATGGCTGCAAGAGAAGCTCAACCCCCTCCCCCATGTTCTTGATAGATGGTATGAGGTACCATATTTTTTGGATCATAAGACGCACTTTTTCACCCCCAAAATTGGGCGCAAAAAGTGCCTGTATCTTATGGTCCGAATGCACGACCCCTGTCGGCTTCCTCCAGCTCTCCCGACACTGAGGAGCTGTTGAGAGATGCCAGCGGGTTTCCAGCTCTCCCATCTGTACTGTATAATTGCCTATGCCAGCAGAGCCCAGAGCCCTGCTGGTATAAACAATGAAGAGAGAGATAGATGAACTGGGATCTATTCTTCTCTTTTCTCTGTGGAAACTGCAATTACTCTCCAGCTCCCACAGACACAGTAACAGCCAGATCGTCAAAGGGGAGCAGAAGACTCTGCAGCTGTTGTCCCCCCTTCCTCCCCATCAGTGTGGAGAATGACGCTGTGCTGAGAGGCTGAATTGAATATTGCATTCATTTAATTCATTGCATTAACCCAATTGATGTGAAAACTTATTAAATCTTTTTCTGGTTTTCCTGCCCTAAAAACTGGGTGCGTCTTATGGTCCGGTTCGTCTTATAGTCCGAAAAATACAGTATTTGTGCTGTAAGGTTGTACTCATACACACATCCATAAATATAGCAAATGGACTTAAAGCGATCAATTTGCAAGTTTTTTGTAAGTTTATCAAATATGCTTTCAGTATTTAGATTGATTTAAAATAATCGATATCAGACTGAATCTTGATCAGAACTGTATTGGACATGTTAGTAAATTTTAATCGATTTCTCTGTAATGGAGACATGAATTTTACCAACTGACGAGGAAGCATTCAAGGCATGCCTACCACTACAGCACTTCCGCTCAAATTCGATGATTAACAGAGATCGATTGATTACTCATCGTGTTGTACATTTATAAGAAGATTGAGGTTCAACAAATCGATTTTCAATATAAAAATCGAGCTGTTCAATCAAATTGAATATCGATTCTCTTGAAATCTTTACGTGTATGGTCAGCTTTAGTTCTTGGTGTCACCCCTCCAAGGTACATAGTTCCAGAAGTCTCCTGGTTTGCATGGAAGCAATTTTGCAACCTACTCCCTGCTTCCATGTTCTCCTGGCAACCCTTCCAAACAAGCAAAACTTGTTTTATTATAACCATAATGTCAGATACTTTTTCCATGTGAAATGAAACCAACAGAGAAGTTGTTTTTTATTTTTTGTCCAACTCACATCACATGGTCTAATCTTAGGATGCATTTGCTGCATCTAGGATCCTGTCCTAGATTGGCAACTGCCTTACGCTGCCCATACATGGGCAGATACTCCCTCAATAGATGAGGGACTTACTGCAGCGTGATGATGTCATTGCACTGCAGCCGGCCCCTCAGAGGATCAGCTGGCACCCTTTGTGTTCCGGCCATTATATCGGATGGGGAATGGTGTCCCCATCTAAAGCAATGGACATCGACTGTGATTAACGGTCAAGTCCAATAACCCTGGGATGGCCGCATTAGATATTGGCCAGATAGATGCCCGTGAGTGTGCACGTTGCTCCAAGAGGCCATCGATCTAGCCCATATAGCCCATGCATGGGCACCTTTAACCTTAATTATCTTGCTCACTTGACTTTAATTTGTTTGCAAATAGTCTTATAACCCTTTCAAGATTGATGGACAGCAACACTTAAGGTGGGTGTACACGGGTCATGGGTCAATTATCGAGCACTTAATCAGCATGCTCGTTTGTGGTGGTCAATAATTCAGGAATTGATTGTGGCCACCCTTTCTGAGAAGACAGCTCAATCAAACATGTTGGTAAATTCCTGTTCGATTGGCACTACTTTGGATAGGGACAGCGAATCCCCATCCAAAGTATCGAATGGGAATGAATCGATTGTGCAAAGTGGTGCGCATCAATTTAAAGGGTCCATCGAATGAATGAACATCCACCTGTGTATGCCCACCTTTACATATCTGCAAGCATTGGTGATGTTTTTTCACGTTGGCATTGTATAAGCACCTAAACGTTTCAGGCAAGAACGGATGGGGGATGGCCCCAACATCTAAAACACTTACTGCAGCAGGGTCTGATAGAAATAGTGCAGGCTATAAGGTCCACCGTCATCAGTAATTGCGCCTCTGGACTGCCCCTCCTCGTCCAGGGGAGCACATATAGGGCTTGTGTCCACTAATAAAATGCATAGTAATTGGAAGGTATATATCACTGCTATGTAGTGCTGGGTCCTCCCTGATAG
>CM070033.1:12024434-12035017 GCA_036250615.1 Ptychadena robeensis | reverse complement strand
TGGTAGAACAAAAGTTGAGTGTACAGAAATTGTATGGTAAGATTGTAAGGTGTATGGGGGCCTTAAAAGAGAAAAACAAAGCAGATGATATGTTCTTTACAACTATGCCATTCACATAGCTGGCTGCTCCCGGTTTTCTTTCTATTTCCATAGAATCCATTTCAGGTTGTGAAATCATTTTATGGATCTTGCGACCCCATCAGGACGAATCCTAAAGAAGAGGGACACCCTGCAATAAGATCTCCCTCACCCCACAGGACAGTTGTGCCCCCCAGCATTCATCTGCCCCCTGAGTCTTATGTGTGGAAAGGATGAGGTAGGTGGACATGAAAACCCGCCATGGATCAGCATTCACAAGCTGCGGTAACAGGTATTTTATAATGATTTTTAATGAAGAAAATTGTCAGTACACTTTCATTACAGAGACTGGTGACGTTTTTCTCCCGACTGTCACTGCTCTCCGAGATGTAGGAAGCTGCAGAGAGGGAGAGAGGAGAAGCTGTGAGGGACTTTCTCTGTTTATTCTTCACAGATATGTTTTTGTTATTTTCTTGCTGCATTCTGCCCTATTGTTGGCATTTGTGCTGAGATCATAAGTCTAAAAGGTTGGTATTCTCCACAGATTACCAGCACTGATGTGAAATGCTGTTTCCCATGCGCTTCAACACAGGCCATCCTATGTGCTCTTCACATGTTGGGTGTGTGGTACATGTGTTGGTGTCATGTTCTTCTATTCATGGGTGTATGTATAGAAGAACATGTATAGAAAAACAATGCTGGAGCTGACAGCGGCCACTGCAGGGGAGAGACCTGGATCTACCTAGACCCCAGGACACAGATGGTGGACCAGGAGCAGAGGGATCCGACCTGAGCCTATGAGCACATCATGATGCTGATAAGCTAGGCCAGTGTTTTTCAACCTTTTTAGGGCAAAGGTTTCATGAAAAAACAGAGGGCATCGACGATACGCATAATCGCGGCGCACTTCCGGTCCCCGCCGGAAGTACGTCATCAGCAGGTGCCCCGCTGGAACGCAGATGCGTACCAGCAGAGCAAAAACACCGCCCCTGGTCTGTGGGGACGCGTGTTGCTAAGCAACCGCATCCTCACAGAGCCGTTCCGCCCTCAACAGACCTTACAGGATGTGAGGATGCGGTTGCTTAGCCCTCCTATCTAGCTGCCTCTTATAGTATAAGACTTATACTATAAGAGGCAGCTAGATAGGAGGGCCGAGGATGGGGTCAAAAACCCACGGCACACCAGGCAACATCCCTAGTGTGCCGCGGAACAGTGGTTGAAAAAAACTGAGCTAGGCAACCGCACTGAGAGTAGGAGTGCAAGTTCCTCTCTAACTGTACAGTAACTCACATATATTGTATGTAAGTCTGCCTGCAAGTTTGCTTTAATAATGATTTCAGAAACATTAATCATTGAACTACCTGATGTACTCAAGAGGGGAGAACACTTTTTGTCATTGTATAGGTAGGTTGGTCTGTTCTATACTTGTTTGAGCTCCAGATTGATTGCAAGCCATGCACAACCCAATAAGCTCCGACAATATCCCTTTTACATTAAAAGTAATTTGTATAATTATAAAAATGCTGCTTCCCAGCCACATGTTGAGGTTCCTTGTGTGAGATGATAGTGGCGTCTGGTTTGGGCGCCCTCAACAGACCTTACAGGATGCCACTGGTTTCCATTCCTAATCAGATCAAATAGTTATCTGGACGTGAATGTGCTAATGCTCATGAAAATACATAATTACACAAATGGATATCTGAAAATCTGTTACCTGTTCCCAGCGATTAGACCTCCTGGATCCGGGACGAAGGCTAGGAGGGCAGCTTGACCCAGGGAACTGGCCTGGGATGTCAGGATGAGTTAAGTGGGGGCGTGGCTTAGGTTAGGGTAACGTTTAGGAAGCCATTTAGCCTGGCCAAACAGGAAGTGCTTCCTCTTTGGACCAGGATCGTCACCCACCCACCCTCCCTCTGTTTTTGGATTTGTTGCATTTGCTTCGGTCCATCATCATAATGTAGAAGCTCTCCACAATATTCTGAAGTCTTCAGGGTGAATAAACTGTGGTAATGTATATGGCCACTAGATGGCGATATGTCTGTTGGCTTGTAAAAGTGTATTGATGACATCTAGTGCTTCCTGACAGTATGTGTGAAAAGCTGTCAGGGCCTCTGCATTTGCTATAGAGATTAGAGGAGCAACAAGGGATTAGGATTATCTCATTACAGGTAAGGATTTGTTATCTATGCAGTGTAAGGAGATGTTTGCAAAAAAATATATAATCAATACACAAGGCTTCCAGTTGAGATTCTTGGCCTGTTGTCTAAGGCTATGTTTTTACTAGAGCGATCGGCTGCGATTTTAACCGTGGGTGGAGATCCCTAATGATTTTTCATGGCTGCAATCATGGGAGATCAGGAGCGTTTTCGACTGTAATTTTCGGCCAAGATTTTCAGCCGCGTCCATTTGCCCCATATCAAGCGATTTTTGACCATGTTCATCCATGTCAATGGACGCGATCGGATGTGGTCCGTGTTTAAAAATGCGGAAGGGTGGCATTCACACGGTGACACGGTGAATCAATTAAAAACGCATCCATACGCAGCCAATCACTTTAGTGGAAACAAGCCCTAAGATCAAATGCAGTACCTGTTCTACCAGTTCCCTATAGGACCCAATGTCCTTTTAGAGATGAGGGAGGACAAGTAGGTCCCATTCGGTTGGTAGAAGACTCAAGATTGGCTCCTGCATTTCCCACTCCATCTTGGGAGTGAAGGGGATGGTCCAGGTTATTCCTGTATACTGTATCCTCTATAAGGCCTAATTGGTAGTTGGCAGGAAAAGCTTGCTAGATTATGCTCATTGGTGGCATTTAGCTGGTAGAGGGCATCAGCATGCTTTTTGGTGGAATACAGCTCTGCTCCTCCTTGTGATTGGCCAAAGGTTTTAGTTGGAGAGCCCTCAGTGTTATGTGCCCCTGGTAGGGACCCAGGGGTGCTGGAAATTTACAGCTGAGAAACCAGTATTTATGGCACATTTCACTCTGGCACTGAAAGCATGTCTTTTGAGCATCCACCTCGGGGGTGAGGCATTTTGGCCATATCCAGAGGAATTTTAATAGCTGGCCATAAGGCCAGTCCCATGTTTTAGCATTTATTTATTAATTTTTCAAAGAGTTTGTTTCCCCCAACACCCTATGCTCATGTCTGTTTCCTTTAGGACTTAAACCCTGGGAGGTGCTGCCTGTGGCTTCAGCCTGGCAGTCCCTCAAAATAGGGGACCCTCTACGGAGGGGACTCATTCAAGGGAATCCTTTTAGGAGGCTTCCAACAGTCACTAGTACTTGGGGGACTGGAATTCAGTCCTGGTCACCCAGGGAATATAAATTCCGAGGGCCCGGTTGCTTTGGCTGCTTGGCCCATTGGTCACCCCTACTAGGGTTACCGAGTACTTGTTTAGGCACATCCAGAAGCATCCTTGTGTTTTTGTGTGGTCACCCTTTGGCACTGATTTGTTGCCGAAGGCTTTAAAAAATATATATATCTCTATAAATAATACATGACCTAGCTCTGCCTACTTTGCAGGAACATTCTGTGAATTTACTGTGAATGGCTGTGTCTATGCTGCTTTTTTTTGTTTCTCCAAAACTATGGGGTTTGTCTTAACCCCCCTGCCGTTCCTGACGATATCATCTTGTCCAGCGTTGTCCTGTTAGTACTGCACTAAACGAGATGGGGCTGTCTGGTGAAGATTGGAGCCCTGGCAGCGCAAATTTACCATTCTGCGCTGATACGGTGTCTATGGAGAAAACTCAAAGGGAATTGTACTGGATACAGTGATAACTCTAGCCAATACAATTCAAAGTAAAAAACAAAAACAAAACGCATTTCCAATTGAATTAAATTTTATTATAAACATAAATACATACTGTTTTGAAATCTATCATACGAAATAAGTATTTTAGAGATTTTATCATTCAAATACCATATTTTTGAGCAGAAAACCAGAAAAAATTGTTTTTAGAAGTTTTCACATCAATTGGTTTAATGCAATGGATTTAATGAATGCAATATTCAATTCAGCCAGTAGATGTCACTAGCAGCAGTACACACACACAGCACATGTTAGAGGGGCAGGAGGCTGCTCTCCCTCTGCCGATCTTGCTGTTCCTGTGTCAGTGGGAGCTGCAGAGTGATTGCAGTTTCCACGGACAGGAGAGAGGGAAAGATGCCAGTTAATATATCCCTCTCTTCATTGCTTATGCCAGCAGGGTTTTGGGCCCTGTTGGCATAAGCAGAAATACAGTACAGATGGGAGATCTGGCCGGCATCTCACATCTGACAGCTCCCCGGCTAATCTTCTTGCCGGGAGAGCTGGCGGGAAGCGGGGTTCGGACACATTCGGCGCAGGCACTTTTTCGCCCCGATTTTGGGAAAAAGTGCATCTTATATTTTTTTTACATAATTGTGTATTTCAAACATTATTATACTCGGGATGTCTACTAGACCCTTGTACGGACATATTTCGGGAAGTTACAGGCCTACAACATAAAAAAATTCCAGTTAAGTCTATGGTGCGGTTTTGTTACAGAAATCTGGACCTCAGCAGTGCGCTAGGGATGTTAAACGTGGTAAGTAAAATCTGACTGACCAATCTTACTGTTTAGAGTTAGAATAGTGATGAGCAGCACAGGCAATATTCGAATTCGTGATATTTCGCGAATAATTCTACTAATATTCGATTCTGTATTCGGAAATTCGAATATTCGCGGTAATACCATGGATTGCGAAAATCATAATCTCATATTCGCATTGTGAAAATCTTTAAAATGAATGGTCACATGCTATGTTTATTTTCGCAATGCGAATATTATTTTCGCAATACATGGCCATATTGCGAATATTCGGAATTGCGAATATCCGCTGAGATATTCGAGATATTGGCGAATTCTCGAATTGCCGATATTCGCGAAAAATATTAGACATTCGAATATTCGAGCTCAACACTAAGTTAGAAAAAGCTTGAAGGTTACTGGATTAAATCCCAACAGATATATTACTGCATTTCCTGGGTTGCACACAAAGATTATTTTGTTTTATTCACTTATTTGGTGAACTCACAAATATTGAGCATTAGTCATTTCCGGAAACCGGCCCTTCTACCTTCTCTATAACTGGACTGTTTTATTTCCAAAGAGTTGTGCTTAACCCTTGACCATGTCAGACAGGAATGGGATATATCTTCTTGATGATGTAAAAGCTTGCACAAGGCATCTGGGCGAGCGATGAATGAATCTGAAGACCATAATGACACAGACCACCGCTAATAACAGTGCGCTGTGTTATTACAGCAGACCATCCTAATGATAGAGTGTTCTGGTGTAATACAGATAAAAAAACAAACGGAAACAAGCGGTTCCATCTGAACGATGAGCCAGAAACAAGAGCCAAACACCGTATCCCTTGCATCTGCCCATGTCAGACGGGACATTAGCAATCCTTGCTTCTGCTTAATGTTACTTTCATTGAAAAGATATTTAAAGAGGCTTTGGCTGAGACCAGCGTGTAAAAGAATACGATTCTTAAAGGGGACCTACCACCAGAAATTCATCATTGCATTAAAAAAACGTACCTGTAATGAGTATTTTAAGAAGGTCCATCGCATCCCCTCCTCTTTCGCTGGTTCTGATGACATGCACTGGGGTGTACAGGAAGAGCCTGTTATCTTTGAGTGCAGTGACAGCAGGGTTTATTCCTAATCTCGGCTCTCCATTGAACTGTACTCAGACACATTTTCCCATAGAAAGCCATTATAAACACCCCAGTGGCCACTAATGATATTGCACCCTGAGTTAAGATGTTAAGATAGTTAAAGGGTTAGTATCAGGGATACATACCGTGTTTCCCCGGTGATAAGGCACTGTCTTATATTTTTTGAAATGCCAAAATATGCCCTAGGTCTCATTTTCAGGGGGATGTCTTATCCTGATCACTCTGTGCCAATCATTGTCCCCTTTGATCACTTTGTGTCAATCATTATCCCCTTCTGATCACTCTGTGCCAAGCATTGTCCCCTTTGATCACTCTGTGCCAATTATTGTCCCCTTTGATCACTCTGTGCCAACTATTGTCCCCTTCTGACCATTCTGTGCCAATCATTGTCCCCTTCTGATCACTCTGTGCCAATCATTGTCCCCTTCTGATCACTCTGTGCCAATCATTATCCCCTTCTGATCACTCTGTGCCAAGCATTGTCCCCTTCTGACCATTCTGTGCCAATCATTGTTCCCTTCTGATCACTCTGTGCCAATCATTGTTCCCTTCTGATCACTCTGTGCCAATCATTGTCCCCTTCACTGGTGCACTTTTTTGGGTTCTATCGGTACAGCCGGGTAACAGACCCTGTTACGGCAGGAATACGCAGCTTGCTTATCCTTCCTGCACTGCAGCCAGCCTTGACGGAGTCACACAGAGGCACACATTTACCCATTGTACCACCCGAATGGGAGATTCGGGCAGGGGCAGGTATCGGTGGGTGTCTTATTTGCAGGGAATGCCTTATTTTAAAGTTTTGGGCAAAAATCTGGGGTTGGCTTATTTGATGGGGATGGCTTCTCATAGGGGAAACAGGGTATTTGGATAATTTAGTACTATATTGTATAATGTATTGCCATGTCATTCAATGGCCTAATTTGGGTTTTGTTGTCACAGCAATCAGGTCCTTGACAGTGCCAAACTTTATCGGTATGGGTGACGTCCTGGTGGAAGGGCAGTCACAGGTGGTGGTAGAACTGTAAGCCTTTATGACCCAGGTTGTATTTGGGGAAAATGGTGGCAGTTTATGGAGGCAGTGGTAGTACCCACCGAGCTGGTAAATGGGAGGCTGGTACATTTGGAGATGAATTGTATACTAAAGGGGGCACTATCAGGCAACATTTTTGTTTTTATATTAATGTTATTAAACCTTATATACTTAAATATAGGCTGAGTTTTTTAGCCTGTGCTTAATGTAAATAAATGTGCTTTATATTCGAGTCAGAGTCACACGTATCTGTTCGGCTGATCTTTCTTCTGTATTCTGCATTTTATCTGCAGCATTCCTAAGCTGGATTCCGCTGGTGAAATGTAAACAAACTTGGAGGGTAGTGCCATCTTGTGGGTCTTTTGTAAATTTTTACTGGAGATGTTGGAAGTTCAGTTTGAAAACTCCATTATAGGACTTTACAAGTAGCTGCTGCATTTCTAACCCTAGGCTTGAGTCAATATGTTTTCCCAGTTTTTGTTGATAAAATATATGGTACGGTACTTATTTATTGTTTTATTTTTACTGATTATTTAATCTGTGGCCTGGAAAATAGATAAAAAACACTTTTTCTGTAACTCCTGTGTTATGTGTTCATTATAGCTGTTAAGTGGTGGGTAGTGATGGCCAAAAAGTTCACCCATTGGACATAGCGTGTTCGCAGTGAAATCGCAATCGCGATGCCGGCAAACATTATGGGTGTTCACCCTACCCCCTATACCATAAAATGGAGACAAAGTGCGACCCCTCACCCTATAGTCAGGTGAGACAGTACAGCCAATAACAATTTTTTTGCTCCTGGAGGACAGCCCCCCCCCCTTATAAAAGAAGCAGCCATTTTACATTTATCATGTGTCTGCAGTACTAGATAGATAGGGAGAGCTGCTGCTGAATGAGGAATGGCTTAGCTACTTTGCTATTATACCCCATCCAGTAATCTGTAGCTAAAGCTTAGGTATTCTGTTACATGTAGTTCATCAGTTCATCATTACTGAGCCACAAAAGTCCTTCTCTGGGGGTGGGGTATGATGTATTACAGTGTTGGGCAACTGAGTTTCTATGGAGGGCCACAAGTGCGGCCCTCAGCATCACAAAAGGGCAGCACATAACATTTTCAATCTATACTGACTTGTATAAGCATTTTGCATTTAAGCATTTTAGAAATGACAGCAGGCAGAGCTAGAAGACATTATTTTTCCATTTTAAATAACAAAACTTATTTTAAATGATACTTCAAGCATTGGGTAACACTGTAGTATAGAGATGCACATTTTGATTCAGAGGTTATGTGATGCAATATGAGTTCCTATGCGTTATGCATGAACAGTAAGGTTTTGAGGGCCGCAAGTGGAGGACAGAGGAGGGCCTCTGAAGAATGCCAAAAGGGCCGCATGTGGCCCCCGGGCCGCAGGTTGGGAACCTAGGCTGTGTTATGCATTGCAGAGTGATTGGACTAAAGCTAGCCATACACGTGTCGGATTCCATGTCCAATCGATTCATCATCCGATCGATTCCGGCGAATCTGCCGGGAATCGCAGGTGTGATCAATCGGCCAATTAAGAGTATCCATCGCAGCATACCACCTTGTCCAACAGATTCCGGGACGGATCCGTGTCCGATTGTCCACCTCACAACTGGCAACTCCCCCTGATCCGGACAGAATCGCATGAGAAATATGACAAATATGACCTGAAGGTTTGAGAAGTTTGTTCTCCATTAAAGTCAATGGAGGTTCGTCGCGAACAGCAGGTATTCGCAGAAGTTCGATTCACCTGTTCGCGAACAGCCGCAGCTGATGTTCCTCCATCACTAGTGGTGGGTAAGAGATTGGTAAATCGGGTATTGGGGGAAGGGATGCACAAATAATGACCCTGCCCAAAGACTATAAGTCATAGACTATACATGCCACATAAATAGCAATTATTATTGTTATTCTCTCATAATCTGCAGTGATGAATGAGTGTTTAACATCCTGGTAACAACTTTACTCCAAGTTTAATCTCTAAACTTGCCAAACACCCTCCTAGCACATAATAGGCTCTGATTGCCCAGTCATAAGGTGCACAACCATTGATTTTTGTGAAAAATATGTATTGATTGCAGTCACAATGACAAACTAATAGCCTTATAGCATGTGTTCCTCTAGAAGAGTGCATTGTGTGGTTGTCCCAGCTACGCTCAGGATAATCAGAAATATTAGGGGAATAACTGTTACCCTCTATGGTGAATAATGGGTAATCTTTATTGTATGCAATGCGTGTAATGTATACCGTAGAAATTTTATGGTGCAATTGATCGGGGACCATATGTTCAGCTGTAGATGTTGTGGACTGTATATATGTATTGGTAAATGGAAAGTCATAACAGTGTGAGATATGTCAACATTAGTTAAAATGTAAAGAGCTACAATAAAGATTACATGATCAGGACAAAAACATCTCTAAAGCAAAAACAGCGCATTGTGTAGAAATATTAGAAATGATCAGCAAATCGTAACTGTTGTATCTGAAGAACTTCTAAACTTGCTGCTTCTTACTTTGAAAGGTTTGAAGCAGGGTACAGACGGTGAGCCATCCGATGTTCCCTGCAGCAGCGTGATGACGTCATCACGCTGCTGTCAGATATCGGCGGAGCTGGGGTTAGACGGCTCTGCTCTCCCCAGTTAGCTGATGTTTTGCCTGGAGACCGATATGGCTGTCATGTCCGATATGACTGTTTTCAAATGGTCCCGCTTGAGAACAGTGATGGCTGCATATTATATGGGTCAGATAGATGGCTGTGAGTGCGCATGACGCTCGAAACGGCCATCGATCTGGCCCATATCTGCAGGTCTGTACCCTGCTTGATGTAGCCCCTGCTAGTAATGTTGGTAGCTGTGAGTTATATGTGGGGATGTGCTTTATGTTCTGGACACTGGGTGGCAGCAGAGGGACTGTTGGAGAGGAGACAAGGCTGCAGGACGTGAGCACGGGGAGGACAGGAAGAGGAAGTGAGGGGAGAGTTCTGGGGGAGCAGCGCGTGGAGCAGGACGAGTGGAGAGCGTGACGGACACTGGTGTGTAGTGCCCACCGGCCGACCGGAGAGTAAGAGAACGGAGTCGAGGTGGCTCGGAGACCTGGATTGCTGCTCCGCCGGGAGGACCGGGAACATTGATCAAAGGAGACCGGAATCGCGATTGTATACTCGCCAACTATCGCAGCGGATCTCACACGTGGCCATCTGACGGATAAGTACTCTCAGCTTCTGCTTTGGATTACAAATAGAGCCAGAGGCTCTTTTTCACTCTTTCTAAGGGCCCCAACGTATGGTACCAGACTATTTAGTTAAAGTATAGCTGGCCAGCTATGGAAAGAAGTGTTATGGTGTGTATTGGTTAACATTACCCTCTTACATTATTCCCACAAGGTGATAGTCAGGCAGTGGGCCCCTCCAAGTCAGAGCATCTGGGGTTGTTATTGCCTAGATATATATATATCTATGTTAACTGCACTGTTTATCTGTTGCCGCCATTTCCTTGATTGTGCCTATTGTGCTTCCACCCACTCACCTTTCTGAAGGATCACCTCAGGACGACCTTTGTGGCACCTGGGATACTCAATAAATCTTTATTGTTCAATTTAACCCTCCCTCTCCTCGGTGTGTTGGGCTTGGGGTCCAGGGGAAGTGAGTCGCCGAGCGCTGCCAGGGAAGAAGACCTGAGAACACACATACAGGAAGTGCAGAATTATTAGGCAAATGAGTATTTTGACCACATCATCCTCTTT
>CM070033.1:11976557-11987839 GCA_036250615.1 Ptychadena robeensis | reverse complement strand
CACACAGTCCAAATAAAGGGTTACCCTCGCAGGGGTTAATAGACATCCAAATAAACAAAAAGTTACTCGAAAATGCCAAGCCTCCTGGCTTGTCACCGATCAAACAACAGTTCCTTCCCTTAGGAATCCTTAATGTCCTGCCTCCTAGCAGCCATCAGCATGGGGCCACACACTCCTTGTGTGCCCTGTGTTTGCTGCATCCAGCAGCACTGTCTCCAACCTCATTTGGAACCCTTACTGAGTGGTTCCAGCTTCTCATTAGGGTCTAGCAGGTGTATCTTGGTGGATACACACCAGCAGACCCCTTCACTGCCGCTTATGGACCATCCAGACCATGGCAGACCACCGGTCTGTCACAGTACATATAACCACACAACTTTAACCCCTTGTCATCACAGAACTCCATGTACGCCACTATGTGGTGACACTAAACATGTGGCATCATTGTACCAAGCTATTCTTCAGGTGTATTTACGACCCTGCTGTAGAGTAATGAAGTAGGTTGTCAATGCTTTGAGCTGCATGAGAAGTTTACAATATGCTCCCTCGTTAACACACATATATAAATAATTATTTCAGTACAACCAGAGGTACAATGATTATGCTGATTCTAAATGTGCCTGTAGGTGAATGTTTTGTTTGACTCCTGAGAAAGCGACAGAAGTTCATCTGTTGGGTTCCTGACTGCCAGGAATTTGGTCACAGAGAAAACGTGTATTCAGGAAAAGCAGAAAGGCGTGAAGATTAGATGATGAATGCATTAGCGGAGAGAAAGACTTTAGTGTGAGCGCTCACAAAGAGTTCGCATGCTGTGTTATGCAATGTGTGTTTGTGTAGCCGAATACGCAACAGGTCCCCTATCTGGTCTGTGCCAGATGTAGTCTGTCGCTGTTTGCAGATGAAATAAGGCTGCATATACAGTATTTTAAATGACTGTGGGAGTGTGGACTCTTCCATTCCTTTATCTATAACACTTAAGTAATTTCTTATCACTATGAAAAAAAGAGACAGGTTTTCAAGAAAAATATTGTATAATATATAAAAAAAAATTGGCCACAGCATAAATAACAATAATAACAAAAAACTTTTGTCCCTGACAGTGCCCCCAAATGAACCCAACAACAACTAAACCATATACACCTGTACCAGCCTCACTTTCACCAGCATGGTGGGTACACTAGAACACTTTGCCTCCTCCTACCACCTTTACCGTCTCCTCCTGGGGTCATTGACCCTCACGAGAGCGCAAAGTTACTTAAACACCCTCCACCAGCACGTCACCCAATTTACATTAAAAAAAAAATCCTAGGCACTGCCGGGGACCCGCCCCACGCTGTGACTAAAGAACAAACTGCAAGCAAGTACACAAAAACAATGAAAAATACCAAGATAAGCACATGTCATGCTATAGCACGTGACATTAAATGTTAAATAAAAGACGCATTTTTGCCATTCAGTTTTTAAAAAACATATAAAGAACATTCCATGGGCTGAAACACTGCAGACCATATATCCTCTGTATAAAGTATCATTGTTACATCATATTTAACCCCCTTTGCATTTGAGACAAGCCTAGCACATCCGGAGTTCATTTACATATGCTCTGCCAGCCCACAGCGATTCTCTATCCCGGCGAATCCGCCGATCGGTTCTAGCAACACCCCTTCGGCGTCACCAATGAAGGGCCTGTGCCATAGACCTCCATTATAATGGAGGGATGTCGGTTTCCCAGGCCATATTTCTGGGCTCAGCGATGACTTTGAAAGCGGCACGGGCTAAGCGCTAGGGAGGGTAAATATTGGAGGGTTTTGTTCCCTGTTTTAATTTTATTTGATTATTTTACTAACATGGACTAGTGTAGTGGATTTGGAAATGTTTCCGTTGATTTCAAAGGCATCATATAAATAGGCATCAAAAATGCACAGTAAAACAGATACCTGTGAAGGAGGTCACATTTGCACAAACCGAACCCTACCAATAGTAAAGAATGTAAAGGCTAAATTTACACGGTCACCCTTTTTCTCAATAAGCTCTGCGGTGTGTCAGCCACCCGGAAATGACTAGAGACCCCTGTGTGCGGACGCTTGCATGCTTGGATAACGTCATGATATCGCCCGGCAAATGCCTCCTGTTGCGTTCAGGTGGTAAATGTGTGGTTGGCAAACATCCATGCAAATGAGCCCTTTACTGAGGTCTCTATATGAGTCTATTGAGAATGGAAGAGGGTACAGATATTTGTAGTGAAGCTCAGTCTTATCTGAGTTTGTTCACAGCTCTTATCTCAGAGTCCTCTGCTATCTCCCTCTCTGCAGCGTGTATGGTGCTATGGTGTTTATTGGAAACTGCTTTTACCATGGGAGCTGCACAGACCTGGATGGAAACTGAAAAACTAACTAAAGGCCCCCACAGACGCAATGAGCGGTGGCAGAAGATTTTGCCGCCAACCGGTGTGCGCGCTTGCGGCCGTCGGTGGCAAAATCGGCCACGGATCGTAGGTGCCCGCATGGGGTGATAGATCCCTGTCACTCCAAAGCTCGGTCGGCCAGAGAACAGACATGTCTGTAAATCTCTGGCCGATGCCATTAGTTTGAATGAGGACTGGTGTCCCCATTGATACTAACGACCGGCACACAAAGGGTGCCTGCCGATACTGTGAGCGATGGAGAGCAGTGTGATGACATCATCACACTGCTCTCCACAGCTTATCTGTTGGTCCCCACTCGTTACTACTATTGATGTCAGATTCAATTGTAATTTATGATGGAAGAATCAACGATCGATGAAACTGCGATCGAACTACCCTCCACATGTAGAAACTGATATATGATCGATGTTTATTCGATGAATCAAAAGCATAATCAAAAAGGGTCGATCGTAAACACACAAAGATGGCACGATCAGGCAAGATAAATACATTTTTGATAAATCTAGGTCCATTGAACCATGTGGACAGGCATTGATTTCTGGCCAATTGACTAAAGGTCCCGCACACATATCGAGCTCACAGCATTGGCGGGCACCCTTTGTGGTGCTGGTCCCCATTGAAACGAATGGCATCAGCCAGAGATTTACGTACATGTCCGTTCTCTGGCCGACCGACCTTTGAGACAACAAGAATTTGTCACCCCATGTGGGCACCTGTGATCGGCGGCTGATTTTGCCTCCAGCCGCTTGCAGGCACGCACATGGGTCGGTGGCAAAATCGTCCGCCGCTTTATTTAAATAAAAAAGAATATGCCTAGTATTCTTCTGTCTGTCAGTCCTTCTGTCTTTTCTTTTGTCCATTTTCTCTCGTGTATACACACATAACTGGACTCTCTTCAGAGGAATGATAATGGTGTTGGCTCATGGTGTGGACAAGTTTCCTCCTCGGGTTCTCACTAGTTTCCCTTCACTTTTTGTGACCGGGCCGGTGGTACAACGTGGCCTTTGATCAATATTATGAATGCAAACACAATAAATCAGAGTACAGAATGGGACGCGGCCTTTGATAAATACAAAACAAGTTAAATAATTGTGTTGGTGACGCTGCGTGATGCATATGAAACATGTTGGATTGGTCTGACTACCTGCAATATGTTGTCTTACTGATTGATATTTGATTTATAAGTCAGGGGTGGACAGTTTTGAATTGCAGGTAAATCGGGCGTTAACAATACCAGCGCACAACACAGACAAGCTCATTGGGCACCATAGATGTGTAGTAGCCAAACCAGCCTCCCGCCTCAGTGCTCCACTTGCGGCCCCTGAAACCTAACTGTTCATGCATAGGAACTCCTATTGCATCACAAAACCTCTGAATCAAAATGCATCACCACACTACAGTGTTACCCAATGCTAGAAGTATTAAACAAGTTTTGTTATTTAAAAATGAGAAATAAAGTCTTCTAGCTCTGCCTGTTGTAATTGCCACATTAAAAAATGCTTCTACAGGTCAGTATAGATTGAAAATGTTATGTGCGGCCCTTTAGTAATGCAGAGAGCCGCACTTGTGGCCCTCCATAGCAACTCAGTTGCCCACCACTGACCTAAATGCTAGACCTTCAGCAAACATTTTTATGCCCCCCCCCCCATCCCAACCTGTCACTCCAATCCCTGCCCTTCCAGGAGTGGCGGGCCCCCTTGTGACTATGGGCCCCATAGCACTGCTGTGCATGCTATAGTGGTTCCTACGCCACTGCTGGTGACCACACTCTGCAGACTTATAGTCCTAAGCAGGCTTTTAGCTTTTCTGTCTGCAAATGTTCCAAAAATAAATTAGAAAGGGAATGATGGACTCGGAAGCGGCAACATATTAGCAAATTAAAAGTCCACTTTAATCTCTATGTGGGCTTCATATTTTGTCAGTGCGGCCTGAAGAACAGTTCCTGTGGGGGTTCTCAATGCTGCATTTTGAGATCATTAGTTCATATCCTTGTTTCTGGTGATCCAGTATACTGGTCATGGTTATGAAATATTTTATATGAGTTGTTGCTGGTCTCTAGCTGAGCTTTCTCCGTTAATCTCAGGACATTGACGCAAGTGTTAATGAGGCAACACAACAGTCTATGCAAAAGTTTAGATTCCAACGTTGGTGACGTTCGGGACAACAGGGATTACTATAGCCATAGTAACCGAATTCTTGTACCAGGGATTTTCATCTTTCAAATCCTGGATTTAAGGGGTGTTCTCCTTCGAGGGCCAGGAAATGCTTTAAATGGCCAACACATGCGGTGAGTGTTCAATGGTCCGTAGACGTGGTGTGCGAGTCATGAGCTCTCCTACTGTATGAATGAGTCCTCGGTGGGTTGTAAGAACCGGCAATGTGTGAGTGAGGCTTTATTCCAGGTCAGCCGGGTGGTATATTCAGAGGAAAAAGAGAATTCAAGAAGAGGTCATGCATTTAACTGATTTATAGGGGGTAACCTCTGGGGTAATATTAAAATAACCTAAGAACTGAGGAAAGCCATGGACTTGTTCTGCTTTTATAAATTAAATGACAAGCCTTCCTGTTAAGCTCAGCAGATCTCAAGACACACATTATGCATTTCTACAATCATTAAACAACTATATGCAGTCTCTGTACAGCAGAGAAGGCATGTGAGAGGAAGACACAGCACGAAGAGCCTTTTATAATGTTTGTGCTGACATGAAGCATGGTGATGGAAGGAGAGGACAGAGTGACAGAAAGTTGATTGCAAGGGGTGCGGGGTTGACTTGACTTTGGAGAAGTTTGCAAAGCAAGAATACCAGTGGACCTCATAGGGAATGTGGCCAACATCCCAAATACAATATACAAAGCAGGTTCAATGGAGGGAGAGACAGAAAGTGTTCTGTCTATCCGTCCATCTGTTTTTTTTCTTTGCCTAAGCAAAGGCGAGGGGACTTTCAGAGAGGCCATCCCATCATTAATACAATACCCCAATTGGGGATTTAAGTCAAAATCAATCTAAACAGTATCCACAGTCAAGACCGTATCACAACGAAATAAGGAAATGTCCAAAGTCCGAATAAATTAATGTAAAATCCATTGTTTAAAACTAAAAGGTCTTTATTCTTCTTGTTATAAAAGGGATCCAAATGTCAGTAAATCCACTGGACTGGACTGGTTGTATTCATCTGCAGGTTTAATATTATGTCCCAACCACTTCGACGCGCGTTTCTGCAAGCTTTTCATCAGGAGGTGTGGTTTTTTTCAGATATCAAAGGTTTAGGTATTGAACCAGTACGCCATATGAGGCAAATAGGAGGAACAGGGGGCCACTATGTGGTAGATAGGTGTCCCTCACTTGGGTATAACCTGATAGGTTCCAAATGAAGAGAGAGTTCAGGTAAGGTTAGGTGTTCCCCCATGGATGTCCTCTGGTGCTTGTTGGAGAAGTTTGTTGAATGATATTGGCCATGAGACTGAGGACACCTAGTGACAGAAAAGGGTACTGCAGTGGAAATCTCTGGATTGAAGTTGAATTTTGCAACAGTCGCAAAAGGTTTTTATTGTTTTAATACTTTAATTTGCTTTATCATCTGAACTATTCTCAATCAGGGCATTGATTAAACTTAACAGCTCACCTTGTACATCATCATCTTTCAGTTTGTCTGCTATGGCTAAGTACATGGTGTAATTGGTTATTCCATTTTCTTTTATGATGCATTTGCCAGTTACTATTGCTTAGCCCAGTCCAGTCATAAGGGGATACAGGGTCATATGTGGGCTATCTGTTGCTTGCAAAACGTTTTTATTTGGGGGGGGGGGGGGCCTGATAAAAATGTTGGTTACAGTAAGGAGGAGGAAGACTATTAGTGGGCCTCTAGTTTCAGCTAAACTCCAGTCCAATTGTGTAGCTCCACACCCTGACCCTGAAAAGTAGTAGTACCCTTAAACGGGAAAGGACCATGCCACGCCCATGTACAGGGGTGTGTCAAATTGCATACCAAACTGTGATTTATAGAAAAGAGTGTCGGTAGACCACACCGACAAAGAGGTGGCCAACCTCTGGGACTTTCATGGCAATCGAGTGTTGAGTCGTAGTGGGGTCAAAAGGGTCAAAATCGTGAAATAATTGGATTTATTGCCCTAGATTTATAATACCAAACTGTGAGTTGAGGTAGATGATCAGCACAAGTTAACAAAAATGACAGACCCATACTATGAATTTCTCCCCGTGTTCCCTCTCTATATAAGTACATATATTACAGTTAAATATGTACACATATAGAGAGGGAACATGGGGAGAAATTCATAGTATGTGTCTGTGATTTCTCTTGTCCTTATCTACTTCAACTTGAATATGCACAGGCCTTTGATATTCTATTTTTGTAAAATCATGTGTGTTGAAATGTCACTTTTAACATTTGTTCAATATTTCTCAATGACTTGTAGTTCTTCTCTCCTCTGTGTATATATTCCATGTATAGATGTGTATTGTATTTACACCATGACAACCTGTGTATTTGTGTGTATAGTTTTAAGAAAATGTATTGCAGCTGCAGGGAGTTTGTAAGGTGAGGTCACGGCTATTTTCCCTATCTTTTTCGATCTGCCCAGCAACTCCTAAACCCCTCTTTTGTGCAGAGGTTATATATAGTCTGATTTGATTTGTTTGGCAAGCTTTTTGCTGTACTGTTCAGCCAGACCTCTGCTATGAGCTGGATGTTTCCATTTCTCTGGGTCCCCTGCCGCCGTCCACTTAGGCAGTGCCGTGGGGCAACTACTTATCTATGGTGAATAAAAGACATTCCTTTGGACCAGGGTAGCCTCTCCCTCATCTTGCCCGAGTGGGCGAAGTGGTTTGCAAAGGAGGTGCTGTACCTGGCCAGGGCAAGAAGAAACGTAACTCACGACTTGGCCTCCGACTGGACTGCCTGTTCTTCTGTTTTCTGGGCAAGATCCTAAGCCCCCCTACACCTCCCAACAGCTGGTTATTTCCCGTTGGCAACATAGTTCCTACACTTTATCCCCATCCCTACCTTATGGTTGATGGTGATGTGAGACTGTAAATATTTCCCTATAGTAGTAACCAGGTGTGTGTATGTTCGCTTACTGTGTGAGAGCCATGTAGTGATCTGAGCATAGGCAATCCGAAAAGAACCTAGTTGCTCCGGTGCAGTTACCCCAGGCAATGCTACAGACTTACTCCACTTATTCTATAATAAAGAAGCTGAATACTGGTATGGTCATCACTCTGTATTCCCCTTCTACCAGCAAGCTTCCAGTATTTGAATTCAAACATTGGGCATTGAAGCACAGATGGAATAGCTCAAGGAGTGACCTTAGGCTGTGTGTAGGGGGCTATGAAAGATGATATAAATATATGGTGTGCCTATTTAATTTTAGAGATCTTTATATACTTCTTCCTCTAATTGGGATTATAGTTTTGGCTCCTAGAGCAACATAGGGATAGGCTCATATACTGGGTGCCAGAACCAGAACACCAGGCACTCCTCCGGCAGGATCAACCAAGGCTTATGGGCTGTCAGCATCAGGAAAGTGGTCCTAAGTGTCTGAGACAAGTTGGGTGATGGGGCACAGATGCCGACGGAAAGCTGCTTCGCACATGCTATAATGGTGATCTGCTGCTGCACATTGGACAATTTAATAAATCAAATGACATTACACTGTTATTTAGCTGTTGGAGATTGCGAAATGAGGCGGAACAATAACAAAGTTGCTGTGTTAAGGTCAAATGACTAAACCCAATCACTAACATCTGTTTTGTGTGATCCTGCCATAAGGTCCTGGTTTAGCCACTTCCTGTGACAACTGTCCATCAGCTGTGCTCCTCTGTTGTCACATGCTTTACCTGGGACATGAAAAAGCAACAAAGTGTTTGATTCACCGTGCACATCCAGTTAGACTATGTTCCCGCAGGGCGGATGAGATTTTAATTGTGTTTGTCCAGGCGATATTTACACTCGATTTTACAGAGAATGAATCGACACAATTTTTGATCATGTCCACACGTGATCAAGAATCCCATCCATTCATGTCTATGGGCGCCATCAGGGCCGAAAGAAATGCGACCGCCTGTGATCAAAACATGGGGCCATTCGGTCAAGTGAGGACAAGCCCATTCAACTAAATGGACTCGATCAACAGCGGTCGCTGTACGCAATTAAAATCGTGAGCGTGCTGTGATCAATATATCGATTATAAAGTAATCAACGTCACAACTATCTTCTACTGTATGTCTGTAGTGTTTTTTTCAAATCAACTGGACTTGCTGTGTTTTGTTTCTTGAAGACTCTTCATTAGTCATCTGCTTTTCTTTACACGACTTCTATTGTCTGCCACAAACAATGCCACCTCTCCCTGGGCAGGAACACCTCACAGCTCCGATCATGCTTATGTAGTAATACTACCCTCAAGAGGCTCAGACCCCATGCTGGTTAACATTATGTGGATTGGAGCTGTACCCCAGAGTATATATTCCCAGTAAGATCGTGTACAGGCACTGTACAGTCACATGGCCGCATCTACGCATTTCACGCTAATGGCAAAGTGCTTCTGAGCCATTTTTTTTTTATTCTTTCTTTTCCTTCAAGGGTTGGTCCATTTGGAGCTTTTTTATTTATTTTTTAGCTTTTTTTTAGTCGTTCACCCCATAGGGTTAAAATGGGGGCATTTATGAATGCCCAAAGGTGCTTGGGTGCTTTTCAGGCTGCTGCTGCTGACAGATGCCTGGAGAGCTACCGATTCAGCCTGAAATAAAATCGGAGAACATTTTGACTATCTTTAATCCTCAATCTTTTGATTTTCGACGAGAAAAAGGGTACTTTTTATATATTGAATGTCCAATGGTGCCATTATAAAATGTTCACTGATTAGGAGAATCAGTGATTTTCCCCAATGCCTATAGTTCTGATACATCTTCATCAGAATGGATTGCAAGAATGTAACTTTCATCTCCCTTCTATCACCCGGCTGAGATTTCAGACATGTAGATGTTTTAGTAGGGAGTGCAGGAAGTGTACTGAGCGCTGTTCCCTCTCCTGCTGTCTTCAGCAGTTTTGGTAAAAAACCACAAACGGTTATACAGCCGACATCTCCGAGCCGTATTCACCGTCCTGGAGGAGGTCATGAAGAAGTGAAATTGTAATTGCATGACTGTGCAAAGCGGAGCTACTTATGTGGAGTAACAATTCAACCACAAACTTCAACTATTTAGTCAAAAAGTGTCAGATGGTTGGATGTGTGACCTTAAGATCTGACTAAAAGAGGAAGTGGGGAACGAAAACTAAACTGACTATTATTTCAGGATAAATTACTGCATAGCTTCCATATTGTTTGTTTACTTACTCTGTAACTTTAAATGAGCATCGCCTATGCCTGGTTTCACTGGGAGCCAGAAACCTATGACGACTCCCTATATATGTGTAGAAACGTTTTCGTGTGTGTGTGTGTGTGTGTGTGTGTGTGTGTGTGTGTGTGTGTGTAAAATTTGTGATGGCCGAAGGAGCTCACTATTCGTCCTCTGGCAGGATCAGTAAGATCCCAACGGAGGAAGAATCTTTTCACTGAAGACCGAGTACAGAACCCGGCCTTGCAGTGAAAAGCCGAATTTATTGCGAATATTAGGTGACACAATTGGGATATTTTGCAAGTACAAATATTGCCTATGCTGCTCATTACTACCGGGGAAGCACATATTTTGCAGGAACTAGCCGAAAACGCATGACTCTGCATACAAAACAAATGTCTGGTTGGACAATTTGTTGCTTTAGTGTCGCCACTTTTTTGGAAGAGATCTGCACCCTCCACACACTAGTCACACCACTGGCCTATACTGTAAGTTGAATTACCATAAGCCACAGAAGGCTGGTGCCTAAAGGCAGTGTATAGAAGCTTTCCCAGTCACCAGCTATGCTTTATTTAAGTTATGAGCAGAAATACAGTCCTCTCTCATATATTTTTACATTTAAACATAGGATTGATTTGTTGCATCCTGAATATATGCAACAGGGACAGTATTGTAGTTCATTAGATGATCATACATGGCTAATGTCTGTTACTACTATGACTGTTATGATTTGTCTGGATGATAAAGCAACACATTGGGAATTATTCATGCTCGTTATCTGTAATAAGAGACTGTTGTGCTTACTGTTTTTAATCTGCCGCATGTAAGAACATCACTCCAGCCAAACATAACAAGATGAAGATGAATAGCCTTAAAATTATAGAATAATTTGTATAGCGCCAACTTATTATGCAGCTATACAGAGTCCATATTCATGTAAGTTGTCAATCAGAAGAGCACAATCCAATATTCCTACTGTAGTCAGTCTTATTTTGGGGGGATCTCTTGAATACATGATTTGGCAAGGCCAACAGAGGAAGTGGCCTCACTTACCTATTAGAACCCCTCTAACCTACTCCTTCTACTACAAAAGATGCAACACAAGGATTTGAATGGTAAGTGGATGTAGTAAAGGCTCCAGCTTACAAAACATATCATTTTCATGAAGATAAATTACATTACAATAACCACCCAACCTGCTTACCTGAATAATACTGTAACTGAACTATTAAACGACTGCAGAGGTCCCTGACAGTGCCCTTACCAATGAGCTCAAAGCCAACCTGTACTGGCCACCAGCCTTAAGAGCTTGTGGGTACTAAACTTCACCCTGACGCCTTCCGGACATAGTTGACCAATCTACTATTGGGTCATTGACCCTTGTAAGCGCTCAGGGGTTTGACTAAAAGTGACTGCCCTACCATGAGGACGTCGCCACACTACCCTTCAAGTAAAAACAAAGCATCAGAGAATTGGACCAAAAACCAAATGACAACAGTATAGGGG
>CM070033.1:11941328-11956457 GCA_036250615.1 Ptychadena robeensis | reverse complement strand
ATTTTCCACCTTATGTGAATTTTTGACCTTATGCGAATTGTAGGCTTTATGCGAATTTTTTAGTGTTTTTATGCGAATTCTTGGCGCTATGCAAATTTTTGACTTTCGAAATTCAATTGGGAAACTCGAAATTTAAGTAGAATCAAATTTTATTCATTTCGACCATCTCTAGTAATGACCAATGCTATGGATTTGGACCTTTGGATAACTTTTGTTTGTTTGTCTAACTAATATTTTTGTTTAGAGGACCTTGCCACAATAATTAATATTTTGGGTGTGCTAAGAATTCTAATTGAAAAGGATTTTTTTTCTAGTCAGGTAGAAAAGTAATTTAAATTTTTCTGACAGAATCCAGTGTATGTTTGCAGTTTCTTTCAGCTAATGTTCTGCCTGACATGCATATGTTAAATAAGTCATTTAGCATATGAACTGGGATCTTTTGAAGTTGCCTGGGAGCAATTGCTATGTCTTTGTTCACCTCTCTAAATTGGGATTGTTTTAATTGGATGGCAACAAAGATTTTTATTTATCTGTACAGATTGACTGCTGTTCAAAAGTTTTCAGGGAAATATGTTTTTACAGGAAACTATATAAGGCCGCAATGAATCTGTATAGCCTTTTTTATTTTTACTGTGTGCTGATACAGTGGGGATTCTTTTGGATTTTAACTGTTTGTCAGATTGTGTCTGACCCATTCATGTTAAATGTGATGTCAGTCTAATGTGTGTCTATTGTCTTTTTGTTGAGTTCCGCTAGTGGGGTTGGTGATTATGAAAACAGTCCATAACCTTATTCACATCTCCCTAATTTATCTGGGCTATTTTATATTGATTGAGTTTCCTCACATGGATTGGATTCTTATCTTTGCAAAGTCCTTACACTGAAGTGCAATCATAACGGAGACTACGTCCATAATTGTAATTTTTATTGTTGAGTCCAAAACCAACTTGGGACATCAGTATAGGTATACTGAAATTCATGAGACTTTCATAATTTGGGATATAGTCTAGAGTACTATTGTACTTTGGTATGTTAATTTCTGCCGAATGCTACCTACATGTTGCTGTGTCCTAACACAGGAGTGTTTTTTTTCAGATAACCTATTGTGTGTAACCTGCGTTGACCCTTCCCTCAGATTAATGTTTTCACTACAGGACTTGCTCAGCTACGAGCTAATGATGTGATGCGTGGCTATACTGCCAATTCCTCAACGGAGGATCATTACTGTCATTGGAGTAACATGGTTACATGAGTTTGGTCCAGGTGTGTGGACGAGTGTGCGTGGAAGGCAGTCACGATAACGCAGACAGAGCTTAAAGGTATCTGACCACAGGCTAACGATGGCTAACGATCAATGAGTTTGCGGTTCACAGCAGAAGGCAGTATAGAGTTAAATAATGGAAAAAAGTAATGATGGCCGGTTGGCAATATAAGTCTCAATGATTTTTCAGTATAACTTTGTCGTATCTCAATAAGGTCCTGTAGACATGCAATAGCCTCTGATAGTCGTAAAGATTGTTCAAGTTTCTTTAAGGATCCACTGGTAGACAGAAGAACAAGATGAACAAGCTTTGACAGCCTGCCATTGGAACAGAGGAAGACTCTACAGAAAACAATGAACGGACATTTTATGGACTGCAATTTTCTTATATTAGACATTTTGTGCATTTAAATTAGTTGTCCTATCGAACAGGAACATATGGACTGTTGTTATATTGGAATGGAGCTTGTCATGTATGAGTCAAGAAGAACTCCACACCTCCTGTCCTCCTTACATCTCCAACCTGGTACACAAATACACCCCTAACCGCCCCCTCCGCTCCTTCAGTGACCTACTAATGACATCCCCACTCATAACCTCATCACACGCAAGGCTTCAGGACTACTCTAGGGCCGCTCCTACTCTCTGGAACTCCCTCCCTCGTCCCATTAGACTTGCTCCTACTTTTGACACTTTTAAAAAAGCCCTAAAAACCCACCTCTTCAGTCTGGCCTATCCATCTTCTCTCTCCTAACATCACCACCATACCAGTCCCATCCCCCACCTATTGTATACCTTGTTCCCCAACCTATTAGATTGTAAGCCCAACCGGGCAGGGTCCTCTATTCCTCCTGTGACATCACCTGTACCTGTGTGTTATACTGTGTTGTATCTCCACTCTAATGTATTGTACAGCGCTGCGTAATATGTTGGCGCTATATAAATAAATGATAATAATAATAATAATAACTTGGGACTGTTGATTAATAATCATAGAAATATGTATGTGGGGAAACAACATATTTTTCATTGTGAGGATTCATTAATTAATAATTAATTCACCCTCAAGTGGGGGATTTGTAGAATAGTATAGTTGTATTTGTAGATTATTATAATTGTATTTGTTGGTTATTATAATTATATTTTGTAGAATTGTATTTGTTTAATATAGGA
Source organism: Ptychadena robeensis (assembly GCA_036250615.1). Taxonomy (NCBI): domain Eukaryota; kingdom Metazoa; phylum Chordata; class Amphibia; order Anura; family Ptychadenidae; genus Ptychadena; species Ptychadena robeensis. The sequence goes on along the minus strand of CM070033.1, from coordinate 11,954,023 downwards.
TCATATGGACGGTTAATTGAATGTCTTTGTTTGTGGGGTTGTAAAAGTGGTCCGTACTGACCAGCTGTCGTGTTTAGCATATCCTGTGGAATGTATTTAGCATATACCTGAGAAAGGCTGGGTGGAAGAGCCTTATCTATTAGCTGCCTGTAAAACAAAAGAAGGTCCCCTCTTAGTATGCATGGATATTTACAACACATTGTTAAAGGCCCAGAAAGACAAGAAACCTCTTTGAAGTTTTGGATCGGATCTTGGGAAAATCCAGTATTTATGATTTCACATATTTATGTAAATAAAATCTTTAGATGAGAGAGATAGGAACTTCAAAGGGATTTGGGGTGTAAAAGAGGGGAGTCCTAGCCAGTGGAAGACAGCTTGGGAGAGAGCCTGGGAGTTGAGACACAGCAGAGGCCCCACCAGAGGAAAGCAAACCACAGCCAGTCAGGTATACATGCTAATGTCTGATTGATAGTGTGCCCAATTGTATTATTTTCGTGTACTACTTTATGTTTTATGTATACATTGTTGCAGCATTCTGTAATATTGTACACAATATATGTTTTTTTACTCAATTGTTCTGTGCAACTTTTTCTGGCGGCCGCCTTCCGAACCTACATAAGGAATTTTATTATTGAATTAATATTCATATCCTAATTAGGCGTGATTATTATTTTCCATAATATTCATTTTCTTACACAATGCTCTTACTTTAGGCCTTTTGTGGTGCGTTGATGCTCCTATGTTACATACCCATGCATGTAACATAGGCAACACCAATGATAATAATGCAGGCAACACCAATGTAATAAGTTAAGGTTGTTTACACAGGGTCTTGGTATAATTCTGTTATTTTCAGATGCTCCATGGGTCATGTTCAGAGAAAGCAGCTGCTCAATTGTAGTTTAAAACTTAAAACCTGAAGATCATCCATCACCGCTGGCTGTACTGATGGACCCAAGATGACAATGTTATATAGGATAATGATCCCTATTCTTTTTCCTCATCCAGTGACAATAGTGAGAGTAGACAAGGGCACAGTTCTATTTCTTCATAGTGACAGTAACAATAATCAGAATAAAAGGGCATGGCAGGAAAGACTAGGATTACGCAAGTTTTCCATTTTATGTTTGTATTTCTTAGAGTCTAAGCCACATAGAACTAATTGTATGCTCTGTGGACTAGTTTCAGAACATCATACCCTCAGGCTTGTTGTGTCTGTATATTTCAAAACCAAATACAGTGGACCCTCGAGATACGACCGGCTTGAAATACAACCACATTTTCCAACATACGACCCAAATTTGTTTATGCTTTCCAGATGCCTTCCTGTGGCTTTAAAAGCATAGACTTCTGTACAGCCAGTACAAGCGTTATTGCCTGGGGGTTGCACCTAAGGAGCCCAGAGGTGTCCAGAAACTTGCCTCTGACCCCAGATATATGAACATACATGGGGGTGTAAGCAAGGACCCCAGAGGTGTCTTTGACTTTCCCTCTGTGCGAAGGATAATCAGTGCATTGTCAGGGCATCATGGCCCCAAAAAAGGTAGGACAGATTGAAAAAAAAAAAAAACTAGGAACAGGTTTATAAGTTTTTGCTATAATAAGTAGAAATACTATTGGTGTTTTTTGTATGTTACACATATTTTACATTTTTTTTATTATGAAAAGGTTAAGAAAGTGGTAATTTGTGAGCAATGAGATGGATTATTGCCATATGCTTTATTTCCTATATGTAAAATGGTTTTGACTTATGAACCTAATTTGCTCCGAATGGTTGGTTGTAAGTCAAGCAAATGAGTTTAGAAGTGTATAGTGAAAGGTTATACTAGTACCATACAGAGACATTTAAGACTATTGGAGACGCCTCATCAAGTGGCAACCATTTGTCCTGAAATATTTCCAATATATCCACAGGAAGTGATGGGGGGGGGGGGGGGGGGGGGGGGGGGGGGGGGTGGAGACAACAGTGGTTTGGAGATAAAAATGCGAAGAGCAGGCGATGGGATGGGGAGAAAAGTTTCCACTGCAGTCTATAGGAAACTTTAGTTCCTCATGGGAGATAGAGAACAGTGATGTCCAGTAGGGTCTCAGGGGGAAACATTGGTGGAGCTAGGGAGTATTGGTGCTCTCTTAGGGACAGGTGGCACTTCCATCCCGTGCCTGACCATCTTGTGGTGCTCGGCAGTCTGCGGCCTGGTCCTGTGTTGCCCGACCTGCACACTTGATGACCGCAGCCTCCGCGCATCTGCGTACTAGCCAGGGAGGGGAGAGACCTGCAGTGCCCCCCTCCTCCCCGATGTTTGTGAAAGTCGGTGATCTGATCTGTACATTGGTGGCAGGTGTACACTAGCAACATCTTGTGGCTGAATTTGATATTGCAGATTGAGTTGAGATTAAAACTCGAACACATGAAATGTACACTTCACTTTATCATTTATACTCTACTACGTTTTTGTTACATGTATACAATTTATGTCACTTGGATAACCACAGGGAAACATTAATAAATATGAAAGCTTGCAGTTAGGGGTGTGACAATGGGAAAGTAAATTACAATCCAAAAGAAAGTGTGCTGATGACACCCCTGGGTGCTCAGCAGGTGAGGGGAAACTATTTTGCTAAGAAATAAATTAACCCTCACCCCATGTGCCTTCTCCTGCCAAATTATTTTTGCCAAGTAAAAATTATATCCCAAAACATTATATCTTAAGGATAATGTATCGCGCTACAATATGTCACAATGAAATAGTGGTATTTGTCACAATGACTAAATGATACAATTACTCATAGTAACCCCTCCCCCTGCTTCCAGTTTCATAAATTTTCTTCCTGTAATTCTGGATTTCCACTTAAGATTCATGGGGAAGGAAGTGCGGTACAAACAACCCATTCCTCTTCTGTGACAACCAGGTACTTATAGCTGAATAGCATTCAGTTTCCTCGTATTTCATGATGCTGATGTGGCATTGTCACATGACTGGAAGGTAGAGATCTCGCCGCATTTCTGAAGAAATAGACGTGTTGTGTTTATTTTTGTGTTACCGATTGTTCTATTGTTGTATCTTATTTTAGCCTCGCTCTATTTCTAGTCCATGGACCCAGTGACAATAACTTGATTTATATTACGATGTGTATTTTTAATGCCTGCACATTCTGAACTAATATGGTCACATTTTGCTGAATGTAGTTCAGTTTTGTTTAAGAAATAAATCTAAAAAGTTTACCTAAATATAAATAATAATACTTTGATTTAAGTAAATACTTGTATTTAATACTTTTTATTTATAAATGATTTCTTTTATTCTGATCCTCCTGTAACATATCTTCTCCATTGAATGATGCCCAATATCATTCACCCCAATAAAGGGGAGTTCAGGGTATCATGGCTCCTTTTTAGCACAAGTACATAGTGATAGTGTAGTGCCGAGTAGTGCGATTTGGTGAACTACCACGACCAGGTTCCTTGGATGCTCGATGTACTACTGTCTTCACAGCTCTTACACAAATAAAGCACTGTCCACTCTGATTAGGGGAATATTTACAGTTTTACTGAAGAGATAGTATTAACAGCTTCACACCAATGGCGGGGATAGGGACACCACTTGGGAGTTACAGTTCCAAACCGCACGCTAACCAGCTGCTGAGAGTGGAAAGAGGTGGCCGCGGCTCTCACCCAAGATGTGCTCGATCAAAGAGGGGAGTCTTGTTCCCGTCAGTGGGGTAGGTGTGGGAGGCACTTTGTGGCTCCTCTACACAGGGTCCACCGACGAGGGCCTCTGGGAGGCTCTGGAGACACACAGCTACCTACAGCTTCAGAAAGGTCTGGCAGAATGGCAAGAAACGTCAGAATGACCCAGAACATTTTGCGAGGGTCTGGCAAGGGGGTGGCCAGAATCAGTTACTGGACAGACTAGGCAATGTAAACAAGGAGTGGAGGGAGCCTTGTCTGACCTCTGGCAGGATCTCAGCAGCTGCCTTGCACCTAATACATTACTTAAAGACCTATACACATAATAACAAACAATAATCATGTCATGGCCAGCAACACATAAATATACAGCTATATTTAGTGCATTTCATTCCACTTCAATTTACACTAGCATTTAAAGCCCACCTAAACTTCATACTATGGGTCCCAGGTTGGCCAACAACCTATGGCTAAAGCTGGGCATAGACGCCTCAACTTTCCGTATGATTTCTGTGAGATCGGTCACCACGATCGATCGATTACAAATCAATGTGTGCACAAAGTGATCACTCGATCAATTTGACCCTAAATCGCAAGTCGATCGAGCAGGAATCCGACCTGTCTGTAAAATGTAGTCGATCGCTTGGGAATCGTGGAACATTCATGGAGACATGCGATCATTCCTATAGGTTTCCTATGTACGTTTTATTGGCCCCACATTTGCATTTATGGTAACGCACATTGCCGCATGTTACCATAAGGTATGAGCAGCATAGGCAATATTTAAATTCGCAACATTTTGCTAATTATTCTACAAATATTCTAAAAAAATTGAGGTCTCCTGTCATTATTATTTACTGTGAAAATCAGCACTTGAATATTGAATATTGTGAGCTCAATGTGTGTTGTCACAGTGACATCTAGTGGCAGAATATGAAATAGCAGCTGCAGTGTAATAACCACATGAGACAACATTCATTCAGCATATGCGCATGCATGAATGCTGTTTTTCACAATGCATGGTACTTTCCCCATAATCTCGAATATTCAAGATTACAAAGATATAGCACTATATTCTTGAAGTGCTGATATTGGCAAAAAAATCGCTATCAACACTAGCAAAATGCAGGGTTTTCACCCTAACTGATGCAGCCCCGGTTAACAGACGAGGTGAGATTACCACTAGTGCGTCTGTTGCTGGCAAAAAAAACCATGCAGGAGCACATACAGTGTGAAAGGGCCCTGAAACTGCGTGTCTTTGTTGCTTTGATTTTCTCCCATAGAAAGCCATTGTATCTGGTGCCCCTGGTGGCCATATGCGTTACTGTAGCAATTAACCCCTGATTGATGGAAAGATGCAGAGGAATCAACATGGCAACTTGCACACGAGAGAGCAGAGTAGGTAAGTATAATGTTTAGGATTTTAAAGCCATTGGGACAGCTCAGAGGTATGTATAATTTGAATTATTTATTTTTGTAGGTGCACTTTTATAATATAAAAACCCTGTAAAATCATAATAGTATTACTAAAGTATTTCCAATAGTAAATGCCACCATTGCAGGTCCTTACCATACATAACAATACAGTATTAAGACGTACAGGAGTAGAATATTACTCCCAGACATAGAACGGGCACTCCCAGGAGATGACCAAATTCTATTATCTGCAGATCTGTGGAAGCTGCTGCCTAATAACATAAAACTTTCTTCCTGATCCCTGCTGCAGCTAATGACTGAAATGAACAACATCTGTGTTACATCTCTCCATTCCTTCCCCTTATCCGGGGAGACTCCCCACACAGCTGCCCAATCCTAAAAGCGGCATGCACTGTCCTTATAACACCGAAAAGGTATAAACAGTAATAGACTTAATGGACGGCTGCAACATTAATGTTCATGAACTTCATTCTTTATTGTGATATATGTGATCTACGCAAATAAACCCCTCAAAAAATCTCATTAACATCCCTTAATGTATGGTTAAACAATCTTCTGAAAACCTAATGATAATCATCAACATGGAATACTACCCTACCCCCAACTTCAGGTGATGTTGTTTCCCAGATTTCTATTACTAGGTATTCATGCTGACAAACAGCCTGCCAGAGTGAGTATTCCTTAGGCCAGTGGTTTCCAAACTTTCCTTGCAGGGCACCCCTTTTCTATTTAAGAACATTATCAATTACCTATTCAAACACCAGTTAAGAATAAGGGGCAGGGCCCCCCCCCCCCCCCCCCGTAATACCTTTGCAGTGGGAACCACTGCCTTAGGCCATGTAGCCACTGCGTATTTGGGATGTGCACCAGCACAGCGGACAAAAAAACAGCCGTGAGGACACAAGTCCTTAGGGGCGCGCGTCTGCAGCGTGGAAAAAGACGCAGAAAGCACACTTTCCATTCTGATGAACAGGACAGTGTCCACTTTGCGTATTCTTAGATGCACGCCCGCGGGCTGCCACGTCTTCAAAGCAGCAACGCGGGGTGCCGCCAGAGACGCCTCCATTGAAAATCAATGGAGGTGTCTCCTAAACACGGAAAAACAGCTGTTCAGGCTCTGATTTTCCGCGTCTTTCCCCTGCTGCAAGAATAGGGCATGCACCCGCAGATGCAACGGAAACGCACCCTAAGCCACGGGCAAACTACCTGTGAGCAGCCAGGAATCTGCCTGGCAATTGTGCCAGCCCTCGCTTTCATTCCCTGCGCTGGACATACATGGACACAAGCCCTAACGCTGGTTCATTTAGTTTATGTTTACCATGGTGGGTAGGTACAATGAAAGTTTTTTTTTTTAAAGCACATGTAAACTCACATGATCGCTGAAAAACTCTATATTATTGGGACAATCTGAATAAAAAAAGATAAAATATTTACCTGTAAGGTGATATTCCTGACGCTGCTGCTGAAATTGCATTGACGCAAATTGCATGAAGCTGTCAGGTCATCCCGTCTCTATGCACATTATATCTGGTGGTATATATCGCCCCCTGGTGGTCATTCTAGTTACTGCAGCTAACCCCTGGGAGACTGGAAGCTACACAGGTATAGTGACGTCCACAGATGAGAGCAGGTAATTGTATTGTTTCAGGATTTTGACAGCTCAGGGGTATGTAAAAATTTTTATTTGAATGTTTTTTTTGTTTCTGAGGTTCGCATTAAAAAAAAAAGTTGTGGTTTAAAAAAAATCCCATTTTAATTGCAACACTAAAAATATTTAATCAACATAACAAATAAAAGTGAAACCTATGGTTGAAAATTGTTGGTTAAAATGAATGAAACAAAATCAGGACACTACCAGCCAAGTGGAGACAGCGGAAATAGTTAATTGGACTGATTAGGGAAAGCTGAGGGTTATGTCCAGCTTATTGCAAATGCAAGAGAAGGGGGACAGCAGCAGGGCAGGATATCATTAACTTTTTTGGGGGTGTGTAGGACAGTGGTGGGCTACTGAGTTGATATGGAGGCCATAAGTGCGGCCCTCATCATCACTTAAGGGCCGCACATAACATTTTCAATCTATATTGAAGTGTATAAGCATTTTTAATTAAAAAAATGACAGACAGACATTTTTTAAATAACAATATGCTTTGAGAATATCAATGGGGCACATAACCTATGATTCAAAGGTTATGTGCCTCTATTTTGTTCCTCTCCTCCTCTTCTGACTGTAAGAAGATCCCAGGAGAAAATGTGTCAGCGGGACATTGGTGGACAAGTGAGTTCCTATGCCCTATACATTAACATTTAGGTTTTGGGGGCCGCATGGGATCATCAAAACTTGCCTGTGCTCCTGAATGCGGTCACAATTTTCTACCGAGTCGCACTCCAAAAACTCCAAAAAGTGCCTGTGACTTATGGTCCGAATGTGGCCGGTGGTTGCACCTTGGCTTCCTGCCAGCTCTCCCGGCACGGAGATTAGCCGGGGAACTGGAGGAGCTGTCGGTTGAGAGATGCAGGTTGGTGTCCGAGCTGATCAGAGGAGAGGGAGAAGACTGCAGATTTCTGCCCCCCTCCTGACGATCAGTGTGAAGTAGGACGCTGGCCTGAAAATGTACTGCTGCTAGTGACCCCTTCTGGCTGAATTAAATATTGCATTCATTGAATTCATTGCATTAACCCAATTGATGTGAAAACTTATGAAATCTTTTTTTCTGGTTTTCCTGCCCTAAAAACTGGGTGCCCTGTTGCAGGAAATTCTTCTAAAGAAAGACTGTCATGAAAGTTGTGACGTAATTACTTCAATTTAGGGCATTTATTTAGGGCAGCTATGCACGGGGCGCGCGGTCAATCTGCCAAAACATCGGGTCACAATGGGCCCTGACACCCTTTTTTGTGCCAGCGCTGTCCGGCGGGTCCCTCTAGCTGCTCGTGCCGTCAGCTAGGGAGACTCGGCAGATAGCATGCCGGCTGTGAGAACAGTCAACCTAGCACCAACGGAGAGGGAAGGGTGCTGCTAGCAACCCCCCCCTCAGAAGCAGGCAGACAGGCTGTTTCCAATCTCTGATTCCTCTGAGCTGAGGAGACATACCCATACTTAGACATCTTACATTGCTAATAAATATATTCTGTTCCGGAGTAGAGATGGCCAATGAACTGACAGAAATTTTACATTAGTATACTGACTGAAACTGTTAGACTTTGATACATTGACCATCTGTATTCCTAAAATGTGGGTCATTCAATGCCTCAGCACATGTGGGGTGAAGGACACAACCTAAGCCACATAACTAATGACTTTGAAAGCTTGTTCACACCACCAGCATTGGGCTGTGCTGGTGCCAGTTCACACCAGTACCCAACTGAAATGAAATAGGGGAGATTTCATTGCAACACCGTACACACACACTTTGGAGGAGGAATGTGGAGTGGTAACGTTCAGCAAGAGGCAGCAACCTTCAGTGGTGTGTAGAAAGCCGCAGAGCTGTTTATCTTGGCAGAGCATGGCAGCTTCAGGAGGTCGGGATATATTACCACCAGCTGCTCCATGAGCGATGGAGGCTGGAATCAGAGCAGAGCGGATACAATCCAAAACAAACTGGTATTCTGAGTCAATAGAAGTCATCAGCTCACCCAGAAGTGTTCTAAGTGGTTGGTAGACACTTTGAGTTTCTTTGTTCTCCGCTGGTAGTACGTGGGCACTTGGTTTGGAGATTGGCACATCTGCCACGGTTATCTGGAATATTTGTAATACTCTAAATCACATCTTTTGTTAGAATACTGCAGCCGCTACGTGTTTGTGGTAATATTTACTCATATTCATCGGTAGTGTTTAATTCAAATCAAATAGACTCTCGTGAGCATCCAAATCAACCGCTCTTGCCGTGTTTATTTCTTGAAGATGTTTTGCTAGCGAAACCGCTTCAAGAAATAAACACAGCATGTCCAGTTGTTTTGAATTAAACACACATTGATCGCTCTTCCTCTTCTGTATCCCTACTTCAGCACTTACCCATTGGTCCCTCTTCTGTATACCTACTCCAGCATCTACCCATTGGTCGCTCTTCTGTATCCCTACTCCAACATCCACCCAGTGGTCACTCTTTCACTTCTGTATCCCTACTGCATCATCCACCAATTGGTCCATTTTCTGTATCCCTACTGCATCATCCACCAATTGGTCCATTTCTGTATCCCTACTGCATCATCCACCAATTGGTCCCTCTTCTGTATCCCTACCCAGCATCCACCCATTGGTCGCTCTTCTGTATCCCTACTCCAACATCCACCCAGTGGTCGCTCTTTCACTTCTGTATCCCTACTGCATCATCCACCCATTGGTTCATCTTCTGTATCTTTCCTCCAGCATCCACCTATTGGTTCATCTTCTGTATCTTTCCTCCAGCATCCACCTATTGGTCCCTCTTCTGTATGACTACTCCAGTATCCACCCATTGGTCGCTCTTCCTCGTCTTTATCCCTCCTCCAGCATCCACCCATTGGTCCCTACTCTTCATTGGTCCCTACTGGTTAGTCTTCTGTATCTCTCCTGGGTTTTGCATAAATCACATGCCACTGTTAGACTGATACTTGATGTTTAAAGTCGAACAAATCTAAAATGAGTCAAACAAAAGTTGATGCACATATTCATTACTTGGGACCAACAGAGGGGAAATCTGCATTGTCTGGTGTCCTAAAATGTAACTCTAATAAAATTAAATAATGGAATTCAACAAAAATTCAAAAAAAATATACAAAAAAGTAAATTGTATGTATGTGACATGTTAAGTGATGTAAGAAGACTGTAGAGCTGATTCATCAGTCTCTGGGTAGAATGTTGCTGTGTAATCAGTGAGGGATGTGATATCACAGTGTGGAGGTGCTGCCATCTAGTGTCACCTTACAGTATTGCCATGTCAGGCTGATTAAAAGGGCAATTTATGCTCCTAGGCTATTGACTAGTGTTGATCACAAATATTCTAACATTTATTGTGAAAATTTGGCTTTTTTTTCCACTAAGATCTTTTACATCAGTACCTGCAACTACTGTGCATTGTGTTCAAAATATGTGCAAGTGATTTGAGCAATAATGACTGGAGATAATTAATTCTTGAATTTATTGTGAAAATTTAGGTAAAAACTTTGTAATATTTTGCGAATACGGATATTGCCTATACTGCTCATTGCTACTATTGACACTTTTTAGCTATTAGACCCTTGGGGTCATGGACACACCACCATGACACATCCAATATGCCATACTGTGGATTGTTTTTGATGGTAAATTAAAAAGTTGAGGATGTATTTTGTTGACTATTTTAATTCTTTCATGAATGGTCAAGTTTAAAACAGACAGCTAAGTATGAAATATGTAATATTATACAGCCTTCCATTCAACCATCTGGTGAAGCTTCTCGTAAGTGGTCTTTGTGTTTTATTTAGTGTCCCTAGAGCAGTGGTTCCCAAAAAAATAAAGTTATTCAGGGGGACGCTGGGCCCCATTCTTAACCTGTGTTTAAATGGGGAGGGGGGCTCCATAATGTCCTAAAATAGAAAAGGGGGGCCCTGCAAGGAAAGTTTGGGAACCACTTCCCTAGAGAACATTCTCCTCCATAGAGATGGTTATTGAGATGTGAAAGTTTTGAAGGAACTGCATGCAAATATTATGCAAATGAACCAGGTGCTTAGCATTGGCTCAGTTTTAATCTTCATACAATTTACATGCTACTGTTGAAATGTTGCCACTACTTTTCCCATCTCTCCTGTTCCTGCTTAACCTTGATATTTCAATATTTTCACAACTCTGGTTCTTGCACCAGCAGAGGCCTTTTAAGACGACAGAGCTGCTCTGGGGCGTTTTTATTAGCTATGTAGCTCCTCCCACTAGTCATAATTTGCTTACATTATGTTAACTCCAGAGACCCGGTGTTGTAATTTCTGTGTCTCAAGGTATGATGATGTAAGGGAGCAAACTAAGAAACTGCTAAGGCTCTTACTCCGGACTAAATAATTTTCTAAAACAACAGTAAAAAAGTTATAACCACATTATTTTAATTTCTAAGCTATTGGGTGGTTTTCTGTTTTCATTTTGTTTGTTGAGGTTCTTTGTAACACTTACATCTTGTTTTTCATTTTCAGATTCCTTAATGTGACCATGTGACCTCTTGCACCTTCCTCCAGCATGGATAACATCACTTTGGATAACACTAAAAATAATTCCTGCACATTCCATGAGGAGTTCAAGCAAATTCTGCTCCCCGTGGTCTATTCCATAGTTTTGGTGTTTGGTCTTCCCCTCAACTTTATCGTCATCCTTCAAGTATGGCTGTCCAGGAAAGCGTTGACTCGGACTGCCATATACACCCTGAACTTGGCCATGGCAGACTTATTCTATGTATGTTCTCTCCCGCTTCTCATCTATAACTATGTCCAACATGACTACTGGCCCTTCGGGGACTTCACTTGCCGGTTTGTGCGCTTCCAGTTTTATACAAACCTACATGGGAGCATCATGTTCCTCACATGCATGAGCTTTCAAAGGTACATGGGCATCTGCCACCCGTTGTCTGTCTGGCACAAGAAAAGGGGCAAGAAGTTCACATGGGTGGTGTGCGGGGTGGTTTGGTTCATCGTTATTGTCCAATGTATCCCTACGTTTTTGTTTGCCTCCACCGGAATTCAGAGGAATAGAACGGTCTGTTACGACCTGAGCCCCCCTCGCTACGCCACTCTATATTTTCCCTATGGAATAACATTGACGATAACAGGGTTCCTGATCCCTTTCATTGCCATTTTGTCCTGCTATTGTGCCATGACCAAGATCCTCTGCCAGAAGGATGACCTCTCTGATTCAGCCGTTCGACGGAAAAAAGACAAAGCTATTCGTACGATCATCATTGTGGTTCTGGTCTTCGCCATAAGCTTCTTCCCATTTCACCTGACTAAAACGATCTATCTTGTAGTACGTTCTAAGTCCGGCGTTCCTTGCCTGGTGCTCCAGACTTTTGCCATCGTGTATAAGTGCACCAGGCCATTCGCCAGCATGAATAGTGTGTTGGACCCCATCTTGTTCTATTTCACCCAGCAGAGGTTTCGTCAGGGCACCAAGTTATTGGTGAAGAGAGTCACCTACAAGTGGAGAAGTGATGCCAGCACCAAGCCACCACAATGACTGTCCCAACTGGAGGAGGCCAGTCATTCTACATGATGGGCAAAGCTTACCGACGAAGGGGGACATTTCAGAAAATGTATATGGGATCCTGTAAAATTGCAGATTCTTGTGACCCTTGTGTCCTCCAGATGAGGTCTTCTGCTGTCCTGAAATGTGACAAATCCCTTTATTCTTACAATTTAGAAACAACCAGGACAACAGAGATAACGCCACCAACAAGGAAATGTGAAAAGAATAAGACTGATGTACTTAGTTGTGAGGTGTTCACAAGTTGGTGGATTCAATTCAAGTTCAAATCTTTTTAAAATCTCATTTCAGAAAAATGGGAAATGTATTTTAATTATTTAATTTTATTATTTAAATTTTTTTAAGTCCAACATAACTACAATTTTTTTTGGGGGG
>CM070033.1:11906308-11936607 GCA_036250615.1 Ptychadena robeensis | reverse complement strand
CGAACTTTTGCGCTAGTTCGCGTTCGCGAACATCAAATTCCGGGTTCGAGCCATCACTATCTATGAGGCACATAACCTTTGTCGATGTATATGACACAAAATGTGCATCACCACACTACAGTGTTCCCTAATGCATAAAGTATCATTCAAAACAGGTTTTGTTATTTAAAAATAAAAAAGAATATCTTCTAGCTCTGCCTGCTGTAATGTCTTCATTATAAAATGCTTATACAAGTCAGTATGGATTGAAAATGTTATGTGCGGCCCTTTAGTGATGCTGAGGGCCACACTTGTGGTCCTCCATATCAACTCAGTTGCCCACCACTGGTCTAGATAATTGCGTTTTTGTGAAAATTTTGCACAAATCTGTTTCCCCAATTATTTTGTGACCAGGGGGTGTGCCATTTGCCAATATACCTTGTGCACCCTTGCGTACCTTTTCCCCATTTCCAAAATTTGAGTAGGTAAACTATAAATAAGAAAATTAGCATTGCTTGTTTTGTCGCTCTTCTTAAATTCCACCACAAGATGGCGGCCAAGTACAACTAAATGTATAAACAGTCATTAAAGAGGACCTGTCACTGCATTGCTAGACTTCTGAATAATGCTAATTGGATGTAAAGCTGATCTTGTGGATTCAGTAGTTTTACACACAAAAAAAATACATGAATGCAGACTTAATCTGGGTCAACAATTCAGAAAGTATTAAAAGTAAGGGATAAAAAGACCACAGCATACTATATAGTGAATAAAGCTGGGAACACACGGCCGTTCGAGGTTCCCTGCAGCAGCGCAATGACGCCCTGCCCAATATCGGAGGAGCTGGAGAGACAGAACGGCTGTCTCCAGCTCAGCCAAAGCTTTGACCCCACCGCCCCGTGGAAAGCTATGGACATCGACCATGCTTTACGGTTATGTCCGATATTCTTGTTTTCGAGTGAGATCGATAGGTCCAATAAAAAAAAAAAGGAAGAGGCAAAAACCGTTGTCAATTGGAGATTAATTTACCCTGGGATAAGTAATGAGAGCAAATTCTGGAGTTAATGGGTAAATCTCTTCTTTTACAATAGTGGTCAGCACACAGACATACTACTGTGGTCATTACACTGACCTGTCTATGCACGATGGGCATATACACTGATCAGCAATGTAACAGGGGCATATACTTTTATATATATATAGGTGGGGTGTGGCACTGGTGAACACCTTAAAAATGTCTGTGGCCAATAGTGATGAGCAGCATAGGCAATATTCGAATTCACAACATTTCTGGAATTATTCTCCAAATATTCTAAGTAAATCCTCAAATTCGAGATCTCCTGTCATTATATTTTGGCAGCCTTGTAAAGCAATGTATTGCCATGTGTGTCGTCACAGTGACATCTAATGGCAGAATGTGAAATTGCAGCTTTGATGGACTCACATAAGACAACCTTAGAAGTAATTCTTTGCGAATTTCGACACTTGAACATGCGAATATTGTATGCGCAATGCATGGTACTTTCCCCAGAATCATGAATATTCGAGATGACATAGACATACCGCTATATTCGCAATCTTTGCAAATTCTCGAAGTGCCGATTTTCGCAGTAAAAAGTTGCAAATTGAATATTCATGCTCAACACTAGTGACTACACAACAACACTTATGGTTTTCTTGCTGGATTCCCGAACGAATGGCATTCGTTCTGGAACTGAAGATAAATCGTCCTGTGTATGGGTACCTTTACAGAGACAGGAACCCGAATACTCTGCACGTGTCTGTGTGAATTGCCTCTGGGCTCAGATACTAGAGGAATGGGAATCTGTCCATAGAGCCTGGAAGTAGAAGGACTTGCCGGTTATGAATGGAAACGCTGGAATGACAAGAGTGTCAGAAATGCTGGAGGAGAAATGAGGGAAAGGGAAACTCCAAGAGAATGAAATGTGAGTCAGGGATGGTGAAAGGACCAATCACAGGGGGTTTTGGGTTTCATATAAAGTGAAATGTATATTTATGTGACTGTACACACTCTCTCTCTCTCTTTATATATATATATATACATACAATCTATGATTCTATATATATCACATGTGTCTGTGTCTCTGACTCATTCTGACTCAATTACTGCCTTTCAATTCCTGGCTAATTTAATTGCATCTCTCTACCAAGAAGATATTCCTAGTTTCATCCCCATCACTGCTACACAGCAAAACAAAACTGTATAGCACTGCAGATGAATAATGGTGAGCAGCACAGGCACTATTCGAATTCATGAGACTTCACAAATAATTATCCACATTTTCAAAGTAAATTAGAAAATTTGAGATCTCCTGTCATTATTAAAGCGGACCAACCACCTGGGAGATCACTCAGCAGTATCGGCTGCAGCTCACCCGATACTGCTTGACATCCTTAATTGTAAAAAATGAAATCTTTTTCTGACAGCAGGAGGGGTACTTGTTTCGAGTGCTCCCCTCCCACAGCCTTACGTAACGCCTAGGCAGCCGAAATGGTGTCTGGGACAACTCTCCCAGACAGGAACTCGTCAGCAGGGGGGAGGTGGAGTGGAGGGGGCAGTGAGGGCAGAAGTAGCTGCAGGTCTCCAGGATCTAAGATGCCAGCATGAGAACTGCAACCATGTAAAGTGAGTATGATGTGGGGTTTTTTTGTGTAGGAGTTTTCCAGCATCTGAACTGCCGACAGGTGAGTATTGTGTCTGTTTAATGTATGTGTGTTTTTTTCATTAGAGTTTAAAACTGCTTTAATGCAAAAATCTGCATTTGTTCATATGAGCTCAATGTGTGTTGTCACGGTGATCTCTAGTGGCAGAATGTGAAATAGCAGCTGCAGTGTAGTCTCATTGTGAAAATCTGTACACGCGAATACAATGCATGGTACTTTCCCCACAATCTTGAATATTCGAGATTACAAAGATATACCACTGTATTCAAGATCTTCGCAAATTCTTGATGTGCTGATTTTTGCAATAAAAATTTTGATTCGAATACTCGCAATCAACACTACAGATGAATAGATATTACAGAGCAATTAACAAGTTCCTATATTGGGGTGGCAAACCAAACATGGTCGTCTAGAACGCTAGACTCCGGGACAAGATATAGGAAGCCAGTTTTGCTGCAGTCTTTTCTTCAACCAGAACTTTTGGAACAAAGTAAACAAACCATTGCATACATCGGCCTGGTCAATGCTGCATATTGCAATCCCAATTCCGAGACGTGCTACGCAAAAGTAATGGCCAACAGGAAGGACATAAAAAGGAATGAGGGTCCGTGGCTCCCTCAGGAAAAGACCTGTCCTATGGGGTTGAGGCGTTTGACCTGTTGCATGCTGCCATGAAGCCCAGGAAACCTGTCTGCGCCATAATTGTGTGAGTTTTGTCCATCTAGCTGTATAGAATTAAAAAGAAAGCAAAAACCACATCAGACAGCCATCTATTCATGAACACAACCTGCTCTGTGTTGGTTTTCTTCCTTTTGTCCCTTTGTGTCTTGTTTGGCTGTGAGAGGCAGCAGATCATTTGGGAACACTTGTAACCTTACCAGCTCTGGTGCCCGTCCAGCCGTGGCGGTTTGCTTCTGTATATGTGATCTGGGCATCGTTGATCCTCATTCCTAGTGTGCCAACGCCTTGTGTGTCTGTATGTGTGAAGTGAAGAGCATTACAATTACAGGGAACTATGTGTACATGATGTGCGGCATGCAGTCTCAGCACAAACTGGCACACTGACCGATTTATCTTGGAGTGAACATTGGCATCCATCTTTGAGAGTAAAACAACGTAACCTTTCTCCGAATCTCGGTTTAAGCAAGCCATTCGGGCTAGTACACACCAGCAGATGCACCTCCAAAATTGGCTGTTCCATTTGGTTAGAAGTCCTTGAACACTGCAGGTGTCTGTATTTCAGGTGTCTTGATGTACCTTTTATTTAACCTTCCCATTCGTCTGCCCAATGACTGCAAAATAACCAGTATTTGCCCCATGCTCTCCCTCCCCTTCACATGACAGGCATCATCTATAAAATGGCAAATGGCGTGGGCACCCCCAACCTTTTATCACTGACCTAGGGGAGGGGAAACCTGGAATAATCATACTTGTCTGTACCAGTAACCTTTGGGAGGAAGTCCAGAAAGGCCCCCATACACGGGTCGGATTCCGGGCCGATCGATTCCGGGCGCGTGCACGCGAAACGATCGTGCCGGAATCGCATGCAGCCCACCTTGTCCGATCGATCACGTCCGATTGATCAGGGGCTCAGAATCGGATCCGACAGAGAACCAACATGTTGGTCTTTTTGATCCGATTCTGCACAGATCAGGGGGAGTTGCCATTTGTGAGGTGGACAATCGGACACAGAATCGTCCCGGAATCCGTTGGACAAGGTGGTATGCAGCGATGGATACTCTTAATTGGCCGATCTATCACACCTGCGATTCCCGGCAGAATCGCCGGAATCGATCGGCCATGGAATCCGAACGTGTATGGCTAGCTGAAGAGTTTGCAGATCCACTTGATCAGGAAAGATGGCTAGATGAGGTTCCTTGGCACCTTCACACCACCACCACCAATTCTGAGGTGTGCGTGGCAGAAGTAATGGACAACAGGAATGACAGAAGAAAGAATGAGGGTCCCTGGCTCCCTCAGGGAAATTTATAGAAGACCTGTGGGGTTAAGGGGACAGAGCTTAACTAAATTACTGGTAGGCAAGTATCAATTTTATATTTTCCTGTGAGCAACGGATTGATAAAATGCTCTCTTTATTCACTGGAAATGCCATTTGCTGCCCTTAAAATACAGTGGCCTGAAGCAACGTAGAGAATGAGTTAAAAGCGCGCAAAAAATAAAAAAAGCCTAGAGGAAAAGGTGGGTAGTGGTGAAATTTTTCATCATTTTAGCTCTACACCATAGATCCTAGGTGCCCTTTTCCCATTAGTTTGCGTCCCCCTGCAGTCCTCCACTTGCAGCCTGTGACCTAACTGGCATAGGTACTCGCCTGTCCACCAATTACCCGCCGGCACGTCTTCGTCCCGTATTTTCTTGCAGCAGGAATAGGAGGGGTGCGGGACTTTCTTAAGCTGGCCATACACCTTCAGATTTCCTGTCTGATTTCCTTCAGATCAGATTTTGTTTTACCAAAACCATGTAATAGGAGGACCTTTCTACACCTTCCAATCCCTATGTATTCTATCAGGGAGGCCACTATACTACATGGTTGTTGGTAGATCTGATCTGAAGGAAATCTGACAGAGAAATCTGAAGGTGTATGGCCAGCTTTAGACTCCGGCTGAGCATTTTGATTGGCATATGTGAAAGAGAATAAGCAATCCAGACGACGCCTGAGCAAGTCCCTCACGTCTCCGCCTCTTTCTGCTCTAAGATCCCAGGTGAGGATGCGTAGGAACAGCGGACAGGTGAGCACCTATGCTCCCACTAAACCTCACCAACTTCAATATCTACTCCACCATGGGAAAACATGGGCATGCCATGTCACACTACATGGACAAAAGGTGGCATGGCACAAATTACATGGGCAAAAAAGTGGGCAAAGGTGACATGCGATAAAATTAAAAATGTTTTCTAGCTATTTATTTCTTCTTTGTAGCCATTTTTCATTATAAAATGCTTATACAAGTCAGTATAGATAAAAAATGTTATGTGCAGCCTTTCGGTGGAGCAGAGGGTGGCACTTGTAGCTCTCCAGTTCACCTAGGTTGCCCACCACTACCATAGATTCATTCAACCTGAACATAAGGCAGCCATTGTATTTTACTCAATGACCCAAAGAACAAAGCCAATGACGTCAAAACATTCCATAACATCCGACAAAACTTAAGGACCTGCTGGTAAAACGAATGGACAATTCTATCAATTGGTTTTGAACAGTTTTAACTTTATTGACACTGGATAAAAAACAAAAACAGCACTGGCATCCCTAATGGGTCAATAACAGAAGACTCACCGAGGTGCCAGAGCCACAGCACTTCGCTGAATATTAATTCTATGAATAAATAGTGTTTAAAAATAAAACAAAAAACACGAACAAAACATAAATCAAAACACTGGTGTGCTCTACTAATAAAACCAGGACACAAGTTTTCCCTTTAGAACCAGCTCTACATTCACCTAAACAGAAAATAAAACATCTTTCACATAAAACTTGAAAAAAATCTATAAAGGGAAGA
The DNA here is from genome assembly GCA_036250615.1 of Ptychadena robeensis. NCBI lineage: Eukaryota > Metazoa > Chordata > Amphibia > Anura > Ptychadenidae > Ptychadena > Ptychadena robeensis. Next base: position 11,930,425 of record CM070033.1, on the reverse strand, counting down.
GAGATCTATGGCACTAAAATTCTATTGCTTATCTGGACGGGTTGCCTTGGTGTCCCCAGTATTTAGTGTTCTGATATACTATCCTCTATGAACATGAATTCATTTGCTTGTCTTGGGGTTGGAGAACCTGCAGCTTAGATCTGGGATGTCCTAAGTGTCTGAAGGAAGAAACGAATGGAAGTGGATGTTGATTTTTGCATATAAAATATTTAAGCACTTTTACAGCTGAACTCTAGGCACATCATACTGATGGTTCGTGGTGGTGATCCCGAAATCTCAAGCAGCTGAACGGGGGGGGGGGGGGGGGGGGGGGGGGGGGGGGGGGGGGGGGGGGGGGGGGGGGGGGGGGGGGGGGGGGTGCAGCTTGGTTGTGTATTCGGCATAGCAGGACGAAAGGCTCTATATACATATATATTTTTTTCTGTTATTTTAATTAAAAACAATTATGAGGCCCAAATTTCCTTTCTGGTGATCTCTCAAACACTCCTCTACGAATTTGGAAGCTACTGGGGTAAAAAGTGATGTCAATGATTTTCAGCATCGCATCTGTGTTCAGGTCAAGAGATTCACAAAAGGAACATGTGCGGATTGTACTTCAGTAATGGAACCACTGAGGATCACATGACAGTAGGTTAAAATATTATTATTTTGGGGGTGATTCCAAGTACCTTAGATTCTCACTTTTGTGCTTGGAGTTCAGCTTTAATATACATGAATGTCCCAACAAAAGCAATCTAAAAACTAGAGACTGCAAAAGGGTTCTGCGTGTGCCCCCCATAATGCGAGAATATAAAAAAATATGACATGATTAGCGGACATCGACAAGAAGAAATAGTTCTTCATCCAGAGACAAGTTTAAAGCATCTCGTACACAACTGGTGCTTCTCCAAGTGATGCAGAGTTTGACCCTGCGCGTGCCTTGCCTGCCTGCGGCAAGTCATGCCAGCACCAAAGAATGTTGGGAATTTAGAAGCCAACACTGGTGAAATGATAAACTTCCCAGCATCCTCTGTTACTTTAGCGTAGTGTAAACACTTTTCAGAAAAATACATATTCCAGTCCGTCAGTAACATGTAGGGACGTAACCAGCGTCCATCGCGTTAGCAGTAGAAGACAGCAATGTGCAGTGAAATTAAAAACAGCAGCAACACAGATTTGTAGTTTGATGATGGAGGGCATGGCCCTCGATTTAAACAACGAGGCCGAGCCGCCCCCAAGTTGTCCCCCTCCCCGTCCTCCATAGTGTGAGCTTCATGTGATGTTTATTCAGCTACAATAAAAGAGCTATTTCTCCATCCCTGCAGTTATTAAAAATAGACTATTTAATCAATGGATAATGAAAAAACAGCAGCGTCCCCTCAGAAAGTCACTTCCAGCCGATTCGGACGTGGAGAACTTGCTGATTTGCAGCAGGTAAGAATCTCGCCAGCACTGTCCTTGAAGGAGAAGAGATTTAAAATGCGGTGCAATGTGGTGCTGTAGACAGGTCTGCGCCATATACTTCACAATGTGCGTCCGAGGAAGAGCTCTCCGGGTTGGCGGGAGGACCCTGCCACAGCAGTTAGGGTCTGCGTAGGTGAATGGCTGTTCACGCAAGCTGGGCGGAGTCAGATGACATCCTACAAAAAAGAAATAAATAAATAGGTTAATTGATAAAGAGACCAGGACATCTAAGTACATTATGATCATTTAAACCCCTGTAATGTACAGTATGTACAATATAAGTATACAATACAAGTATAAGCTGAGGCACCTAATCTTAACAAATCTTGACTCTACTATAAGCCTAGGAGGGGGAAATGCAGCAGATACTTGCAAAGTCAGATAGTGGAGTTTTGAAAATGAAACTACACCTTCACCAGTAAAAAAAATTAAAAGCACTGCTGTACAAGTTTACATTTCACCAGCAGAGTCCAGCCCGAGAAGAGAGCAGATAGGATGCTGCATACAGAAGAAAGATCGGTCAGGTAGGAGCGGCGGGCCCCCTTTATAGCTTCGGGTCCCATAGTGGTTCTTATGCCACTGGGCACATTCATTGCCCGCACTGGAGACAGTCTACGGACCACCCACAGAAGCTGCCTGCACCCACAGGGAAGCCAGCAAACCCCCGGACAGGAAAGTGGGACCCATTGACAAACTATGATAAGCCATTTTTGGGCTGAAAAAACCCGGCTTATACTAACTTTTCCTTCTACACACGGGCCCTTTCTATAACCTTTATTTGATCCTTTTTTAATCCACCCAAAGTCAAAAATAAAATTTGTCTTGAGATAGGCTTCAAAATCAGAAATAAGCCCTTCATATCACAGAGGCACAGACACCATTTTCCCCTCATTTTGGATATTTCAACTTTTTCCCATAAAGAACAATTCCCAGGTAAGAGTGAGGAACGGATATGACTGTAGTAAAATAGGTAAAAGCCGCCTTCTATTTAGCAAGAATGCAATATTTCTGCTCATCAAAAAAAACTGGTCTGGGCGATTCCTCATTCTGCCCTCCAGGCCTCTGATCCAAAATTGTGACTCAACATTTTTGTCCTTTGCTTAGAGAGATTGACGTGAAACGTGTCACCACCGGATACAACTCGCCCGGTAATAATAATAATAGCAGAGCGAATTCATAATTGGAGGCACTTCAGTCATTCTGCCTCATGCTGCACAAGACGCCTTCATTGAAGATCATCTCGGTTCTTCTATATTTATATCTAACAAACACAAGGACGGGTTACCTGCCCACTGTAAACACTATTTTGTTACTAGTCAATTATATAAATTAAATGAATGTTCATAATCAAAAAAAAAAAAAAAACAAGGCCATTTTTCATGGTGATCCAGGTATTATTAAACATGGACAGACAAAAACATTGCGGGCAAGCTTCATGTTCCACACAGAGTCCTTCATGTACTTGAACTCAAGTTGGTTTGGGAAGGCAGCTTTTCCCCAATCTGGTATTGGCTGTTGGAAAGCTTTGGGCGGCTTGCCCAAAGGTTAAATTAGGATTCCTGGGTTTTAAAGAAGGTCAGTAGACTACTACATGCCCTAACTTCCCTGGTGTGCCCCGCCATCCTTCCTCCCCTCTTCATATCCCCCACGTCACTGATGACTCCAGGGATATGGGATATGCAGACATTGCCTGCATTTACATGAGGGTCAATGGTACTGCCACCTCCCACCCCCGCCTCTCTGGTGTCAATGATGATTCTGGAGACAGTCAGCAAGTCCAACAATATTCAAAATTGCAGCAGGCTCAACGAGGATAGCCCCACTGTCGCTGAGGGTGAGATTGTGTGGCAAAACAAAATTTACCATGGGCTACACTCTGGCAACTGCCAAGGTTACTAGCTTACCCAACAAGTATGCGTCATTGGAGTATACCTACTTGGCAAGGAGATATTGAAAACTGAACACATGCGGTTGGTCAAATGGAAAATTCGACAGGCCTATGGGTAGCTTCAAGTTCTATATGAGATCACTACTTCTTGCTAAGCCTGCATTGTACCTCCATTATAAGAAGTGCATTATTTTAACTTTACCATGAACAGTATTTAACTTTAACTGTTTTGCAAGGTTTATCTTGTGTCCTTGTTCCTATCTGTCTTTAGCAGGGGGGCCACCCTTCAGATCAGGAGCTACAGACCAAAACTTCATCACCCACCCCTCATAATGACTCATTCTACTCTGTGCGTTTCACTCAGTTCCATACACCCTCTTCTTTCTGGCCACTGAAATGACTCCTACTGTGCGATTACTGCTGACTATGGTTGACCCCTGGCTGTTTTCAACAGTGTAATACGGGCAATTTCACAGGCAAATGACAGTACACTGTACTCTGATGCAATTACCTGCCCTTCCCTCTACATATCATCATCAGCGATGTGGGCCCAGAAGAGACGCCCCTCCATTATAAAGGAGGTCTATGGCGCCGCCGCCTCCTCTTTTGCATAACCGATGGCCCCATAGACATGACACCAGATGATCATAGGACCTGTAGTGAACTGGTTTCAGGCAGGCCGCCAAATTTAAAGGAATTGGGACATCCTAAAAGGTTTTCTTTTTTAAATGATATACATTTATTAGGGTGACTCAATATAACTCAGCAGCAGAATCTACTATAATGGAGTGGAAGCCTTGGACATGAACTGATCACTAGCAAATAAAAAGGGGTCCAATATACAAGTCGGGGAGTGCAAGTTGTTCTACAGATTCCTGAGATTTAATTCTGAAATATTCAGTATATTGTGAAAGGTTTTGGTTTTGAAAAGTTTGCATTAGCAAAAATCACCAAAATAAATGGATTTCGGGTTACCACGGTCTCTCAGAAGAACCCGGCGCCGTATGCACAGTTTTGTTGGAGAACTAGGTATGTCTTATCTATAAAGCCAGCATGTAAATAAAAATCGATGGCTGATCTAGCTGCGGTGGAAACAGATGACGCACAGGAAAAAGGACATCACCTCTGACAGCATGAGGATGAGATATGAAGGAGAATCGGGTCCTTGAGGCTGCTCTGTGAATCAGACTTTTCCTCCTACAAATGTCCTTTTTCATATTTCGACAGAGCAATGAGGAAAAGCTGAATCTACAATGTACATTTTTTGCTGAGTTACAGCACAATCAGCTGAAATCATCCAGACAATGAGGTCTCTTGTGACAATTCCTCCTACAAATACTCATTCACCCACTGGCATCAGCGGGTGCAGCCCCACCAATGGCATATTGCCCTGGACAGTAGGCAAGTCACAATACAGTTTTTCAGTCTGGTCATACTTTGCTGGCAGCTATGTCACCAGTTCCTGTAAATCTTTTTATCTAAAAGGATTTGATCACTAGAACAAGTTATTTCTGCCAATTCATTACATATTTAATAAACTGACATGTTAAGAGACCCTAAACCTAAAGGTAGTTTAAATTAAGTGACCCGTGGCCAATCTTCCACGATGCAGTGCATGCCTAGAGCCCCCCATACACCTTACAATCTTACCATACAATTTCTGTACAATCAACTTTTGTGCTACCAAAACCATGTAATATGAGGAGCCTTCTATACCTTTCAATCACTATGTATTCTATCAGGGAGGACCAGGCACTACATAGAATACATAGTGATTGGAAGGTACATATCACTGCTATCAGGAAGGACCCGGCACTACATAGCAGTGATATATACCTTCCAATCACTATGTATTACATCAGGGAGGACCTAGCACTACATAGAATACATAGTGATTGGAAGGTATATATCACTGCTATCAGGGAGGACCCAGCACTACATAGTGGTTTGTAGATCTAATGGAAATTGTATGGAGTGATCTAAAGGTGTATGGAGGGATTAAGGGAGTTTTGTTTATATCATATTATACTACCAATCATGAAAGGGGACATGAAGTGTTAAATAAAAATATTAACACATTGGCAATTACAAGCTGTTAGATTCCATTTCAGTGGCCCTCTGGAGAAGGAAGCAACTGCTGACAAGATTCCCAGGGGAACTCATTAATACAGGCCGAGGGGACAGAATGTTCAGTGGTGAACGGAAAAGGGCAGAAAAGCAGATTGGATATTGGTATTAGGAAGCTGAAGAGCTACTTAGAGCTGGATTTAAGTTTAGCAAAATGAGTCTTCTCTGTTGAAGTCATTAAGAATAGCACTCCACCACAAATTGTCTAAACGCTGCAAAATCAGTGGTTGAATGCTAAATATGGGTCCCATTCATTTCAATGCATATCATCGCAGGTATGCACCATTTAAAATGAATGGGGTTCATGCAAAAGATTTAACCACTACGATATTGGAATTTCACCTTAGTATATTTTTATTTTAAAAAAAAATCACTTTGCTTTGTTACATCTTACTGCTCATCTCCCACCTCTCCTGTGAAACCACTGCCTAAATTCTCAACAGTGATGTTACATCCCAGGATGGGATTCCTGATGATGTAACAGACTCTTTTGCTGGCAATGGTCCTCTAAGACCATGAACGAATGCGGTCACTATATTGTGAAAGGCCTGAAACATCGAACCATGTATGGCTAAATCAGAAGGTCGACCTACATGGTCCATACCTATACATTTTTGTATAACACAATCTAAAAAAGCCAAGGCCAGTTTTAAGGCCCCTATACACGTAGGAAGCCGTGGCCATCTGCAAAAATCACAGATTGTGGGTGCCCACATGGGGCAACAGATCAACCCAAAGCTCAGTCGGCCACATAACAGACATGTCCGTAAATCTCTGGCCGATGCCATTAGTCTGAATGGGGACCGTCATCTCCATCCAAACTAACGGCCGCCACACAAGCCACACAAAGTGCAACACATCTGTCGGCCCCTGCTCACTACGTGTACGGGGGACTTTACTTGTAGAATAACAGAGCCATTACCTCCAACTTGCTGGTATCTTCTAGGCTGCGGTTTTTGGCCCGGACCGTGTTGGCCAGCAGCACCCGGTCTTCACAAGGCTCACTGTTGGGGACATCTTGGCCATCCCCACCGCCAACTTCAGAAATGGCTTTCACTTCTGGAGGGTTTGTCTTCTGTTCTGGTATACGAGCCACGCGGAACCTGAAAAACAATTGGAGTTATTAAAAGCATTCAAATGTCATTACCAACTAACTGAACTATAGTTATTAATAAGAGACCTTGGCTAGAGATCATTTTGAGGCCAAATAAGTATGTGAATGAAATGTATTTGCAATTAAAAAAAAATATTTTACATCCACTGCAACCCATTGATGCAAGTAAAGGCGTGTCAAGCTTGTTGTGTACTATGATCAAGTAAAGGCTTATTAGAATTGCTGAATACTCATGAATTATGTACTAAGTGGAGCTTTTTAGGCTAAGGCCCCTGTAATCTTAGATATGGCTGAAACTCCTGTCCACCTGGTAGTTTTGGTGGTAACTGCCCCCCTAGACCCTCTACTCATTTTCACTATAGAAAAACCCACCAAGAGTCCAGAATACATCAAAGGGCACAGCAGGACTGGGATGTCAGTGTCCAAGTCCCACCACCGTGAGGGTCCAAAAAAGGCACAGTGGGCTAGAAACTCTCAAGCACTGGAGTCCTGAAGTAACCCAGACATGATTCCTCCTGTAATTAAATGATTAGGTACCCTAATGGCCAAAGGTTTAGAGCCTAAAAGACACTGACCTGCCTACAGACAGGATGGTGATTTCTCCAGATCTGGAGGACTTGAACCCATTTTTGCTGACGCTGGATTTTATGTTGTTAGCGGATTGAGATGGTGCAAGTACATCCGGCCACTTCTTCTGGCTGCAGCGGGTGCAGCAGATGCCAGAGCGGGATGCCAGGCCCTGGACAGTGTGCAGATGATGCTGGTGCTTGCAGAGGTTGGGCATCTGAGGCAGAAGGTGCAATCTGCTGAATGGAGAAAAAGAAATGTGATTTTAGCTAAACTTCTATGGGTTTCCAAGAAACAAAGTCTATCTTGCACAAACCGGAATTAAATGGCACCTTAACCTCCCTAGCGCACTGCTGAGGTCCAGATTGCTGTACCAAAAGCGCACCATAGACTTCAATGGTAAATTTTTCTTTATGTTGTAGGGCTGTAACTTCCCAAAATATGTCCGTACAAGTGTCTAATAGACATCCTGACTATAATAATGTTTGAAACAAACAATTATGTAAAATAATTAAAATATTTTTTAATAAATTTATTGAGAAAACACAGAAATCAGGGCACAAAGCTTTGCTGCTATGTACTAAATCTCGCCCAAATAAAGTCTCTGGTGCCCCAGATGTGCCCATTTGCAGTTAACCCTCTCTAACCTGGTGTGATGGATGTGGTAAAATCACACCAGGGAAGAGGGGGTTACTGCATATGGGCACATCTGGGGCACCAGAGACTTTTTATTCTGGCGAGATTTAGTACATAGATGCACTTTGAAAGCAGTTTTCTACATAGAAAACTGATTTCATGTACTGTACTTTTGAATTACCCGCCGCCTCCCCGATGTGCTGTCATCACGTCACTCGGAGGGGGGGGGGGAAGAGACGGAGGATATGCTTCCAGCCTGCCTGTGACACCGGGGACACCAGGACAGCGCAGAACTGTGAGTATGCGCTCCCGGTGCCCCGATGTGTACTGGACGGCAGCATCTCATCCAGTGCTATAGCAGCAGTAGCAGCGCTAGACAAGATGCTGCTGTCCTGACCACTAGGGTGGTTAATAATGAATGTCATTGTATGCTAGTCATAACAAAAACCCCTGTTCCCATGGGTACCCCCATCTCTAAACAGAACTGGATGCAGGAGTTGTGTACAAGTTTAGAAAACCAACCAACTGCAGGTAGGTCTTCACCAGAACCAATGTACACTATGGCGGCTCCTCCTAAAAGATTGTGCAATTTCCTAATTTATTAGCCTTCCAGGAAGCAAATCTTGGATGTTCTTTGCAAAAAAAATTATCTATATAAGTGGTTCTCAACCTGCGGGCCAGGAACCCCTTTGCGGTCGAATTACCAATTTCACAGGGGTCGCTGCTAACAAGCATCAGCTCTGATGCTCACAAGCAGGGTGGGAAGTTAGGAGGGAAATATAAGAGGGAAGGGCATTACCCACCCTTCTAATGTAAGCCCAGGAGCCGGGGCAGAGCCTAGGTGGGAGGGCTCTTGACTGGGGGGAGCTGGCCAGCAGCAGTAGGCAGTTATAGGGTTAATGTGAGGCAGGGAGGAAGTGGAGGGGTAGTTAGGGAATCGATTTAGGGGGGGGGGGGTAGACAGGAAGGAGACTCCTCTTTGGATCGTCAGTTACCCCCCACCCTCCCTCTTTTTATTGGCATTTGTATTTTGTGAGTTTTTTCATGTTTTTTAGGTTTCTCTTGTCACAGCAGCCATGAACCTCGGCAGTGCATGGAGAAGAAAACATAACTTTTAAAGATCTTGGTGATGTGCTAGTTTGGTTAGGGCACTCACCAGATTCTGGTATGATAGTATGGAGGGGATAACCCTCCACACAGTTAAAATGGTTATGTGTTTTAAAGTTAGGATAAGGTCCTCATCAAGCTTGTAACGGAAGGGCTGGTGGCCGGTACAGTTGGAGCGAGTAATATAGTCAGATGCGCTGTCTGGGTGATCCAGGTCGGTTTTGAAAATTGTATTAAACATTTTATATATTTTGAAAGCGGTGGCCTGTGTTATATATATATATATAAACAATTTAAATTTCCAAAGATACAATCTGGTCTTCGTGTCTTAATTTACAGAAGAAAAATATGGTAGCAACGCTCAGTTTTCCCACAGTCACTTAATGTCACTTCCAGTGTTGTGGATCTAAATAGGTTGAAAACCACTGGTCTATAGTCTACCAGAAATTACACAACTATTACATCAGCTTTGAACAAGCGAGCAGCACTCAAATCAACCCAAGAAAATAAAAATGATAACAGATAACACCCAGCCAGCCAGCCGTCTCTTCTATCATAAATTGTCAGAAGACAAGACCACAAGGGAAAACTCTGCAGTTTGTCCATCATCTCACCTTTGAGGCGACTTATTTCCTAAAGAGGTGGAGATCTGCTTGCTCTGATAATCCTTCAGTAATTCTTCCAAAGCAACAGCATTTTCTGAGTGAAAAAAACAGAAAAAATTTAAGTCAGAAGGATTCCATTTTGCTTCAGGCATGGTAACAGAAAATGTTGTACAGGCCACAGTTGCATATACCCACATACTACCAGCCCCCCCCCAATAAGTAGAACTGCCATATAAAATTATCCATCTTTGAATCAGCCAAGTATGGCATCCATATTTGTTTTGATTCCATTAAATATATTAAAAAAGACTCATCTGCTGAACGTGGGATATAGTCTATGTTGATATGGAGGGCCACAAGTGCAGCCCTCAGCATCACTAAAGGGCCGCACATAACATTTTCAATCTATACGAACTTGTGTAAGCATCTGGGGTCTATGGGTTTGTCAAGTAGGATAAGTAGAAACACCCTGAGCTTAGCAACCTTAGGTTTCTGTGTAAGGGCCCCCATACACCTTTAGATTTCTCTGTCAGATTTCCTTTAGATCTCTTTTTATTTTACCAAAACCGTGTAATATGAGGAACTTTCTAAACCATTAAGTCTACCTGTGTTCAATCGCAGAGGACCCAGCACTACATAGTTGTTGGTAGATCTAAAGGAAATCTGACAGAGAAATCTAAAAGGTGTATGGGGGCCCTAAGGAAGGGATGGATACCCATTTTTTTCTGTTATTATTTGACACTAGAGAAAATCTGAATAGTTGGCAGGAGCTCAGACAATGATCTGCCAGGATGGATCTGTCTTGCCCAATGCCTGCAGTATCCTATGGGAAAGAACTCTATAGGGCGATACCTACTCATCTTTCTCCCACCATATTCATGGAACACAACTAGTATGGTGTTTACAGCATCAATTCATTCTATGGTTGCTGGGAATGACCAAATTGCTATGTATGTATGTATGTATGTATGTATGTATGTATGTATGTATGTATGTAGCTTAAATCTCTGTCTAAATCACATTCAAGATGGTGTCACAACTTACCTTTCTTCTCTGTAATAAGACGCACCAGAACTCCAATGGTGTCCTCATTGCCGTTTTCCTCTAGAAGAGTAGAGGGGGGAATACCTGCCAATATTACAAAAAAAAGAAACAATATATAAAAATAAATCAAATTTCCACAATAAGACACACATTGAACATTCACTCTATAGCCAGTGCATTGCAGACAAAACAAAGTTCAGACATGAAGTCATTAAAGGGTAAACACAAATGGCTGCCATATATCAGATTTTCTCATATTATGTTATGTGCTAGTACTGTAAATTATATATATATATATATATATATATATATATATATATATATATATATATATACACACATGAAATATACATGGGCAAAGTTTTGTGTCCCACGTTACCATAGCTCAGTATAGTATGAACAGGTCTAAGAGTCTACATCTTTTAATAAACCTTGCAGAAAGAATATCCAACCCCCCAAACATTTTTTCAGGAACTTCCTCACATCTTTATTTTCACCTAAACATACAATCGATAACCAGCTCAATCAATGACTTTGTACCATGCACGTTCGTGGCCATCGATTGCGTGGGTCATCGATTGCAGCCACCCTGTCTTCCAGCGGGATCAGTCCATTCCACTCAAAAACAGCTCGATTAAACAGGGAACCAACATGTTGGTAAATCCCTGCTTGTTTGCCATTGCTTTGGATGGGGACTGAGGATTCCCATCAAAAGGGAATCTATTCCACAAAGTGGTGCGCATAGATCCCTGTTCAATTCATGAAAACTCTAGCGCAGTGCGGTGACCGGGTCATCGTTCCTCGATTGTATGGGTATCCACTCTTATATGGGGGGATTTAGGGTGACATGACAACACTAACCTGCTCCCCCTCCAAGTGACTTTACCCAAAATAGGGGTGATCTGTATGCCATAAAAAACTAGGAACAATGTAACTGATCAAAATACACAGAAAAGTAATCAGCTAATCAGCTCATATAACTATAGAAATCCTTCAATGAGATACTCAACGCCACAAAAAGAGGAAATAGGAGCTGTTTTCTAGTTAGAGTCGATGGATATCATGAGTGCAATGTAATAAATCTGTAGGCACAACGCTGTGTCCCTTCTGCCCTCTGGGGAAAAAAAACTTTGTAGAATGCACCCAGAACCCCCACAAATGCAGCAATACATACACGTCGCCACTGCTGAGGGTTTTAAATAGCCGTCAGCTGTGAAGGATCCATCCCCCTCCCTGGGAGGGTCAGCCGGTTATAAGCTGACAATTTATGGATTCGTCACATCTAATGTCTGGAGATATCCAATATAAAAATGTCCACGGGGACTAGTTAATCCAAAGTGGGTGAAGTCTGAGTCAGAACCCACTTAATTTCCATAGAAACAATAGATTTATAACATAAAGTAGCTAAATGTAATGGGGAGGTATAGCCACAAATTACTTCGGAAGTCACATTGACACGGTCACTCTGCTCACTGCAACGTGTCATTTATAGTCATATTTATGAGATGAAATCCGAGCTAGCTATCATCGCTAAAACACAGAGCACCAAGACGCTATGCTCCGACAGATGGTACAATGAGTCACACAATGGTGCAAGGAGTCGATTATCAAGGTAAAGTATTTGTGTAAGTGGCAAGTATGAAGATTCTTAAGAACAAGGTCCTCATTGCCCTCTGCTCCTCCGAGCCCTGTAGTCCCTCCGAGGAATAACTGCCTTGTGTTTAGTTACACACAGAGTTCCCAGTCTGACGTCAGTCGTGTACCCAAACATAAGTCAACCAGTCAGAGGCGGATGAAGTACAGAGCGACAAAAAAACACCAGTGTGCCAGTGAACACCAGAAAAGTTTGAGGAACCTGGAAGCACCAGAACCCTGCAAACACCATACGAAGGTCAACGTGGACGTAAACTGAGAGACTCTAAAATCTATGACCATTTCCATTGGTGAAACCACAGGAGCTAAAAAGATTGGTTTCATATAGGCAAATCCAGAATGTTTCACAACAAGTTCTGCTTTCCCAACTGTTCCTAATTCAACAACGCACTTTCTAGAAAAAGATCGTATTCACAAACTATTATAGTTTCCAAAAGTAAGTTACAGGAGGCAACACAATGACAGTTGGTGGAAAATTGGAGATGCAACTTTCCAGCCCACATAGGACTTCCTGCAACCTATAGATTAAAAACCACCATCCTATACCATATCTTTCCTAATTGTCTCTTAACCTTACTGGCAGTTCCATTTGTTAGGGAAACCACTTCCCAAACTGTAAAAACAATATAACGGATTACAAGGTTACCATTGTTTGCAATGCAAATCTTCCCCGAGCTACACTCAGGGCCGGGAGGTGATAAAGGTCAAAATCAACAATAAGGGAATGAAATCCCATAACAGGTTTATGGAAAGAATGTAATGTACATATAACAGAACTTTGTTAAATCAGAGGTGTCTTACACCACTTCTCAAAATATCGAACATATGTGGCCCTTATATTTTAAAAGTAATTTTCTGACTCTTTGTAAATTGCAACTTACTTCATCCCCAGAATAAATGGCATGGCATGTAGCACTCAAGTAATGAAGTCTGCCACTGTTGGTCTATAACATGGGTCCTCAAACTACGGCCTGGGGGCCATATATGTCTCTCCAATGCTTTTTGTCCGGCCCCCAAAGCAGTCACAATGATTTCAAGCAGTCATAAAGCTGGAGATTACCGACAAAGCAGTGATAGTAAGGGTGAACTGAGGGCATCTTGTGGCAAAAGACTGCATTGCATTGAGGTTTAAGGCTTGAACACATTAAGTATCTGTATAAACAGTTTGACTTTAAAAAAGGTTAATCAGTAGTGTGTACATGATGGACTGCTATCATTAATTGTCTCATTAAATGGACATAAACTAAACACAAAATGTAAACTAACCACTGGAAAACATTAATATAACTGAAAGGTTACAGTTAGGGGTGTGAATTTTGGGGAGTAGGTATTCTCAGTGGTAAGTTCCTAAACCCCCCCCCCCCCCCCCCCCCCAATAAAAAAATAACACATGTACAAGGGTAGCAAAATCACACTTCCCATTATTCTGTTTTTTTATGCACGAATAAATAAGTGCAGTGCGCATGGGGATTTGTGGGTTCCCCCCACCCTAAACTATAGTTACGCCCACTGCCATCTTGAGGGACCATGAGCAGACCCCCTGCTTAAAAAATTTGAGCAGAGCTCCTGGTCTAAAACATCACGATTCACATAGTGGATAGAAAGTCTGCAGCCCAGTCCCAACTCACCATCTTTCTCAGGAGAGGCCTCCTCGTCTGGCTTTTGGGAAGTGCAGCGATAGCCTTTTTTCTTTAGCAGGTTGCACAGGAAAATGCCCGTCAGGCCCATCATACAGAAGACTGGCACAATGGTCAGCACGGCGTACTGCGTCCGAGAATCCTCAGGCACTCCTTTATGCGTGCTGTTCTGAGAGGCATTGTCTGCATTACTGGCGGCTTCTAGTGTCCGCGGGGCTCGAGGTCGCAGCGTCCTCTCACCTGTGACAAGCAAAGGAAATAAGTGATATACAAAGCTTTCCTTTACACCCAATTTGTCAGCCTGGGTATTAGAAACAGCATGAACTCTGTGTACAAAACTTTTTTTTGGAGTTCAGCATCTGATATCAGTTCCAGAAGCAGCAACATGTATACTGACAGATGTAAAATGTAGTCTCATTAAATCACTGAGTGCGGTGGCTTCATTAGTATTTCTTTTAAGGTTTCCCTGTTCTTTATTCACACTTGGTGATCCTGAAAATATTTAGGGTGGAAATATTATTTTATGAAGGGGCATCAGGACTAAGAAACACTCTATAAGTGAGGAAGGAGTTATGTAGTCCTGGAAGAAGACAGCGCACAGAATTACAAAGAATTTTGGGCAGCATCAACAGCTACTTGCAATAGGATGCTAAAGCAAGATTACTTTTTTGTCTTTAGATAAACTTTAATCCCCCATGGAGGGGGGAGGGGAAATCTGACAGATAAGAGAACCTTGCTGCTGCTATGGTTCCTTCTAATTAGGCTAAAGGGGTTTATAGCAAACTAAAGTAGCCTGATTAAGCCTGCACGGCATCCCACACTTTGAGATTTACAGCAATCTATATAGTCCAAGTGTTGTAATTAGCAAATACCAATTCAATAATATAAATTACATCTATTCAATTCAATCAAACTATCGGTCCACAAAATACCGATTTAGTTGAATGGTAGTATTCTTTATTATGTTTTGGCTTCTGAGGAGTGATACATACTACAACAGTTTGGTCTCCATGCCATAGTTACTGGCTTCCAGCTATAATATACATTAAAAATAGAATAGAGATTAGAATAGATTTCTCAAATGAGCCACCAAAAGACAAAATCTGCCATATGCAGCATTCAGGGAAGACTAAAAATGTCTAGCACTGGTGGAGGGGAGAGGAACCTTTAAATAAGTGGTTCTTAACCTTTTTCGATCCTTGACCCCGGAAGGGACATTGCAACGTACAACTTCCTGTATTTACAACACACACACACACACACACACGTGTCGGTGCAGTGTCACAACTGTGTTTCAAATATTCCAGACGAGATCAGGTAAGTATATTTACCCCCTCCCTCCTATTCAGCCCTGATGCTTTCAGGGAAGGAGATGACCTCAATGAAACGGTCGTTCAACTGCCAAGGGGGTTGTGACCCACAGGTTGAGAACTGCTGCTTTAAAGGATCATAGACTTTACCATGATGCAGGAAGGTTATGTCTATATGGCATTTGGGGATGCGTCCCATACATATGCATGACTTTCCATCCCGCCTGCTCACAGGGCTTTCAGCGGGTCCACCGGCC
Organism: Ptychadena robeensis; assembly: GCA_036250615.1. Classification (NCBI taxonomy): domain Eukaryota; kingdom Metazoa; phylum Chordata; class Amphibia; order Anura; family Ptychadenidae; genus Ptychadena; species Ptychadena robeensis. The sequence goes on along the minus strand of CM070033.1, from coordinate 11,915,037 downwards.
AAGCAAAGGCTGTTCTACTGTCTTGCGTTAACCTCTCGGCCGGCAGACCTGCTGAAAGCCCTGTGAACAGGTGGGATGGGAAGTCATGCATATGTATGGGATGCGCCAACATTCACGCCAAGGCATGCGATAAACGCAGGGGGTATCTAGGCATCCCTAAATGCCATTTAAACATAAGACTGCTCAATGACAATCCTCTGTCCCGATAATAGCGCCACCAGGTCAGTTTGTGCAGGCCATGAACTCTACATGTCTAGATTAGCTCACCTTCACACCCCACAGTTTCCGGAGGAGCCAGCCAGCAGGGGACACAAATGTTGGGACTTTTGGCTACTAGAGGAAAATGCCTGAAAATGAGAAGAGAAAACGAGATTTAAGGTGCATCCACATGTCTGAGCAAAATGTGCAAAACTACAAAAGAAGGTCTTGGTATGGCTAAGTAAAACATGCAGCATAAGCACACAGTTTAAAGTGAGCTCGTCACCATCCAAGAAATGTAAAGCACTAGTAAATTTGGAGGGTTGGGCTTTAAACTGAGCACAGGCTGGAAACAAAATATGCATATGCAGAGTATATAAAAAGATCTGCTGATCTGAAAATAGAGACAGCTGACCCAAAAGTGGCCTATATGAAGCCCAACACTCACAAACACAGCTTTTTATTAAACACTGGACCTGCCCGTTCATGAAACAGTTGTGGTTACACACCTTGGTAAGCAGTCTCCGCACACAGCATCCGCGTTCCGTGTCCCCACTCTCAGCTGTACCCGCTTTTTCTTGTCGCACTGGGTGTGCATACTGCAGGGGGTCAGCCCATTACTACTGGAGAACATACCAGGGGTACAGGGTCTGCATCCAACCTTGGAGCCAGCGCCAAAGCCACACGCCTGCAGAATGAAAAAACAAAAAGTATTGGACGTCAGATATGGATGAGACTTTCTAATTAAAAAAGGGGACACATCAACAATGACCAATGTTTATGACAAAGAAGTTATACTTTGTTAACCAATAATACCCTGATCTCCAACATGTATTTTCAGAATACATATATTCAATATCCAGTTTCATCCACTGTGTCATATAGAAGATTCTTACCCCTTCTGGCTCTTTTCCTGGAGGACACTTTGTGCATGGCAAGCACTGACCGCTCTCACCCTGGTACTCGAATTTGCCGCACTCCTCCTGGCACAGTCCTTCCCAGACTTGAACCTGAAGAAAAGAGAATGATCGCATGGCATCAGCTACTATGCAGACATAACAATATAGTTTATTTTCTTTTGTGGAAGGGGGGGGGGGGGGGGGGGGGGGGGGGGGGGGGGGGCTGTGGAGAAATACAGTGGGAGTTCCTGTAAGAAAAAGTGGTGCAAGCACATGAGTAGAACGTAAAACTCATAATACTAGGGGTTATAATGTTTGAGCCCGCCTCCACCTAAACTAAATCACAGTAATTCTCGATTCCCAAATAAAAAAAAAATAAAAAAATAAAAAAACGTAAGGAGAGGGGATATCAGAGTAATTGAATATTAACACCCCCCCCCTCTGTCAGAAGACAGAGACCAGAGTTGTCGATGTATGCCCAATTGATGATTTGTTGAGTTGGCCATGTTTGTACAGGCAAAGCATAGACCAGTGATGACAAACCTATGGCACGCGTACCCAAAATGGCACAGAGAGCCCTCTCGGTTGGCATGCCTGTCTGCAGTGTGTCTCTGATTGGTGGGGACCAGAGAAGAGGGGAGGTGATTTTTTTCAGCTCCAGTAACTGGTGCTGCTGGTGAAATGTAATGATAATTTAACATGAAATTCAAGGTTATTCTTCTACTTTTGTTTTATTGTCTCGTTGACTGTTGTTACAGAGAACTTTAATAAAAGTTGTTTATTGATGGAGGGTGGTGTTCTTTAACTGTGTCTGTGATGACATCACAACCAGTTGACTCAACTATGACACCATAAAAAGTACAACCACACAGTCTCAAAACTGGACATTATGAATGGCCATGAAAATGACAGAAATGACTCGTTGAGGACGCCGCAAGTTTCTATCAAGTTCTGTGGTGTTCCCAAGCTCCTTGCCTTCTCATTATTCCTGTATCGGGACAAAATTTTCAAACTTCTAACAATTTTACCGCTAGTTCACACTCCCATGCTGCTGCGTTAGGATTTTTGGCCAGTAACGGACATGCGATCTGTAACCGCGTCAGTTACTGGCAAAAAATCTGCGTCTCCCATGGTTTAGACTAAAACCTCAGTATTCAGGTTAAATTGCCATACTGGGACTTTAAGATAAAAAAAAAACTGTTATGCATTTGCGTTTGGGAGCTTAGCCTCAAAAAGGGTTCATCATCACAGATAGAGGAACTAAATACTAAAAGCTCTGTCCAAAAGTAGCCGTCAGCAGGCAAGGACCAGTATTGCCCACGTACGCTCAATAGGTGATTTGTTGAGTTGGCCATGTTGGTAGAGTCAAAGCATATACTAACCTATCCTGACACCCAAGACTTCTCCAGAGAATAATAATCTATTCACCCACTTCCATGGATACTGATGAAGAGCTTTTTAATGAAGATTATAAAACCGTACAGGTAACGCCAATTACATTTCAATTATAGAAGCTGCTTTGACAGGCAATAAATCTCCATCGCTGAAGGTGAACTCAATTAAAAGGTATTGAAGTGGTGAAAATATCCTTCCTGAGATGCTGCACTCCCTCCCAGCCCAACAGGCCGGAGTCTTTATTACCCAGTGGAAAGCCTGACCTTGTGAAGGACATTATCATCGCTTTGTAAATATTTTCCGGTGCTGCTCATGCCGGACCTAAAGCGTTTTTCGATGGTTATGAAGGAAACACATGATTGGTGGGTGTTGGTAACACTGGCAGCCCCTGAATACAGATACCTGGCAACTCCCAGAAACCAAAAGGTCAATTCCATTACACTTTATTGATCTGTTGGAGGTCATGCAGCTCATTAATCCTTCTAAGAATTGGGCTCCATGAATAAGAAATTATTTATCAACAGGTCTAGAAATACTAATGTGGAAGGCCAAGGCCGGGCTAAGAGGCACATTATGGATCCTACCGAGCCGTCTTATCCCAAGAATTGTCTCAACCCAAATAGAACAATCCAATATATAGCAGCTGGCCAGCCATTGGATTAGCCAGCTGCATTCACTCCCACAGAATGAACCCATTTGTATTTTCTTGCGCTAAGGTGTTTACAATCTTCTATTGCCGGGGTGGGCAAACTTTTTGACTTGTTGGCCACATTGGTTTAATTTAATAAAGGGGCCAGACCAAGAGCCTGTAATGGTCATAGGTGTGCCAATTCCATGCATTGGCCGCATCACTAACGATGGCGGTGATGTGTGATCTGCAACATGTGGCAGGGTCGTGGTTATCTTTTTAAATTTGCAATGAATGAGCAATTCTTTGTAAGCGCAATGAGCAGAGAGTCTCTAGAATGTTTAGTTTTCTAGTCTGTTGTCCCCATAAGGATACGCCCACACTGCCATTACATGATCACACCACTACATTGTGCTCCAGACACCTCTAGGCTCTAATTGCAGAGAACAAATTGAGGGGAGCAAGATGAAAAAGGGCCGGAAAAGCAAGCCAAAGGGGTTGGATCTGGCCCCCGGCCCTTATTTTGCCCACCCCTTATCTAAACCCAAATAGAATAAATTTTATATATAACAGCTGACCAGCCAAATAATCCACCTGCATTCATTCTCCCAAAATGAACCCAATTGTGTTTTCTTGCCCTAAGGGGGCTACGCTCACTCTTCTATTGCATCTTTGGAGGAAATCATAGTTGTCACCCCAGGTCGAGCTACAAATAATGCACGACTCTTTATACCCCACAGCCATCTTTAGGGTAGGTCAATAGATAGGAAATACCCCCTGCTGGGGTTTTACCATCATCTGGGGACTGATATATATGCCTACAGATATTAGAAATAAGAATATATAGGAAACATTATACCCCTTATAAAAAGGCACGACAGGCTGCCCATAAGATTTTTATTGTTGTCCATGTCGCCTATCCGGTTACACTTCCCTTGATGAAGATATTTTATCTTCATGGTAATTCTATAGCCGACTCCATTTCGCAGCTCTATACGGACAATGGCTTCATGGGCCAATCTCACCCCATATCCAGCCATAAGTAGTGTCAGGACTTCCAGTACTGGCTCGTGATGGTCCAGCTCAGCAGAAAACCCGCATTGTAGATGCAGCTTTTCCTCTGCACCTTGCAGGAATATTAAGAAGGACGTCAGAGGGGCGAAGATCAGAGTCTCAATCATGGCGCTGCACATGCAACTAACTGCAGAGCCAAGGACACGAGTCTCCTTCATGCTGTGCGTCCTCCGGCTGTCAGAGGCGGCTTCGGCAACGTCATCGCTCCCCGGTGTTCCATCCATCAGCATCGCCTTCGCTGCAGCTAAACCAGCTCATTGATTTCCATTTATATTGTGACGGGTAAAGTTCTTACAGCGATGCAGAGGATAAATGCACTCGGGAAATGATGCATTGTGCAGCGATCCGCAGTTATCTTCAGCAGAAGTTAACCAATAGGGGTCACCCGCAGTCAGGAGGTACTAGAGTTTGATCTGTGAAGCAACTATAAAATCCATAAAGAGAAAGCATGGCATGCGGTTTCATCATTATCCAGCCTTTATGGCAGAGATGTTCACTTCCTGACTACATTCATTACCCTCAGTGTCAACTGCATGTCATTGTTCTAGCTTCCAGGAGGTGACAACCATTACATTTTGGTACAGCCATATGTAGATTGAATTTTTAAAATTCCCCAAAAAATTACAAGGGGTGCATACCATGTTTCCTCGAAAGTAAGACCTACCTCTTGAGTAAGACCTAGCTGTATTTTCCTTTGTGCTTCTAATATAAGCCCTCCCCCAAAAATAAGACCTACCCAGCAAAAAAACTTTTGTATTTCACCCATTGCCAGCAGGCCAGAAAGCGCCCCCCACTACACACACAGCGTGCAGCGCTGGGTGAATGCGGCAGCCAGAAAAATGAGTAAAAAAAATAAATAAATAAATAAACAAAAAACAAAAAAAACACATGCTAAAACCTGAGCTGAGCTCGGAGAAGCTGAGAAAAAACAAAAAAATAACCTTGACGGCAGTGACATCTTGTGGCCATTATATACAATGCATCAAACTAATTTAACATGAAACCTACTGTACCGATTTAGTACAGAAATAAATTCTAGGGAGGTTAAATTTGTAAAAATAAGGCCTACCCGAAAATAAGACCTAGTGCCTTTGTTGCACCTGAAATAAATATAAGACAGTTTTTTTATTTTCAGGGAAACATGATAGTAAACCCCATGATGCAAGCAGAATTCAGATACGCTAAAAGTACAAACATTTTACACAATAGCAGGCAGATGAGCCATGTCTCCAATCACAGTGTGTCCTATGCCATTAGGCAACATGAACTACACATACATCTCACATGCCAATATATAACATATGCAAATTCAAGGTGTTTTACTTCCTGACATAAGAAAGGGTTTGCAGTTGAATGATTACAAGGTTATGGACTTCCTTTCCTGCAATGGAAGTGTTGCAAGCCACTGTGATGTGTAAACATGTTGTTACTGGGCTGCTGGAGTCCCAGCTACCTATTTACTAAACACTCGCATGGCACAGGTCCAGAGGACGAGTCCTTGACCAGAATACACTTCATTCTGAACAGAGAGTCGCCATTGATGGAGATTTACAGATATCCCAGAACAAATGTCCCCAGAGGGTTGTCACATGAACAAGTGTCATCATTGGAAAAGCCCTCCTCCAATCACTATGTATTCTATCAGGGAGGACCCGGCACTACATAGCAGTGATATATACCTTCCAATCACTATGTATTCTCTCAGGGAGGCCACTATACTACACAGTTGTTGGTAGATCTAATGGATATTGTATGAATCGATCTTAAGGTGTATGGGGGGCTTAACTCTTTTATGTATTCCTATACACAGAGGCTTCAGTCATTGTCTAGGGTTGACCTCTACTTCCTGGAAGTTTATTCTAACTATTCTTTTAAGTCTACACTGGGCCGGTGTTCTGAGATCTTTTCCTACCCTTAAAAATGCGCTTGTGCAGGTAGCCATAGTTTTGGTGTTTTCAGGGTTAATCTTCCGATTTTCGGGTGTCATGGTTAGGGGTTTGAGGGGGAGGGGGGGTTAAGGTTAGGGGGAGTGGTGCTTGATAGTAGAGGTGAGTTTTGTGGATCGGGGGTGAAGTTTAGGGGTTCGGGGTGGTAAATTGAATCTAACCTTGACCCTCGGAGCCCCCTAACCTTGACACCCGAAAATCGGAAGATTAACCCTGAAAACACCAAAACTATCTGCACATGTGCGGTTGTAAGGGTAGGGAAATATCTCAGAACGCCAGACCAAAATCGCAGCGCACAGCCCTGAACCCTTTGTGAACGCTAGCCAAACTTCATTGCGGTACTGTACCACTGCATAGCCAGTATGATCGAGCCCTAAAAGAAGCAATTATATTTTGATTGAAGGAATAATACTAGGGTTAGGTCTTTACAAGGCAACCCCAGAAATTGTGGGTGTCTTACTATTTGGGCGCTGTTAAGGTATTCTCCTTGGCAGCAATACTGTGCCCTATACTTTACATTAGCAAACCGCAACAGAAAATGCATCAGGAGCAGTTTGCACATGTCACATCACATGCCCATTGGTATGTCTGCCTCCTGACACCTGTCATGACACATCTATACTACCCCTACCGATACTAGCGTGCCAGTATAGACTGGCACGCCATTCCCTCTAGGGGTATACAGGGGGGGGCGCACTATGCCGTTTTCCCTGCGGTCACCATTCAGCAAATGCTGGGGTAGTGTGGACCCAGCTTTAATTAAAGGAATATACAAGCCCTCTAGAAGAATTCTCTATCCAAATATGTTCTTGGCGTGGCAGAACACCCCGCTGGTGTTTTAAAAAAACATGTTGCACCCTGTGCTCCTTAGTGCATGGAGAATGCACAAAAAACAAGTGTGGAGCCAGCCTTCATTGTGTTCACAAGTGTCTGACACCGATCAGCCCCAGCTATGTAACTATGTAAATGGGCCGAACACTGGTACAAGGGAGACTGATTATTAGTTTACAGTAAACTTCTCTAGACTGGAGCTTAAGAACAGACTTTACTTTTACCTGAAAGTCGAATTTCCCGTCCGGTTAGATTTGAGATCTTGTGGCAGTAAAAGGGTTTCTCTTGCACTTTGAGATTCGTTGAGCATTTACTTTGCTTCTCATAATAGAATTCTAATTGGATCACAAGAGAAGTTTTGTATAAATAGACCTGAATGTCAGAGGCGTGAGCTGTCTGCATTGTGACCCGGGAGGCAGGAATGAGACGTGGGCCGCGAGCCATTGAGTGTAATGAAACTGCTGACTTGCAGTATGATACCGACAGAGACCTCTCATGGAGATTGTCATCGCTGGAGGAATATTACTGTTATGATCTGTCACTTCCGTATGGTGTGTTCAGGGGGAGGGGGACCCGACATTCTCTGCCTGTCTAGCTGTGTATGTGTGCTGCATTGCTTGAATTCTCTTCCTGGGTTGTGGGCGCACACTCTGCGTTTAGGGATTCCATACACTGTAATAGCAGGAGACAACTAATGCCTGCCGTACACACACCGATTAGCAGGTGATTTTGCTGCTGACCGACGGGCGTGCGCACATGTCAGATGTTCTCTGGCCGATGCCATTAACTTCAATGAAGACCGGCGTCTTCATTGAAGCTAATGGCCGGAACACAAAGGGTGCCCAGCCGATGAAGGCAGCTCGGGCATGCAGCGTGATGATGTCATCACGCTGCATTCCAGAGCTCATCGGGACTCGTCTGTCGCCACCCAGTCGGTGGGTGTATGGTAGGCTTAAATCTAAAATGTGTGGGTAGCAGCTTGGCAACTCTGTGTACCCGAAATCCGCAGCAGACATTCCAAGGTCACTGGACCCCAGGAGCACCTGTGATGCTAAAGGATTGGTAGTCAAAGTATAACTGGAGTCACAAATTTTTACTATCTCCAGAACTGGGTTTGGGAGGTTTTTTGTTGGAGCTGAATTTAATAATGAAATCTGTGTCTTCTTTCTACAGATAATTTCCAGCAAAGGACCCTCCCCTACAAGTCACAATGAGGAACGTTTGCCATGCATTGGCCTCCTGCCTGTTACTGGTAAGAAAATTGCGTTAACTGGCTGCCTACCTAACGTGTATAATCTCCCCCACCTCCGTGGCTGACACATCTGCCGGTGGTATGACCATCTTTGCCAAGAAGGGATGAGCAGCACAGGCAATATTCGTAAAATATTACAAATTTATCACCTAATATTTGCAGTAAATTCGACAATTTGTGATCTACAGTCATTATTATCATTGCACAAAGTGGCACGTACATGTGAATATTGCAAACGCAATGTCTGTTGTCACGGTGGCATCTAGTGACAGAATGTTAAATAGCAGCTGCAGTGTAATCACCACATGAGACAACACTCATAGGAGTAATTTTACCAATCATTGGGAAAAATCAGCACTTGTACATGCGAATATTGCAAATGCAATGCATGGTACTTTCCCCAGAATCTCGAATATACACGTTTACAAAGACTATATTCGCTATATAGGTGGAAGGTATATATCACTGCTATGTAGTGCTGGGTCCTCCCTGATAGAATACATAGT
>CM070033.1:11873837-11885058 GCA_036250615.1 Ptychadena robeensis | reverse complement strand
GATGGATGGATGGATGGATGGATGGATGGATGGATAGATAGATGGATGGATAGATTCCTCTAGGACTCCTCTAGGGCTGCCTCCACTGTTTTGAAATCCCTTCATAATCCTTTTTGACACGTTCCTAACCCACCGTTTCATATCTTGCTTACCAGACTTTAAGCTTGTCACCAATTAGCCGCCATCCCTTATCTATTCTATGCAGTGAACCGTTGACTTAAGCTACACATACACATATGGATTGCTGTGCATTCCACCAGCGAGTCATCACAGCGCGGTGATCTTTTGGTGGTCCGCCGAACATATGGGAATTGTGATGTCTGCCACTCACACACCATTTCCATAAGATTGATCGTCTGCCAAATTGCCCGTGGATGGATACGTGTATAGGGCTCCTATCCATCCGTGGGCAAATTTGTGGACGATCAACTGTTGCAATCGTACAAAAGGGAGGCGCCCACCTGGAGGGATTGACCAGAATAGAACGGTTCTTTTCTGGTCGATTCATAAACTTTGGATGGGTACACTTACATGCACCACTTACCTCACCTTTCCATAACTACAAAATCTTTGTATAATATGTGTAATTTAGCAAAAACTCCAATAATTTTCCTGGTCTCACCAAACAGTTATAATGTGCGGAGCCTACCGGAAACACAAATCTGTGATCCCCATTCACGGTGACATGTTTGTCTGTCAGGGAGAGAGGATGAGATGGAAAGGTCCCCATACATGGGTCCGATTCCCAAGGGATTCCGGGACGATCGATTCCGGGCGCGTGCACGCTAATCGATCGTCCCGGAATCGCGTGAAGCCCACCTTGCCCGATCGATCACGCCGATCGACATGGCCCCCAGAATCGGATCTGCCAGAGAACCAACATGTTGGTCTTTCTGATCCGATTCAGCACACATCAGGGGGACTTGCCATGTGTGAAGTGATCGATCGGGCACGGAATCGTCCAGGAATCCGTGGCCCAAGGTGGTAGGGACAGGCTTAATTGGGCGATCGATCGGACATCCGATTCCCTCTGGCATCGCGGAATCGATCGGATGGGTGATCAATCGGCCATGGAATCGGAACATGTATGGCTAGCTGAAGGTGGTTACTGTTGGGATGTAGAGCCCCTTCCATCAGGTGTCCCACTCTTTGCTGTCCTTCCTCTCCTTGATAGAGTCTGTAGACTGTAGACTGTAGATCGGTGAGATGATCATGACACGCGGGACTTATTAGTGACATCGGTCACATGATCACCAGCCTCATAGTTCTTCACAATTTCCTTCTTATTCTCAGTTGTGATGCTTTCTTCACCTTCTCTTCAAAATCGGTCGGGCACCCTTTGTTTGTCAGCACTAATGTCTCCTCTGTGTTCTCGGCTCCGTCGGGCAGTGGCGGTTTTCAGCATGGGCAACATCATGTCAGGGGCGGCATGTGGGCATCAGATGTCTTCTCCCCTATTCGCGCGCTCACCTGGGAAGAGAGTAGAGGAGACTCGCCCCCCCTCCCTCCCTCTCCCCAGGAGTGGAGATGTTTGCCGGGGGGAGACGGGGATGTGAATAGGAGGTGATATAGAACTTACAAGCAACTCCATCCCTGACCCCCCACTCCACCCCATGAGTGAGCAGAGACTAGACTCAGAGATCCAGAGTCTCACAAGTTTCACCTCACTCCCATGGGGGGGGGGGGGGTGTGTGAGTTGAGACTCCGAGGACCGCCCCTGCTGTCGGGCACCTGCCAAAGGAATGCGCTTAGCGCAGGGGGAGCTGAGAACACAGAGAAGACAGCCGATCCACATTACCTGTCTGCAGCAGCAGCTGTTCCCGTGTCCTTCTGAACGATAACACGAGAAGAAGAACTGGCTGTAAGTTGAAACTTGTAACTAAAATTGGTCCTAAGTAACCTCTTAAGGTCCCCACACACGTAGCGAGTGGGGACCGACAGATGAGCTGTGGAGTGCAATGTGATGACGTCATTACGGTGCTCTCCGTCGCTCAGACTATCGGTGGGCACCCTTTGTGTGCCAGCCATTAGTTTGGGCGGGGACGCCGTTTCCCATTCAAGCTATTGGCATCCGCCAGACATTTACGGACATGTCCGTTCTCTGGCCGACCGTGCTTTGGGGAGACAGGGATCTGTCACCCCATGTGGGCAGCCGCGATCCACAATTTTACATGTGTGGGGACCCCTAAGTGCCCATACACACTTACATTTTTCCATTTGATTGACTTAAAATAATAGATATTTAAGTGGATCGTACTGAAATCATTACTTGCACACCTGGTATGATCGACAAAAGTGATTAAATAGAACCAATTAGTGTTAATCAATATTCGAATCACAAATTGTGATTACGAATATCGTGACTTTGAGAATTCGCCAATATCTCGGATATAGCACTATATATTCATAATCTCGCAATTCTTAGTGTTCTTATGTGATTTCACATTTTCAGCTGCAATTTCATGTTCTGCCACCAGATGTCGCCACGACAACACATATTGCAATAAATCGTATTACAACTACCAACGCTTCCAAACTATAATGAAAGATCTCGAATTTGTGAATTTACTTGCGACATTTGCGACATTTCTTGAATTATTCTACAAATATTCAAATATTGCCCAATATTGAATGTTGCTCATCACTAGAACCGATATCTGAAATAAAATGATTGGACAGGTTGGTAAATGTTAAGGCCCCCATACACGTACCAAGTGGGGGCCGACAGACGAGCACAGGATGTCATCACGCTGCACTCCGTCGCTCAGAGTAACGCCAGTCCCATCCATACTAAAGGCATCGGCCAGAGATTTACGGATATGTCCGTTCTCTGGCCGACCAAGCTTTGGGGCGACAGGGATCATGTGGGCACCCGCAACCTGTGGGCAATTTTGCCGCTGATGGCGGCATGCTGCGAATTTTATGGAAAACATTCGGAAAATATTCACATTCGGCAATATTCAGGGTTTTTTCTTTATTGCGAATTTCGCGCGCGCAATATATGTTTAACATTTACAATTTTCAAAAGTGACGATTTTCGCAATATTCGCATCACCCCAATATTCAATTAAAAAACTGTTGATGGTGTTGCTAAGCTCTTGTTGCAGCCTTCCCATTCGTCCACTTGCATTGAGAGGCGTGTGTAATGGATAAAAAATACCGACTATCCGGAATTGCGAATATTCGGTAATATATTCACCATCTTCGCGAATTTCCGAATTGCCGATATTCGCGATTAATATTCGGAATCCGAATATTCGCGATCATCACTACTGATGGATGGGCATCAGTGTGCAGGCACAGCAGTCGGCGGTGGCCCACTACGTGTATGGGGGCTTTTAGGCGATCGTACAAATCATATGATGGGTTTTCTTGGTATTTGTATGGGATGCCAGCATGGAGCATGCACACCATAGTATGATCATGGAATAGATCATGTGATTGAAATTTTAATCGCACAACACTATCGAATCTAAGATCCATTGTGCAAAAGTTGACCTGTGTATGGCTAGCTTGTAAACGTAATTTGGTCTTCTGCTCATGTGTCATAGTTTGTACTTGTTCCCCTTATTTCATTACTGCATGTGTTGATCGTGAATATGCACAGTAATTCCAGGTACTGATATTTGCAAAATCTCAAAGTACCCGGAACTACCGTGCATTGCGCTCACAATTAGTGATGAGCGGCATAGGCAACATTCGTATTGTAATTTTATGGAAAACATTCGGAAAATATTCGCATTCGGCAATATTCGGGGTTCTTTTTTATTGCGAATATCGGCAGTTTTTATTGCAAATTTCGCACGTGCAATATATGTTTAACATTTTTATGCCAATTTTTAAAGTGACGATTTTCGCAATATTCGCATTACCCCAATATTCGTTTAAAAAACAGTTGATGGTGTTGCTAAGCTCTTGTTGCAGCCTTCCCATTCGTCCACGTGCATTGAGAGGCATGTGTAATGGATAAAAAATACAGAATATCCGGAATTGCGAATATTCGGCAATATATTCACCATCTTCGCGAATTTCCGAATTGCCGATATTCGCGATTAATATTCTGAATCTGAATATTCGTGATCATCACTACTCACAATATGCGATTAGGAATTCTCAAATTTACTGTGAATGTAAAGTGAACATTTTTCGATATTTTTTTACGAATATGAATATTGCCCCTGCTGCCCATCACTAGGGATGGACCGAACTGTTCGCCGGAGAACAGTTCGGCCGCGAACTCGGCATGTTCGCCGATCCTCTCGCCGGCGGACAGTACAGGTGTTCGACCCGTCCTGTTCGCCGGCCAGAAGAAGATCTAAATTCTTCCTCCGGCAGGATCAGAACCTGCGAGATCGTGCCGGAGGAAGAATCTCTTCACTACAAGACCGGGCATGAAGCCGGTCTTGTAGTGAAGATTCCGGCTCAGAGTAGGAAGTGACGTCAGTGACGTCACATCCGGCTCCCGCAACCAGGAACGATGCGTTCCAGGATGCGTTCCATGGACCGGATGTGACGTCACTGACGTCACATCCGGTTTTCCGATTCAAATTCCCCGCCTAGAGGCGGGGAATTTGAATGTGTCCGCGAACAGGGCGGACGGCGGACATCTTTAAAAGTTCGACCCGCCCTGTTCGCGGACACTCCGGGCTGGTGTTCGCCCATCTCTACCCATCACTACTGCATAATATGCTGTATAAATTCATACATAAAAGGTAATCATACCACAATACTCCCTCATACACCGGTTTTACTTTGTTTTGTATGTTGTACATTGGATACATTAGGGTGTACGTCCAGGGCTATGCAAAATATGCCAGCGCCCTCCCCCGCATGTATATTCTGCACTCTCCCTGACACGGCAGCCTTGCTGCCTCGTCACGTGGGTGGGGGGAGGAGGGGGTTGGAGGTGTGTATGTGAAGGAGAGGAAGGAGGAGCAGCATGTTCCTTTTCTTCTTCAATCACAATTTTCCCCCTGTGGTTAACAGATCACCACTAGCACCCCCTAGGCCAGTGATGGCGACCCTTTTAGAGACAGAGCGCCCAAACTGAAACCCAAAACCCAATTATTTGTCTCAAAGTGCCGGCATGGCAATTTAACCTGAATTACACAACTCCTATACACACACAAAACATGTAAACACACACTCTACTTTCTTGTTAGATAGGAGAGGGTAAGGGGTGCTGTGTGCAACCAGAAGAGAGAGGAATAGAACTGACAGCATTGAGAGCCAATAGGCTGCAGTTCTCTCCTCTGTGCTGACAGCTTACGTGACCACAGAGAGGGCTCCGAGTTAAATCTCTGGCACGCGTGCCATAGGTTCGCCATGACTGCCCTAGGCCAGTGGTTCCCAAACTGGGGGTGCAAAGGTATGCCAGGGGGCGCGGGTCCTCATTCTTAACCTGTGTTTGAATGGGAGGAGGGGCTGGATAATGTTCCGAAATAGAAAAGGGGGGCCCTGCAAGGAAAGTTTGAGAACCACTCAGCTAGGCAATGGGCCTAGACAAGAACCCGCATAGGGCCCCCCGCAGGCTAGGAATGTCCCTGTGTACTTCCATTAATTTTATTATTACCTCAGTTCATCCACTGACTCTAGAAGACTTGGCGATGTGATTTAGGGAGTGAGCTCGGTTTATGTGGAGCTGAATGTTGGAGATACACCGAAAACCTTTTCCAAGAAAGCACAGCTGATGAGGAGTCACAGGGAACAATGCGGAAGAGGCCCGTATAGCCGCGATCTGGGAAATGCTGGTTTCACATGACTCCAGGGGGTGAAACAAAGGATTAGGACATATTGTTCAATTCATGCCGCACATGGGTGAACATGAAAGAACCTGTAAAAGATCTAATCACCTGAATACTGAATGTCCTTTACTGTCCTCACTAAAGCTGGCCATACACCTTTAGATCTCTCTGTCAGATATCCTTTAGATCTACCAATAACTATGTAGTGCTGGGTCCTCTGCGATGGAACACAGGTAGACTTGATGGTTAGAAAGTCTCTCATATTACATGGTTGTGGTAAAACAAAATGAGATCTAAAGGAAATCTGATAGAGAAGTCTAAAGCTAGCCATACATGTGTCAACTCGTGAGCGATTGATCGCCCATCCGATCGATTCCGGTGATCGCCCAATCAAGTCTGTGCCTACCACCTTAGGCCACCGATTCCTGGACGATTCTGTTCCCGATCGATCACTTCACAAATGGCAACTCCCCTTGATGTGTGCTCAATCGATCAGAAAAGACCAACAGGTTGGTTCTCTTGGCCGATCCGATTTGGGGGCCATGTCGATCGGGCGGGGTCGATCGGGCAAGGTCGGCTGCACACAATTCCTCGCCGATCGATTGGCGTGCACGCGCCCTGTGATGGATCGGCCAGGAATCGTGTGGGAAATCGGCCTGTGTATGGCCACCTTAAAGGTGTATGAGGGGCCTAAGGAACTACGGATCCAGATGAAAGTGAGATGGTGGCACAGTAGTAGTAGTATGGACATGGCATGAAGCATTGAAACAACTGGCAGATAACACATTGTACGTACATTACAGAGACCTACAGGGAGAGGGCGCACACAATTTCCAAATCAATGAGATATTTAGAGATTATCGAGAAATACATTGTTATTAGGGGGAGAACCTCCTGAGCCAGGAAATAGACAAATAATTCAGGACTGATTGGAGGGAATAGCTTATCCTGGATTGGCAGAACACATATTTCAATTATTCTAACCAAAAGTTTTGGGGCGCATGTCTCCTAACAAAATTTGCCATGCACGCCACGGGGAATCGCAGCGGATTACAATGAAATCATCTATGATTTAACAATATAAGGGAAATCCCCTTAGTTTATCGGCTTTCATATGGAGTTGGTGCACCCTTTACCCTGCCTCACACTTTGTGTTATTGCTCTCACACTCTCCCATACTGGTCACTGGAAGTTCAGCATGGCACCTCATGGAAATACTCTTTATGTTAAAAGTGAATTGTACCTTCAGTTTAACCTCCCTAGCGCACTGCTGAGGTCCAGATTTCTGTACCAAAAGTGCACCATAGACTTCAATGGTAAATTTTTCTTTATGTCGTAGGCCTGTAACTTCCCAAAATATGTCCGTACAAGGGTCTAATACACATCCTGACTATAATAATGTTTGAAACAAACAATTATGTAAAAGAAAATTATTTTTTTTTAAATAAAAATTATGAAAAAAACCCACAAAAATTAGGACACAAAACTATGTTGATATGTACTAAACATCGCCAAAATAAAGTCCCTGATGCCCCAGATGTGCCCATTTGCACTTAACCCTCTCTAACCTGATTTTATCACACCAGGGAAGAAAGGGTTACTGCAAATGGGCACATCTGGGGCATCAGGGACTTTATTCTGGCGATGTTTAGTACATAGGGGGAGTTTGAAAGCAGTTTTCTACATAGAAAACTGCTTTCATACTATTTACTGTTCGAATCTCCCGCCGCCTCTCCGAGTGACGTCATCACGTCACTCTGAGCGGGGGGGAGGAAGACACAAGCAGCCGAGGAGACAAGTCGCATCGGGGACACGGGGACAGCGTGAGTATACGCTCTCCCAGAGCCCCGGCTTGTACTGGACGGCAGCACCTCGTCCAGTGCGATAGCAGCAGTTGGAGCGCTGGACGAGGTGCTGCCGTCCATAACGCTAGGGCGGTTAATATGTTATAGTGTGTTAAGTAAAAAGCTGTGTTAATGTAGTGTGGGGCACTGTCAGTGTGCTAGACCCCCTTCACCAGAGCTAGAGGGGAGTGTAACCTTTAGGCGCTGAGACTGTCACCACTAGATAGGCCTTTACAGATGAGAAAGAAAGTGGGCGAGCAACATGCCGCCTTAACTGGGCACAGGTTTAATAGATCCTGAAACAGCCTTCCTCAAGACTGTACCCTATCTTTAAGATCAGAGACAGTGCAAAGCCTGTAAATTATACCTTTCCCAATAAAACCCCAGTTTTTTTGCAAGAACTTTTACTTCAATTACTTGTGTCTGGTGACCTATGAACCTCTTGACCTGAATACACTGTGTGGGTCGGGAAGTGTGGTGGCCATAAGCAGTGTACAAAGGGGATGCTTCATTGTTATTGATCATCTTAAAAAGAAAGCCGCTGCAAGTGAGGTGCAGAGTGTATACTGAAGTACTGTGGAGCTTATGGAGGAAAGTTCCAGAGACGGTTACTCTAGAATGATCTTGCCTGAGAAAGGTGAAGAAGGGCTACCAGTCCCACTCTAGGCCCTTCATGTGTTACAACAGTCTCATGGCACTGGTGGACCATAGCTCATTGGGGGAACCATGAATGCCAACATATACTTTGATATACTAAAGCAGAGCATGATACCCCTCCCTTTAGAAATGGTTTCATAGTATTCTAACATGATGAGGACCCCAAACACACCTCCAAGACCACCACTGCCCTGCTTAACCTCTCTGGCATTACATCGCTTTCGCACCATTTTTTCTGGCGTGAAGTGGTACCGTACGGGAGATCCCGTTTCTCCACCTTCCTTCTCTACCCATCCGTCATCAAATCTACCCCTCCCACTGTGATGTCAAGCCTCAGTGCCCTTGTGGCTGTAAGAAGTCACACCTGCCCAGTCCTGTGGGATTGTGACATCAGCATCTGTGAGACTTGGGTGATAAGAAGTGATGGGTGATGTCAGCTGCAGTGATGAGAGCGTCTCTCTACGGCCTGATGACACCTCTCATCACTGCATCCATCCAACCCTCCCACCGAAGCTCTCCAGGAGAGGTGAGAGAGGCTCATCTCTGTAGGCATTCCAGGGTTTGGGGGGAGGGGGCTGGGATGTCAGCTGAAGTGATGAAAGGCGGAAGTGGCTTTGGTTCGCCAGTACTTAAGATGCTGGCGCCAAGAATGAAAACATTAAGAAGGCAAGTATGTTTTTTTTTGTGTAGCAGTTTTCCAGGATGTAAGCTGGTGAGTATTGTGTCTATTTAATGTATGTGATTTTTTTTTCTGTTTAAATTCGCTTAAGAACAACCTGTGCATGTACTGAGTTCAGGCATAACGCACAAGAGGTTTAGTGAAAAAGACTGGAAAAGAATTCCTCCAGATGCCTCCATAGAAACCCTATAGAGCAGTGATCGCGAACCTATGATGGCCCACCAGTGATGGCACTCGGAGCCCTCTATGTGGGCATGTGAGCTGTCAGCCAGCACAGAGGAGAGAACTGCAGCCTATTGGCACTCAATGCTGTCAGTTCTCTTGTTCTTTCTTCTGATTTCACACAGCGCCCTCATACCCTCGCCTACTCTATCTTTTAAGAAAGTACAGGGTGGGCCATTTATATGGATACACCTTAATTAAATGGTAATGGTTGGTAATATTAACCTCCCTAGCGGTTGAAACGAACCCTGTTCTTTCACCGATCAGGGTCCTCTCAACCACAGGGGAAGCCGGCAGCGGGGAGACCCTATGACTCCCCGGAAAGCTGCAGCGATTGTCTTCATTGCTGCAGCATTTCCGGGGTTGCGGCACCGCCCCGATCGCGTCACGGTGACACGGAAGGGGGCGGGGGGTAGGGGGGTGGAGCCGGCGCCATAGACCTCCATGTTGATGGAGGAGCGCCGGCTTTCCCTCTCACGCAGCTGGTGTCAGTAATGACACCAGCTGTGTGAAGAGCTCCAGAGAGAAACCGGAAATGACAGGCAGTGTACAGAACATTGCCTCGATTGCCCGTATCGCGCCATTTACTACGGGCAGTGCGCTAGGGAGGTTAACTTCCATGGTGGCCATTTTGAAGTCGGCAATTTTGAATCCAACTTTTGTTTTTTCAATAGGTCATGTGACACATCAAACTTATTGGGAATTTCACAAGAAAAACAATGGTGTGCTTGGTTTTAACGTAACTTTATTCTTTCATGAGTTATTTACAAGTTTCTGTCCACTTATAAAATGTGTTCAATGTGCTGCCCATTGTGCTGGATTGTCAATGCAACTTCTCCCACTCTTCACACACTGATAGCAACGCCGCAGGAGAAATGCCAGCACAGGCTTCCAGTATCCGTAGTTTCAGGTGCTGTACATCTCGTATCTTCACAGCATAGACAATTGCCTTCAGATGACCCCAAAGATAAAAGTCTAAGGGGGTCAGATGGGGAGACTTTGAAATTGCTACATGATGATGTGTTTCCCTCTTTATGCACTGAAGCTGGCACGTTCCCTGAGTTTTTTCAGCAAGATGGTGCACCACCACATTATGGGTGTCAATTCCGAGCATTTCTAGATGATCAGTTTCCTGGAAAGTGGATTGGTCATCGTGGGCCAGTTGAATGGCCCCCAAGGTCTCCTGATCTGACCCCCTTAGACTTTTATCTTTGGGGTCATCTGAAGGCAATTCCGTAGCAGTCCTTGTGTATGCACGCCCTCACTTTCCACATCACACTTCTTGTATTGGTAAGAAGACACAACTCAAGCACAACTTGTACGATTCAACACGAGTGAACTTTATTTACAAAGAATCCACAGTGACAAAAATAAAAAGACAAGTACAGGAGTAATATGGCAGTCATAGCAACTCGCGTGATACACCCAGAGGACGCGAACCATCCCTCGAAGGCGCCAGAGTGGTTACAACTTCCATGTGAGGACGGGGGAGGGGGGGGGGACCTCAGACAAGTTATATAAAAATATGCCATCAAAATTATTTGGACAATCAGACGCTGAGAACACTATTTACAGGAAATAGGCAATATACTGTATGTTTATTATTTACAATACATTAGGGATAATTCATATTTTTTTTTACTTTCCCACAAAAAAATAAACAGGAAATAATATTTCTTCTGTAACCCCTTAAGTGCTGGAGGGAGCTAGATACAGTGCAATACATAGCAGCACTAGCAGGGATCAGTGAGAGAGGGGGGGGGGCAGCCTGTTTGTCCTTCAGCACTAAAGGGAGTTAGTGGAGAGTTTGGAGTCACCTTGGCGTTCAAGGCGGATGTTAAATGCGAATGCATTTGGTTTTTTCGTGGTAAAATGCCCTTATATGTCGATGAGTAGTGGCTCTAAACAAGTAGTGGTCTAAGTGCCGGGGACCGGACCAGGCCGCGTTTAGGAATATGTTACAGAAATTGCATGACACACATCAGATCCGAAACCATTGTGATCCCGCCTGCCTATATTTACCTTTATTATTACCATTAAAAACTGGCGGGCCTATATTTTAGCAAGAGAAAAAA
>CM070033.1:11851373-11873737 GCA_036250615.1 Ptychadena robeensis | reverse complement strand
TGGCCAACCCGCAGGGGTTGGCCACCCCTCTTTGGGTTTAGTTCACCTTACAAAACACAATAGTCATACTTATATTTTAGCAATTTCTATTAACCGTATGTTTGAGAAGTAACTACAAAGGCCGGCAACAATCAATTCTGGAGAGAATTGACTAAGTCACTTTCTATACTGGCAAGTTAAGAATATAATTTAATGGAATTGCAATAAAAGTGGGTGGCAGGGTGTGGTGGACCCCTTTCCAACATTTGGATGTATAGACTGCTATGGACGGGTGGCTGGAATGGGCTTGTGGGTGCTTCTGCCTATCGTATGGTGCATTAAGGTGCTGCCGCATACTTGGGAAGGTTGTCATTGGTCATGGATACTCTCTGGACGCCGCCTGCTGCATTTTCGCAAAGTCCCCTTTATGCCATGTAAGGGCTTGTTTCCACTAGAGCGGTCGGCCACGGATGGATGCGCTCCCATTGAAAATACAAATGGTGTTACCACTATAGCGGAAGCGCGCAGATGGGTGCGGACTCGGGGGCGTTTTTGAACGCCACCCTTCCGCACTTTTAACCGTGTACAGTGGCCGCAAGCGAAAATCCGTGACCAAATGTGTCCACTGACATAAATGGACGTGGTTAAAAATGAATTTGACCACTTCCATTCATTTCCTATGGGCGCGGTCGGGGGGTGATAAGGAAGTAAAACGTAAACACACGCCCTACTTCCTGTAAATCCCAAAACCCGTATCCGGCCGCGTGCAAAACCACATGGGTAGCGGTTGGTTGCGGACACATCCATCCGCTCTAGTGGAAACAAGCCCTAACAGGCAACATACAGAGTCTTTGCGGGCGCTGTAGTCTCATAGCAATGGGCGGACAGCTTTCAGGGCCGTGTGCCAACCGTGTGAGACTGATAGTGTAATGGCCAACAGGTACATATTAGAACTGTTCACAATGTTATTAAGAGGAAGGTTGGTATAGGACAACCCTATGCATGATGACTGAAGCCAATTCATTCCAAATTGCACCCAAACACACAAAAAAGAACGCTATCTGTCCTCATGACAACACATTTAGAAGACAGATCTAAGTTGCCGCGCTGTGTGTGTAGGAGTCACCAACCTGGCACACGTATTGTAGGAACACACACCATCAATAAGTTGGCAGCTTCTGTATATCCAAACCTGACAAGTTCCCATTTCTCTACTTTCTCAGTATGGTTCATCTACAGCTAAAACAGACACCCCAGGACCTTTGACCCTTTGACATGCTGGTTATTGTAGTGCCAGTCTCTCATTACAGTCAGGGTAAGTAAACTTTACACACCGACACATCCAATCTGCTGTCAACGAGCGCCGATGTCTCCAGTACAATAGAACTTTTTTCCATATAATAAAATATATATTTTTCAAAGAAAAATAAAACTTTCTCTTCTACTGGTTTTCATTTCTCGTGCAACAGCTACAGTCCCAAACGCCTCTTTCCTTAGGATCCACCGTGTTTGTGAAATTATAGCAATATTAACGTACATGAAATTAGCAGAGAGGGGACCCTGAACCTTTACGGTAGAATAGTTTTTACTTCTGACATATGACTGACAGTTAAACATTGAAAATCCTGGGAAAATCCTAAGGATGGGATTCTTTAACCCAGTGGTTCCCAAACTGGGGGGGCGGGCACGATGGTATGCCAGGGGGGTGCGGGTCCTCATTCTTAACCTGTGTTTGAAGAGGTAGGGGGGCTTGAAAATGTTCCAAAATAGAAAAGGGGGGTCCTGCAAGGAAAGTTTGGGAACCACTGCTGTAACTTAAGAAGCCAAGTACAAATGATCCTTTCTTGGTTTAAAATGTGATCCCTATTGCAATGGAAATGAAAGCTTTTCACCCTTAGATGAGCCTGTGACACAATATTCGGCACACCAATGGCCATGGGCAGAGTTTGCACTAAAAGTGGTCTTAAGTTTCCCTTAATGATGCTCCATTTTCCAGTAGGAGGTGAAAGAGGTTTCCCTTTCTTGTGCAGCCAGGGATGTTTGACCAGCTATGCAGAACATGCATGCGCATAGAATCCCCAGCTGGTCACCATGCCTTGCACGTATATTCCACACTCTCCCCCCTACACTGGCACCCTCTCCAACCTGAACCTGAGTAGCCATGCGGGGGGGGGGGGGGGGGGGGGTTGTGTCAGCTTGGTAAGAGGTGCTTGAGGTACCGCACTGCACACATACCCTTCCCCAATTAAGTCCGTCAACAGCTTCCCCACTACTAGCATCCATGACCCAAAAGCTGGGCACAGGCTCTATGTCCCCATCTGAGCAATGCGAGCTGCGGAGGTTTGTGATGTGCGGAACCCCCCACTGGTCGACAGGGGGCCCTAGGTAAAAACATACATAAGGCCCTCCACAGGCTAGAAACAGTCCTGGGTGCTGCCATTGTTTCTTCTATTGTAGACACAACATTTTGTGACAAATCATAATAATCATAAACAATCTACTAATTTGTATTTGGTGTCTGGTTCCATGTTATAACTCCCATCTACATCAACATAGAATAATCACATGAGTGACGAGTCACATGACTTGTTCCATTCTTTTCACACACCCACCATCTAAATCTTCTTAAGTTGCCCCATTTGTCTTTTGCTTTTAAATCCCCAAAAACTGCTCTAGTGGGTACCAAACACATGACTAAGGCCACATACTTGAGGTGAGAGGGGGGTTGTGTCCTTGCTTAGAGGAACATTTTGAAAAAGGTAAAAGCTTAGAAAAGGTCCTTGTGTCTGACCACCATAGACCAGACATGTACACGTCCAGTACAACTGTGCTTCAATATTTCCATCGCAAAGATCCCCTGCAAGACTAACGCACGGTGATTTTATTGATTGTATTGTATTTTATGCCGATGGGAAATGTCACCACTAATCATGAATTAGGAGACTTGTCTGGGAAGCCGGTTGGAGAGTACAAGCGATGTGTATAGTAAATGAATGTAGAAGCCAATTAGAAACATTTGCCTGTTCTCTATGACATGTTAGCGTCATACTGCGTATATCAGATTGGAGGAGCTCGGCTTCCCTGTAAATCCTGGCGAAGGACGACAGAGCCACGTTCTGTCAGCTATATGGTACTGCAGGAAATAGGACGCCATAGTGGACCAATGCCTACAAGTGCAGTACAAACCTCCACAAAATAAATAGTAAAAGGATGGCTGATAAAATGTTCCTTTCCTGAAGAATATTCTGCTCCAGGTGTATTTGGCTCAAAGTCTGATTTTGGCACAACAAGCTGGTACTTGTGGTTCCACAACCATACACAGTGAACGGATCACATTGACAACTCATTCTGACTCTGAAGTACACACGCTCAATATAAGGGGAGACACGGAGCCTTTCCCTCCTGGTTCCCTCTGGGTCGAATGGAGACGGTAAAACAGTGGTTCTCAAAATTTTTAGATCCACGGCCCCGGATGTGACATCACAAAGTGTCACTTCCTGTATTTGGAACGTGGAAGCGCCGGTGCAGAGAGTCACTTCTGTGTTAAAAATACCGGAATGACACTCTGTGTTAAATGTAATGTCCCCTTTCTCTTGTTTTGCCATCCCTTTGTGATGATGATGTACTGAGTGGGAGGTTAGGAAGGAGAGAAATGACCCCTCCCTTCTAAGTTGGGAAGGAGTGTTCCGTCATTTCCTTTTAACTTCCCACCCTGCTTGTTGGCATCGGCTCTGATGCTTTCAGCAAACGTCGTCACCCCTGTGAAATGGTCGTTCGACCCCCGACGGGGTCCCGACCCACAGGTTGAGAACGGCTGCGGTAAAGCATCCTCCTCATTGCCAGTACACATGAAATGGACTTTCAGCCCTCCTCCTTGCTGGAGGGAAAGATTTGGACTCTGATGGGATAGGTACCACCTGCATACTATGCCACACTATTTTGTAAGCTAATGATCTGTTCCAATTTGCATGTAGGCGTTTCTAAAAGTTGTATAAGTTTAAAATGCAGAGAATTACTTTTTTTCTGGTTTATCTCTGTTCTTAGCACTCTTAGCACATTTTAAACATCCCATAGCATTATTTTTAGGTTTGCTGCCCATAACCTTACATTGCTGCCAATATTTGCACAGCTAAAAGGATGCAGGTTTCCCCTTTATCCAGCATCTGGACTAAACAACCAAGTCTACCTGTGTTCAATTGCAGAGGACCCGGCACTACATAGTTGTTGGTAGATCTAAAGGATATTTGACAGAGAGATCTCAAGGTGTATGGGGGGCTTTACATTCAGTCTTATGACCCAGGTACCCACAGAGAGGTCATGGACCTCTAGGCAATATTGCATATTGTACCAGTTAGCACACTCTAGCCCAGGCATGCCCAGGGGCCAAATGTGGCCCACGTTCAAGTTTCAACTGTCCCAAATATCAATGATATGCAGAGGCAATTCGCACTGGGCTGACACCATTTCACTACAAATTTTTTGATCATATGATGTGTGAAGCAGGAAGGTACAGCAACCACCTATCTCAGCATCCAGAGGACCGGCGCTGTGGTTTACAGCTACGTCTTTCTATCCTCCAGGGGAGGCAATGACTTTCACTGTCCTGACAATAACCGTATGGTATTACAAGCGAAAGAGAACACCACAGAACAATGTAAAGAGATAGCGAATCAGATATCCAACAAAATGCAAATCATGAAAAGGCAACCATGTACATCCACCAGATCCAAACTCCGAACAAAATTAACGTTTCATCCATACGATTCTAAAGTGGTTTTATACTTTGCTTTTGTAAAGGCCTCTTATGGTGAGGAACCACAAGGACATAAATGTAATTCCATCACGAATACTACTAATGGTCATTGTCTCTACCACCCTCATTATAGAGATCAGGCATCCGCATGAATACGTTTACTCACACACACTAAAAAAAAAATATTAAAACTTCAAATACACAAGTTTTCACTTGACAATAAATAAAAACATCTTTAAAAAAATAATGGCCAACAGACCAGGAAACACTTAAAAGTCTGTCTCTTTTTTAATGTGAGCAGCCGGACCATGTGACCACGGAGTTTATTGGCTGATCAAGTCCCGAAGGTCTCCGTGCTTTTGACGCGAAAAAAGCAGTGACAGGCGCCAGTCGGAGGCAATTCTGAGTCACTGCTCACTCACCAGTGGTTAATACCTGTAAAGACGCAGAGGATGGCAGAAGCTGGTTGGCCAATTGTAATTCCTAGATGGAGAACAGGTCTTATTGTTTGTTTTTAGCTGAAGGCAAGATTATACAGCAATTTGCATCCTGACATCTTGCGAAGGACTTTGGCAACATATGAATCACCCTGCTCCTGTAGGCTGGACATCCATCCTTTCCTTATATTCCGCACTTTGGACGAGTGGCTCCTCCGAATCACCCTCCCTGGTGGTGGTTTTATAACCTGGCGACGTTGGATGGGTAGTGAGGTGGGCAGGTTAGATGCGCAGGACAAGTCGACGGACGAGCTGAAGGTGTGATGGGCAGCAGCGACACAGATGAGGGTCCGGTGCAGGAAAACTGGCTTGAAGTGAACTTCAGACCCTCCAGAGGAGAAGGTGGTTGGTGCTGTCATCTCTGCCCACAGTTTCACTGCTGTTGGTTAGCCGGAAATCCTCATAGCCGTCGCCTCCACTGATGACGAGGAGCTTAGATTTTGAGCGGTGTCTGGCGGTGTCCCTCTTCTCTGCATCACACATTTGCTCATTACCTGAGAATTAAAAAAAAGACTATTACATATATGTGAACTACATCACCTGACAATTACAAACATGGAATTCAGCTGGCCATACACCTTTAGATTTATGTGTCAGATTTCCTTTAGATCTCTTTTGTTTTACCAAAACCATGTAATATGAGTGACTTTCTAAACAATCAAGTCTACCTGTGTTCAATTGCAGAGGACCCGGCACTACATAGTTGTTGGTAGATCTAAAGGATATTTGACAGAGAGATCTCAAGGTGTATGGGGGGCTTTACATTCAGTCTTATGACCCAGGTACCCACAGAGAGGTCATGGACCTCTAGGCAATATTGCATATTGTACCAGTTAGCACACTCTAGCCCAGGCATGCCCAGGGGCCAAATGTGGCCCACGTTCAAGTTTCAACTGGCCCAAATATCAATGATATGCAGAGGCAATTCGCACTGGGCTGACACCATTTCACTACAAATTTTTCAACCAGTGACTTTTTTTGTGCACACAGCTTAAAAGCTTGCTTCAAATGCAAAATTACTCCCTCAAGAGCCACAACTACAATGTCAGTGTGAAAGTTCTATCAGGGGCTTTGGCTTGACCCTACCCACCCCACTCTAAATGGTCAGTGGTTTACACAATGCTTCACCATGCAGATTATCACAACTATCTGAAAAGAGCATTAAGGTGAGCAGTTCTGGAAATCTTCTCACTGATTCTAAATATTCCATAGATAGGGGAATGCCCAGGACTTCTGGGGATAGGTGAAATGTGGCTGAACAGCTGGGGGACTGAGAGTCACAGCATACCTAGGGGCAGTCTTTGTCAGGGTTATGGCAGTGAATGGCTAATGCTTTACGATAATAATGTCAAGTATGTGTGAAGGAAGATTTCTGACCCGCGATATAGTTCATTTGTATTTAATGTTATTGGTTCAAAGAATGTCAGACTGAATGGTCAGCTCCTGATACATTTCAGAAAACCTGGCCCTCTTTGCCAAAGGTTTGGACACCCTTGCCTTAGCCTATGCCTGGCCATTAGAATCTGGAGCAGCCTGTAAAAGATGCGTGCAGCAATGTGCTAAGTGATATGTTTTGCTGCTTCAGACTATTTTTTTTAAAGAAGTAGTTAAGGATCTGCAATACATTTTACTTACATCTTTGCAATGTATAGAACAGACTTGGGAATATTTTTCTGCAAAAGTATTCTACTTTAAACATAGAAAGATGAGATAAATAACATGCACTGGGGGACCTAGAATATGGGGGCTACTTTTTCTGATATCCCCCAGAGCATGGGTCACCAACCTGGCACACGTATTGTACCAACACACACTGTCAATAAGCTGGCAGACACTGTATATCCAAACCTGACAAGTTCCCATTTCTCTACTTTCTCAGTTTGGTTCATCTAACAGACACCCCAGAACCTTGGACCTTTTGACATGCTGGTTATTGTAGTGCCAGTCTCTCATTACAGTCAGGGTAAACCTTAAGCCCCCCCATACACATTAAGATTGATCCATACCATTTCCATTAGATCTTTCAACAACTGTGTAGTATAGTGGCCTTCCTGATAGAATAGATATGGATATGTTTAAAGTATTCTACTTTAAACATAGAAAGATGAGATAAAAAAACATGCACTGGGAGACCTAGAATATGGGGGCTACTTTTTCTGATATCCCTGAAAATATTGGAAGCCTGGCTAGCTCTCCCAGAATAAGCATAAAACAAGGGATTCTGATTATTAGTTCCATGTTTATACTTCAAGGAGGAGGATGTCCAGGGTGGAGAAATGTTTAATTCGGCACATACTTTACATCACACATAATTACAGTTGGTTTGTGCAACATATAGATGATGCAGGGCTACTTTCAACCTCAAAAGAATATATGTTGCACCATCCCCCAAACCTGGGCTCGATTTTTTATTTGCTGCTCCAAGGAAATATTGATCTAACAGGATCCAACATGTGGATATATCCATGTTTGGTTGTTGAGGGTCCCCATCCAAAGTTTTAGGCCAGGTATCAGTTCCCCCAGGTAGTGCACATCGATTTCCCTAACAACCGCTGTGCAATCATTCGTCGATTCTTGCATAACCATGCTGTGATCGATCGCACGATTGCAGGGGAATCGAGCCGTGTATGGTCAGTTTTACAGTTAGTTGTTGAAGGTAATGTGCTATACAAAGGGAAATGGGCAAGATTAACAAGTGTTAGATTCTAATGGCTAGTTGGGCTTGCTCCATTTCTAAATTGGGGGAAAGCATTGCATTAATCCTCCCTGGCCCCGTCAAGAACTGAGACACAGCAGACGTTGAATGCAAATAGACAATGAGAGGTACTCACTCTGCTCTCCAGGTATTGGGAAGTAAACATCGAACCCATCCGGCAGTTCCACAGAGGTAAGGAAGCGAACATGTCCTGTGTGACCCTGCGACAGGCCAACCGGACACAGCGGACCTTTCAGAGTCGTGGAGCCAGAAGAGATGGAGAGGATCAGAACTACTCCAGCACTGGTCCCGATCCACAACAGATCCTTGCAAACAAGTAACGCTGTGATGCGTAAACATGCAGACTTGTGCTGGCGGATGATGGCGTCGGATCCTGAAGACAAAAAAACAACATGAAAATTCCTCAGACTTCATTTACAAAGAAACACACATGGTAGATAAATACTTTATACATATTAGTGTGATTTTCAAGGCTTTGGGAACTTTTATTAAGATGAGTCAGTATTCAGAGGGCCATGTCAAACTAGCGCAATGACACAATCTCCTGACAGACCAAACACCAGTCACTAGCTCATAGACCACATGAACAGCAATTACTGGATCACTAATGAAAGAGTTTGGATTGTTGTTACCCTGTTAAGTTATGTTTTCAGTAGCTCCAGCTGATATTGAAGCTCAAACGCATTAAATGCATGTTTTGGTGCGTAAACAGAAATGTGTCCAATTGCTTCCATGCACTTAATGCATTTTCAATGTATTAGGATGTTCTAACACGTAATGCAACAAGCTGCATTGAAAATCAAGCAACACTGAAGCTCCAGTGTATACTGTACTTGATTAGCAATGTACTTGATTGTTTGATATAAGTGGAGATTTAGCCTAACAGCTTACTCATCTGAATAGCGAGGCAGCACTCACTCATCTGGATAGTGAGGAAACACTCACCCATCTGGATAGTGAGAAAAACCTTCTCAGGATATATTGTATGACCCTGAAGCAGCACCTTACTTCTTCCAGTTCAAAAACAAATCTATTTTTGGGGGATGTAAATATGGCTGTAAGGTTCAGGAATTAACCAGACCACAAGAGTCGGCTGCAAGGCTTAAACTGAAACTATATTAACCCACGAGGCCCGGCAGGGGTCTCGCTATAACCAAACTGGCAGGTATATGAAATGAGTATAGTCCTCAGCAATAAGTCCAACAAAAAGTTGTCCTCCCACCCAAGGGGTGAGTAAAGGCAGCAATTACTGGGTTAACTTTAGTCCACACAGTCCAATGCTGTAGCGGACAAGAAAAAACTTAGTAGGCCTAAAGGCCAACTGGACCGCCTAACCCGTGTGAGGTAGAGGAATGGGGACAAAGGTCCCTGGTGTTTGCGTGACCCTGTAAGTTGGTGCGGTCTGCAGACACTGGAACAGCGAACCCCACAGTCCCCCCCAACGGAATGCTAGCACGGGTCTGCTGGGCAGACAGTTGGAAATGGTGTGCCAGGAGGTAACTGGGGCTTGCAGGAACAATGTGTGCTATCTGGCTGCATGCACACCACAACAAACGTGTGTGAGTGGATTGTTTGCCCAGTTACACCATCTTTAATCAGGTCCTTTCCCACTGAACAACGCCCCAGGGGGCTGACCCTTCACTTAAATAGACTCCTGGTCCCGGGGCATCTTGGGTAGCCGTCTTAAAGGGGACACTACCTCCACTTTGCGATTCCCCTACATTACATGGCTTTTTACATTTCATCACAATAACCTTACAAGTGCTCTTTTGGGCTTTAATTTTGGCCTTGCATTACCTGCTAACATCTTGTGTACAGGTGGTGCAATATCCACCTCTGCCAACTGCTCAAACGTGGTGGCATGATAAAGCCGGACCTGGGCGCTGCCTTGCAGAGCGATCCACATTCCATGGTTAGAACAAACCATACAAGTTACACAACGGTTCTGATCCTGCCCAATGTGGAACACATGCTGTGAAGAAACAAAAGCATATTAGACAGTTTTTATTTTTGTTTTTTTGGGTAATGACCCATTGGTTACACTTTTTGTCTCACAATGCTTACTATTTAAAGTGTAATAAGGCAGTGTTTTTCAACCTTTTTTGGGCAAAGGCACACGTGTTTCATGAAAAAACACCGACAATACGCATAATCGCGGCGCACTTCCGGTCCCCGCCGGAAGTACGTCATCAGCAGGTGCCCTGCTGGAACGCAGATGCGTACCAGCAGAGCAAAAACAGCGCCCCTGGTCTGTGGGGACGCGTGTTGCTAAGCAAGCCACATAAAGCTGACTGGTTATTACATTAACACTGTAATGGTCACATTGCAGAGGTCGGATATGTCCCCTAAAGGCACACAAATACAGCAACTCTGAAATCAGCAAAGCTCCTGCTCTCCTCTGATGACAGGCTCTAAGCTCTCTGACTTAGCAAGGGGCATGTTGAACCTCTACAGAGAGCTCACAGCTTCTCTACAGAGATCATGGTTAAGGGGCAGGCAAACCTTTTCACTCGTGGGCCACAATAGGCTTTAAATTTGACTGAGGGGCCGGACATAGAATCTGTAAGGGCCACCCACTCCCATGTCCTGCTAGCCTGGGTGGGAAATTTAAACATATAGAATATTCAATGGTCAACAAACTGATCCCCCCCCCCCCTCCCGGGGTAAGGATACAGGGTTTATAGGGATTAAGGCACTAACCACAAAAAGTAAAAACAATGGTGGTTAGATTATATCATAGTAACATGATTCATATGCACATAGTTACAAACATCAAGAAACCGTAAGTTGTTTTGCAACATTGGCTAGGCGAGAGACCATTGGATATTCTATATTAGCTGTGATGTGGCACAAATATAGGGAGAGGTGATCCATTCCATTTGTCCTATGCAAATGTAAACATATTGCAAAGATAAATTAATAAACTTTCCAAACCGCTTTAAATATAAAAAACATAATCATATTGCCAGAAAGGTTAAAAAATGAGAAATATAAAAATTTTTGGTGAACTTAAATATTCTATTGCAGACACAGGCAAACTACCCTCTCTAGGAGACCAGAACAATCATCCTCTAGACCAGTGGTTCCCAAACTTTCCTTGCAGGGCCCCCCTTTTCTATTAAGGAACATTATTGAGCCCCCCTCCCAATTCAAACACAGGTTAGGAATGAGGGTTGCCCCCCCCCCTGGAACAACTTCGCACCCCCAGTTTGTGGGCCGTAGTTTGTCACACGTCAAATATCCTTCTCTGAAGCAGGCTGACATGGAACTTCCTCATACTTTTTAGTGTTTTGGGAATCATTTTTAACTGAAAATTCAGTTTAGCTTTTAAACACACAGCAGATATAGATTTACCAGATATACAGCCAGATCCTAATTTGTTATGTGGAAAGATGTCACACAGCATTTCTTTTTATAAAAAACACAATCCCTCAGTTACATGTTGAGCATGATTTACCTCTTGTAGCAGAGATGACGTGTTGAAAATGGTGACCCTGTTCTGACATCCACACCACAGCTTTCCAGAGACGGAGACCATTTTAGTGACTGGGTTTCCTGGAGATCCTAGAGAAATTGTTTTGGAGTTCTGAGGATCCCAAAAACTTCCTGGAAAAGATATGGGGAAGAAACTAGAGATCAGATGTGGAAATTTCAACCTATTTATTGCAAAACAGTTGTACCACCATCCTCATATACCGTATTTTTCAGACTATAAGATGCACTTTTTAACCCCAATATTGGTGGAAGTGTTTGCGTCTTATAATCTGAACGTGCAACCACCCACAGCATCACACTATGCCTCCCCACCAGCATCCTCATTCTCCCTGCAAATGGGAGAACTATACAGCCGGATCTCCCAACTGAACTGTATTGGTTATATCAGCAGAGCCCTGCACTTACGCTGGCAGCTTCCTCACACACACACAGCCTAGAGGGGAGAAATGCAAGCAGCTTCCCACGCACCCCATGTGTGAGGAAGCTTTTCCTTAATTGATTTGAACACTTCAAATATTTTTTTTCTGGTTTTCCTGCTCTAAAAACTGGGTGTGTTATGGTCAGGTGCACCTTATAGAACGAAAAATAGGATATGTAGGCATACACTACATGGCCAAATGTTTTTTGACAACTGACCATTGCACCTAAGAGCTTTGTGCACGTGCCATTCAAAAACCATAGACATTAATATGGTGGAAATGTGTGCTAGAAGAGCCTTAGCAGGAGAAGATACTAACTTCCAATTAAAGTTTCAGTTGATCCAAAGAAGTTTGGGGTATGGGGGATGTCCGCATACTTTTTGGTACTTTAGGGGAGGGCTTAGAATAAAGCCCACCACACACGTCTAGATTTTCTGTTCAATCAACTTAAAAAGATCAGTTTTTTTGGGGTCAGGGAAATCGGTGATTGATTGTATGTTTGCCAACTGTAGTAACAGATATTTGATCAACTTTTTTGGGATTGACTGAAAGTGTAATCAATTTCAATACAACCAATTAAAATATTTCAGCATGTCCAATCATTTTTCAATAAATTTTTTCCCAATTTAAATTTGTTTTAGGTTGATCTAACCATGTGGGCTGCCATAGATTTTCAACCAAAAAAATTGATTGAATGAAGTTGATTGGATAAGAAATCTTTGGGGGAAATGTATGGGGGCCTTACGTCTCCTTTGCCATCTGTCAATATACTGAGTACCACGGATTTTCCGTGATTTATAGATATGATGAAAACTTGATTGACTATCTAAGCTCTAGCCCTGTAGTGTGTTTTTCTTTGGGGTCTTTTTACAATGGCCGGGGACATGAAGACTGTACATAATGTAATGAAGGGGATCACTGTTCCTTGATCCGGACAGCTGGCGACACATAATACAGATCTGATTTATAAAGAAGGTCCGAGATTCCATCTTCCTCCTCACCTGCCTCTCTCTGATAGACAATAAGCTCTCCGTTTGCCAGTGACACAAACACCTGGTTGTCCAGATACCTGCAGGGGAAAACACAGCATAATAACATGGAGACTACCATTTCTAGATTACAGGAGTATGAACAATAGGGGAAGGGAAAGGAGGGGCTGGTAAATGTATTAATGATCCTGGTACTTACAGAATACACATGATCGACGCTGTGTGCTGCATCTTCATGCTGTTCTTGCGGTTACGGATGTTGTCAGAGGACTGATAAACATGAATGCTGCAACACAATAATAGCATTGGTCAGATTACAACTTTAAATCATATACAGTAGTCAGTTCAGGTAGTTCACCCAATACAATGGTACCCAACATGGGGGTGGGGTATACAAAGCAGGAAATGAAAAGTCAGTTGATGTCAGTGATGGAACAAATGGTCAAGTATCAGCTATTTACATATTGGAGGAGATTACATAATATATTCACTGCAGTAGAAATTTAATATGTGCATATTTTATGAGCAGCGCATTCTGTGCAATGAATACATTATGTGACAGAGACTCTTCCTCCTCTAGTCAAATGCTTTTAATGGAATGAAAAATACAGTATAATTTGGGGCTGCACTGACCAAGACTGAAAACACAACAAAGCATTCCGTTTCTGGTGGGGCAATACTTTTAAATGTTTGCACCCAGCAAAAAAAGACAGATATGGTTATTTTGTCAAAGTGTACTATGCTTTGTTCATGACCGGTCCACTTTTCCTCATATATACTGTATAATCATTTATTTTCTCTTACCAGCCGTCCTCTGTTCCTAGCCACATGGAGCTCTGATAGGCCTCAGGGTCGATGCTCATAAGGTCCTCCAAACTGCCGCGCGTGAAGGAAGTCCGACTGGGTCTCCGTCCTGCTGGTCCTTCCGTGGGGCTCTCCGTCTCCCGACTCTGATTAAAGTTGGTGGGAATAGGAAGGAATCCAGATTCTGGCTCTTCCTCTGAGCTGGTGGTCTCAGCTGTGTTGTCCTTTGCACTCGGCATCTCTTCATCTGAGAAATAGGTGCTCATGAGTTACAGTTAATGAGTTAATTCAAAAGTAATTGAAAACTTTAAAAGTGATATCAAACTCTATATTGTGATCATTTAAATTTTTTTCACTTTTAAATATCAATTATCAATCTTTTAAGAATAGACATTCTCCTGAATGTCATATACAGTGGCGGTTTTAGAATATGTGTGGTTACCCATGGCAACATCATGCCAGGGGGAGGCATGGAATTTTTTTTTAGCTGGCCGGATGCCTTCCCCCCCAGTGGGCCCACCTATCAAGCACAGTACATAAGTCTGTGACTCACCAGCAACCCCCCCCCCCCCCCCCCCCTTGGAAAGCTCTCCGGCACTGGCAAGAGATGCTCATCTGGGGGGACAAGGCAACTTTAGAATATTTTGGAGCCACACATGCTCACCATTGGTGGAAGCTTGTCCATCCATTTGTTTGCATTGATAGGTACAAGCAACTAATAGATATTGAAGTATCGTTGAACCAAAACTGCTTTCAGCCAAAAGCACCGTATTTTTGGCATCCTATATGGCAAATGCGCATCAAGCCACGGCTGAAAGACTATATGGCCACAGGTGGTCGTGCATTCTATGGACCCTCTGCCTCCCCAATAGTGATGGCCGAACTGTCCGCAACTGTCCGCATGTTCGCCCATCTTCTCGCCGGCGAGCAGTGCGGGTGTTCGACCCGCTCCGTTCGCCAGCGAGAAGATGATCTCTATTCTTCCTCCGGCAGGATCACAACCTGTGTGATCGTGCCAGAGGAAGAATCTTTTCACTAGAAGACCGGGCATAAAGCCGGTCTCCTAGTGAAAAAACCGGGTCGGAGCAGGAAGTGACATCAGTGACATCACATCCGGCTCCCTAAACCAGGAACTATGCGTTCCAGGATGCGTTCCAGGGACCGGATGTGACGTCACATCCGGTTTTTCCGATTCAAATTCCCCGCCTAGAGGCGGGGAATTTGAATCTGTCCGCGAACAGGCGGATGGCGGACGTCTTTAGAAGTCCAACCCGCCCGTTCGCGGACAGTCCTGGCCGATGTTCGGCCATCACTACTCCCCAACAAGTTTGCCTGGCAGAGGCGGGAAGCTCTCCGTCTGCAGACATGTCTTCCTTCTGATTCTCCCAGAGAAGGAAGACCTGACTGCAGACGGAGAGCTTCCCGCCTCTGCCAGAAAAGCTTGTTGGGGAGGCAGAGGCTAACTTTCGGCCTCAGCTCTGTGCCACCACCTGGTGAGCGGGCACAGGAATCCCCCTGGCTAGCATTGTGTGCATGTCTGTCTTGGGCATGCGAAACTCTGGCTCTGCATACACACCAGTAGCTGAGAGAAGACCTTCCCTCTGCTACAAAGGTGTATGGCAGAGTGTGAGGGTAATGGATACAGGGGAAATTCTAGGGTTAAAACAATTACATGAAAATTCACCCCTAGAAATCCCATCTGATAGTAAAATGTGTGAATCGGTAAGGTGAAGTTAAACTCACTGCCAAAGCTGGAGGATATGGTGGAGCGGCTGGCCTGACTCTGTAGGGTTCCAGAGGGGCTAGGAGAGGACTCGTCGTCTGTGTCATCACTATCGAACGGCACAAGATCCCGGCTGGCGCTGTCTGTGTGTTCAGAGAGCTCCAGAGAGGAACCCGAGATGGAGATATGGAGGCATTGCTGGGACGCTGGTTCATCAACAGAGTTCTGCGGGAGACGCTCTGACGTCTGGTTGCCCACAGCTGCCGGCCTGTCTCTGCACAAGAGAAGACCTTGTTAATTAGATATCTTCCACATCTAATAATCATCTTTTTAGAAATACATTCAAAACAAAAACAGCACTAGAATATGAATAACATAAAAATCAATAAGCATTCAAAGCAAATTATGGTCATAGATCGCAGTGTTAGGCTATGTTTCTACATCTGTCGGGACCCCCTCCGCTAAGCGCAGTGCTTGATGGGAGATCCCGATTAAGCACATAGACTTTACATGCAGAGGTTCAACGTACTGCACTACATTCAGCCCTGCATCAGCGGAATTGCTCAGGGCTGTAAGAACACAGCATCCGCCAAGCAGGTTCCCCGGCAAGCAATCCGCTTAGTGGAGGGGGTCCTGATGGATGTGGAAAACCACCCCTAAGACAACAATTTGTGACTGCAGATGTACCCCTATCCCTGTGCTCCTGCTGTTTCTCTTCCAAGACCCCACAGCATATGGACCCTTAGTCAGCTCCCCATATATAAGTAAGTGTCTGGCAACCAGTAGTTGCCCGAACAACAAGGTCTTCTACTCTCTACTATCCAGGCTCTTATTTATGCTGATTGCTGTAAACGTTACTGGCCTTTAAACTCTCCTGACTCTGCAATTTGCTGCCTGCCCTGACCCATTGCCTGCTTATTTGGTACTTCATCTTGGACTCTCCTCCTATCAGTTGACAGGGAGTGTAGCTGAGGGCCGCAACCTGGGAGTCTCCCGCAGCAAAGTCCATGCTTGCAGGATGCTCTGGTGAATACTCCTTAGACTCGTGCCTTGGTGTACACTTGCCAGCGGTGGGCCCACTGTTCCCGTGGTTTACCCTTAACAGTTAGGCTATGTCTCCACTGCATTGTGTGATCTGTCAGGACCCCTGCGTTAGGCACAGTGGTTGGCGGGGGTCCCGACAGAGCACGTACACATTACCTGCCCAGTGACTCCTCTGTTCACATTGCGTTCTGCCGATACAGGGTTTCACATAGTACAGTATCTAGACCTCCAATCGGCGGATCGGCAGAACGCCATGTGAACAGAGGATCCGCCAGACAGGTAATGTGTATGTGCTCAGTCCAGCACTGCCCTTAACGCAGGGGGTCCCGACAGATCACACAATGCAGTGGAGACATAGCTTTACAGTCTACATTTTCTCTAGCCTTTAATGAATTTATTACACCATTTTTAATACAAAAAAGCCCAAAGAATTAAGATTTTCTTGTAATTGGATGGAGCTCAAACAACTTTTACAATATCTTTTTGGAAAGTACAAGAGAGGAAAGATAAGTCATGTTTGCTTGTTGGAGATTACTTTGTGTGTTCTTATGGACAGCGAACCAAAATAATGAATGGTCACTTTATAATGTTAATGTGAAACACTAATGACAGGACAGATGGAGGTTGTAAAGTAAGTTAGTTCAAAGCAGAGCTTACATCTACTTTTATCTAACTTCTGATTCATGCCTCTTCACTGTATCCGCTGCTACACAGTTCTTTGTAATTGTCAACATCTGTTTAGAAGCACCAACCCCCACCCCCACCCCCCACCTTGAAGCCCTTTAAAACGTCCCTTGCAAAAGGAGGGATCTTCCCACAGAGGAACAAGACAAGATCCTTAGAAGTCGCAGGATTCATCCATTTCCCTGTAAATCATATTCCTCCTCTGCTAAATTCCCCAAGGCAACCTCAGTGCTGCGTGCTCCCGTCACCCTGACAGGCAAAGCTCTGCTGTGATACTCACACACACACGCAAACTAAGCCACAAAAACAAATGCTACTTCTCAAAAAGTCAGGAAATCTCTATCCTAGACATATTTAATCTCAATGTTTTTTCTTCAAAGATAACAATTGAACGTCCTCATAACACATGTATTTTTAGTTTGTAGAGGCTCAGCCATTCCAAAAGAGATATTATTGTTAAAGAGAACCGTCCACCTCGCTGGGCACTTTACATTATTGGAAGCAGGACTGCCGATAACTAGGGCAATAACTGCTCAAAATAAAATAAAATAAAATTTCTGACAGCAGATTATTCCGGGATCGCCCCTCCCACTGTGTTAACTCCAGCCGCTGCATGTTTTGTAAATACTGCCCGCAAGGGCACATGGGACGATGTGTCTAGTCCCGTGGGATTTTGATGGAAGCTTTATATCTGCAGGATCTAATGTAATTGAAGCTCCATCTAGTGGTTGTTTTATAAAATTACAGCTCCATCATCAAAATGAAGTATTCATGAAGTGAGGATACAGCTTCTCTTCGCCAGTACTAAACATGAAGGGAATGAGGAAGTGGGGATGACAAGTTTTTTTTTTTATTGTGTAGCAGTTTTCACAAATGTAAACTGCTGATAGGTGATTATACCAATGTAATGTATGTGTTTTTTTATTTTAAGTATAGAACAATTTTAAAATTCCCTCGCTAACATCCGTTGGTAAAAGCATGCTTAACTCCTGCAGTATGAAGTAGTTCTCATATATAAACACTATTGTACCATTCTCAGCCATGATTGGGACATACCTGTAGTTCCTCTTCAGCCCTGGCACAGAGGCGATGCACAGAATTCGGGCAGAACACACCGCTATACACGCCTCTACCGTTGGCTCATTTATGATGCTAAGGAGGCAGACCTGACCCACGTATCCATCACTGTTACACACCCAGACTTCATGGACATTGTCTGAACTGCTGTGACTGGGGGAGGCGCAGGAGAACTGTCAGAAGAAAAAGGGTTGATGGTCAGATTGCAAATAAAAACATAACCAGACTTAACCAATAAAATGGCCACTAACAGGAACAACAAAGGAAAGTCAACTTAAAAGAGCCAATCAGATTAACACATTTGACGGGTTGTTTCGGGTTCTTGTGCTAAAGCTTTGAATTGCTCTTTGGGCCGAGAAGAATGAGAAGTTCCCTTTTACACTGTTTGTGTTCCATTGCAGTGCGGAAACATGCATTTCTCTACTACAAGGTAAGGCAAAGCATGTGTAGTTGTACTCTAGGATACTGTTTTTTTTTTATGGAAACCAAATGAATCTTAAAAATCACACATTAACGCACTACTCTGAATTGCACTAAACCCAAATGCACACTAAAGCTGGCCATACACCTTTAGATCTCTCTACCAGATATCCTTTAGATCTACCAACAACTATGTAGTGCAGGGTCCTCTACAACTGAACACAG
This sequence comes from Ptychadena robeensis, assembly GCA_036250615.1. Classification (NCBI taxonomy): domain Eukaryota; kingdom Metazoa; phylum Chordata; class Amphibia; order Anura; family Ptychadenidae; genus Ptychadena; species Ptychadena robeensis. The sequence goes on along the minus strand of CM070033.1, from coordinate 11,854,912 downwards.
GTAGACTTGATGGTTTAGAAAGTCCCTCATATTACATGGTTTTGGTAAAATCAAAGGAGATCTAAAGGAAATCTGACAGAGAAATCTAAAGGTGTATGGGGACCCTAAGAAAGGTCATCATAATGATGTACTGACACTAGAGGAAATCATAGGAGAATGACACACTTACACTAGAGCCAAGGTGCCCAACCTGTGGCACTTTGGGAGTTCATCAGCGGCCCCCCTCGGTCCTCCACTTGCGGCCCCTGACACCTAACTGTTAATGCATAGGAACTCACCTGTCCCCCGATTCCCTGCTGGTGCATCCTCGCATGTGATCATCTGAGAGGGAGAAGAGGAGGAAAGGCGTGAAACTCGCTCAGACTCTGGCTGAGCATGCCGGATGGCTTACGCGAAAGACAATTAAGGGTCTCGCCTCTCCTCCTCTTCCCACTCTTAGAAGATCCCGGGCGAGGACGGGAGGTGGGGGGGAATCGTGGACAGGTGAGTGCCTATGCTCCCACTATACCACCATTGAAGGGGTGATGATTGTTAAATATACATTGCTGCACATAATCTCTGAATAAGGGCACATAACCTTTCAATCAAAGGTTTGGTCATATACATGACACAAAATGTTCATTACCATACCACAGTGTTCCCTATTGCACAAAGTATAATTTCAAACAAGTTTTGGTATTTCTAAATGAAAAATAATGTCTTCTAGCTCTGCCTGCTATTATTTATTCATTTTAAATGCTTATACAAGTCAGTATAGATTGAAAATGTTATGTGCGGCCCTTTAGTGATGCTGAGGGCAGCGCTTGTGGCCCTCCATATTAACTCAGTTGCCCACCACTGCACTAGAGGAAGTAATATAATGACACTGCCAAATGACACTTTAGCAAAAATCACATCATAACAGGTAAGTTATTTTCTGTCGCCATTTGTGTATTTGAATAAAAAGAAATATGTTTCACATCTTAATGCAGTTCCCAAATTTCCCTGCAGGGTCTCCCTTTTCTACATAGGAACATTATCGAGCCCCCCATTCAAACACCACAAGTTTAGATTGAGGACTATTACACACTAGCCGTGTTTGTGTTGCAGTACCGCAATGCAGCACGGTTAACGTAACGCAAGGTACACAGAAAATATGTTGTACCTTTTAGGGCTTGTTTCCACTTGTGCGGCTGCCGGCCGTGCGATTGCAGCCGCTTAGATTCGCCCCCGCTAAGAACCGCATCTTATGCGGTTGTTAGCTGGGGCCATTCACCTCTATGGCCGCGGTCAGTGCTGGGTGGCCGCGGAATAGCGCGGACCGCCGCCTTAAAACTCGGTTGACTACGTTTTTAGGCGGCGGCCGCCCCCCTGACCTCGGCCGGGGACTAGCCCATTCAACTACATGGGCACAGTTTTGTCCGCCCTGTAGTCAACCGCGGGCTTCCGCGCTAGTGGAAACAAGCCCTTACACTGGTCCAGTGTTTGTGTTTTGTGGTAATGTGCAACATAGCGCCTTGCAGCAAACGCCCTTCAACATGAAATTTTTGCACACAGTGCAATGCGGTAACTCATGGTTTAATTGCCAGTAATGGATGGGGTAGTATTGCAACTAAAAACCATTACCGGTAAAAAAAAAGCGCATCACTGCCGCTGCAGCACTAGAGTTATTCTCCCTATTATACACACACACACACACACACCAATCATACACAGATATAAATTATATATACACATAGACACACAGGGCAAACATACAAAGAGATGCATCATTCACACACAAACCAATCATACAGAAACATTTATCATTCACATAAAGATAAACACTCAGACACATTGATGCACACAGATAAACACACAGGGGCATAGACACACATTTCACTCTACTTACTGTCTGCATCTAGTTCCCCTATTGTTGGCTTCCTGCTTGTCCCTGCTTTTAGTTTCTGGCTGGCTGGCAGTAATAGTGGAAGGTGGGCTGTGTGCAATAGGCAGAGGGAGAAGAAAAACGCCAGCTGAAAGCTGCAGATCTCTCCTCTCTGGGTGACAGCACGATTCTAACAAAGGGCTCCGAATGCCACCTTGGCTGCCCCCCTAGGTGCACTTTCCCCCCGGAATACCACCATGCCACCCAGTTTGGGAACCGCTGCCTTACTGTGAGTTTTTTTCAAAACTCCTATTATGCACTGGACTGTACATAATTTTTAATCCCCCTGCCGTTACTGACGGTCCCAGCTCGTCCAGCTCTGACCTGTCAGAACAGCAGTGGACGAGCTGGGTTCGCCAGGCAGAGATCGGAGACTTACTGCTCCATGTGTCTCTAATGAAGAGGCAGCTGCAGCTGCACAGATCACTCCCCCCTCTCTCCTTTGTAACCTGGCACATCTGCAGCGCCATCTAGTGGTTGCAGTGCTCATTTACCTGATGAAATTTTGACAAACTGACTTTAAGGGATATTCCAATATAATGACACACTGACAGATTGGACATCCATTCCACTGACAAACTGATACAAAAGGAGGCGAATTATCTTTTCACTTTAGGAAAAATATTCAAGAAAAGGCAAATCAAGTAGGAGAGCACCCGGTAAAGTATATAGACCTCACCTGCATCCCGCTGCGGGTCTTCATGATGGGAATGGCCTTCAGGAATTCTGGGTCCAGTCGGTTTTTGCTGGTAGCTGTGAAGACAATAAAATATTCAGAGATCTGGGGAAAGAATTAAAGTAACGAAATAGTAATTTAGGGGACACTAACCAATTTAGTTCTGTATAAGTATCAGTGTAGCGTAACAGAAGTCACAAGAAAGACTCAGTTGGCAATGAGAGTTAATATTTGTAGGATTTCTCTGGACAGTATGGGGTTTCCCCAGTAACAGGGGAGGCAGTGACATGTCAATCAGGGTATAAATATTATTGATAGGACTGATCATCTGTATCACCACTTGGTGTAAGTTTCTGTGTGATCTCCAGGATGTCCCAGTGGAAGCCTAGCATCCAGGACTGAGGGGCCGCAAAGATCATCACTGCCATGTCCGTGTCACTTCGCTTTTGTTTGATACCAAAAACTTTTGGTTGATCGAGCCAGAAGTTCAGTAATCAGTTTTGTTTGATCTACTTAAAAATTTATAATTTTAAGTCGATTTAACGAAAATATTGAACTGTGCATGGCCAGCTTTAGACCTGGGATCATGTGATGACAAGGTGGGCACATTCTCATGATTACAACAGGAAGCCTCTAGGAATTATCTCTGCTCATTACAATACATGAGCATTGTTTCTTAAGAGCAGGAAATTTTAAAAGATAACAGAGTCCCTGTCACGCGTCGCCTATGACACTGTCATGGAATTGGCACACATATGGTGGGTCGGCCATTACAGGCTCTTGGTCCGCCTCCTTTATCACATTTAAGAAGCCAATGTGGCCCATGAGTCATAAAGTTTGCCGTCCCCTGATCTAGAATGTATTCAGTTTATTCAGCTTACACTTGTGAATTTGCCAATTTAGGTTTTCTTTATAGACCACCGATACTTACCCTATCTTTCGGACCATAAGACGCAC
>CM070033.1:11823373-11836585 GCA_036250615.1 Ptychadena robeensis | reverse complement strand
AGGGAGGACCTGGCACTACATAGCAGTGATATATACCTTCCAATCACTGTGTATTCTGTCTGTATACATAGTTGTTGGTAGATCTAAAGGAAATTGTATGGAGGAATCTAAAGGTGTATGGGGGGCTTAAAGGTGCTGTATGAGGTTGTTTTCAAATCAAATTCTTGCCTGAAATAAATGGATTGATATATTCATGAAAACAGAGCTATTTTGCTTGTGATAGAATGAAGTTCAGACAACAGGAAATAATCGGAGAAATCTCACCAGCGTACAGAGAACAGCTTCCCAATCCATTTTTATCTCAGTCCATTTATCGCTCATTTAGAGCCCCTCTGGGAAAAGAAACCGCAGAGTATTTAAGGAATAACATTACTCTACAAAAGACCTCAGAGGAAGCCGAGACTGGAAGAGCGACAATAAATGAGCGTTTAATGTACAGCCAGCAAGTCTAACAAGTCGGCTTCGGTGTTGTTGGTATATACAAACATCATATAGATTGTGTAGGATAGTGGTTTCCAAACTTTCCTTGCAGGGCCCCCCTTTTCTATATAGGAACATTACCCCTCCCCCGGTTTTATTAAAGATAACAGACACAGTAGCACTTCCATTACAGAAAAACCACACACACCATAGCCACAGCACATTTTGTCACCACTGGGCATCTGTCAAAGCATTGACCTGTTTTCGAGAACCGTTTTTCCTATTATCGATCATGCGTGCTTTGAGACCTGCCTCTGGAATCTGGCACAACCTCAGCCTTGCAGCTGCTGACCCAGTTGGGTTCTGTTGACCCCAATACTCCCTTTAATATCTTAACAGAAATCCATAGCAAGCAATTTTCATGGACAGATAAATGTTAGGGGTGTAGGAGATTTTTTAAGAGACACACGAGGGTTTGAATTCTGTAGTTTGCAAAACTTTGCATTGAGCTTGACAGTCTGTACATCTGCTTTGAGGATGAGTATCTATCTCACTGCTTGACTGTCACCCTTCCTGGGTCAACCCACCGTCTTCATGCCACACTGCCTGATTTTTGTCCTCATCCTGACCATAGTTTCCAGGTGCCCAACCTGCGGCCCTTTGGGCATTCTTCTGTGGCCCTCCTCTGTCCTCCACTTGCGGCCCCCAAAACCTAACTGTTAATGCTAAGGGCATAGGAGGAACTCCCCTGTATGCTGATCCCCGCTGACGTGTCCTGGCCTGGGATCTTCTTAAAGCGGGAAGAGGAGGAGAGATAAGTGGCCCAGATTGTGTCTGAGCAAGTCCCTGTCCTCTCCTCCTCTTCCTGCTCTAAGAAAATCCTGGACAAAGACATGTTGGTGAGGGATTGGCAGACAGGTGAGTACCTATGCTCCCATTATTCCAAAGAACGGGGGATGATTGTATAATATATATTGCGCCACATAACCTCAGAATAGGGACACATAACCTTTGAATCGAAGGTCATGTGCCTCATAGATATCATTAAAGACTATATGTGACACTAGATGTGCATTACCATACTACAGTGTTCCCTAATGCTTGAAGTATCATTACAAACAAGTTTTGTAAAATGTTCAATTATAAAATGTTTAAATAAGTCAGTATAGATTGAAAATGTTATGTGTGGCCCTTTGGTGATGCTGAGGGCTGCACTTGTGGCGCTCCTCAAGTCAGTTGCCCAACACTGCCATAGTTCAAAGATATAGGCATACACAATGTAAAGTTTGAGGTGTTCCTCCTATCTGCGTGGTATACATTCAACATCACATGAACACCTAAACATGTTCCACACCCGTCTTGCTTTCATCACAAGGCCTTTTAATAACGTTATTATTTATAATGTACAGCAGATAAGACCATCTGTTCTTCTTTACAAGCAGTAACAATATCCACCATGGATCTCACCATTCATAAAAGTTTTAATTTCCAAAAACTGTGCTTTATTTGTAAAACACACTGAGCCCCTAAAGTAGCAAATCGTGTCAATGTCTTCACTTGAATAAAACAAACACCAATCTGATGGAGAGCCCTTGTGCCTTTATGGTTCATATATTGTGGAGGTTCAGCTCAAATGGGTGCTCTCAAACCATCAGTCCACACAATTGTTATCTTTTTTAGGGCTTATTTCCCACCACACCATCCATAAGCAAATCACTCACCCTTGCAGGGGTTGATATCAGTCCAAACAAAACTCAATTGAAAATGCTAAGCCTCCTGGCTTTCAAACCCCCAACATAAATGATTGTCCTGGGCTCAGCTTCCCAGCAGGAACAGGTCTGGGTCTCACACTCCCTGTGAGCCTCGTTTCTACGGCTCCAGTAGCCACAGGCCTGGGCCCCACACTCCTTGCGTGCCCCCTGTCTACCCTCAAAATCCCACGGTCTCCTACTTGGTCTGAACACTGGACTCTGCAGCTATTTGGAGTCACACCCAGCTCCAATCACCTGCAACCAAGTGTTACTGTTGTATCTGATGGAATAGGAAGGCCCACCCAGTTCCATACCTCCTATCCCAGAGTCCGGGAGCCCTTTAAGAAAAAGCAAAACAAAAACACTTAGCAACCTAATGTTGCTGTGTAAATCATACCCTTCCAGGACACCGCCTAATGGTCCATTTACACAATGACAGATGACCAGTCTGTCACAATATGTAATAAAGAAGGTTAAAATGCATAAATCACCTAAAAAAATCACTTTTAGGAAAAGATACATTCAGCAGTAAGCGTTTAAATGTATTTTAACCTAGCGCTAAAGTCAATCTTATTTTAAAGAGAAGTAGGGTAGGGCTACACTATGCAATTGGATGTCAGCGCATTCAACAAGTGCAAGCCCCCCTATACACTGCGTTAATGCCACGTTATTGGCCCTGCTACATAGCGCAGCCAATAACATGGTGCCTTTAAATCAATGGGCTAACGTAAGACTAATGTGCCTGGGCCATACAGTCAATGGACGCACCATACTAACGTAAAGCCTCCATTGCGTTCATGTTGATGTGGAGATTGGGTTCAAAATTAACGTGACGGAGGCTCACACCATTGGATCGGGGGCCATGACAGGTTATGTAGGGAGCCCTGTCATAGCCCCCTTGTTGTCAATGGCAGGCTTGTGCATTGCAGTAGAATCCCTGCATTCAATGCAGGGGTTTTAGCGATAGTGTAGCCATAGACTTATAAAAGAAAAAGCAATGGAAGCAATCACTTAATATTTTGTTAGTGTCTCGAGGAACACAACTGTAGTTTTTTTTAAAAGGCATAATACATGAATATCCTACCTTAACAATAAGCTCATAGCGAGGGATTCGTTGGACCGGCTTGATCATGAGGTCTGACAGGCCCTGTTTTTCCTTGTTCTCACGCGTACATTGCTGTTTAACAGAAAAAAACATACATAAGAGTTGGCACTGAAGGCGTACAAACACAAAAACAGTAAGGTACAGTTAAAATGAATGATAAATAGTGACAAAAAGACCCATCTTAGTTAGAATTAATTACTTAGATTATTCAGGAATTGGTCAGACCACAGCTATGATTCCAGTTGAAAGAGCCTGGGAGGCTTATTCACATGCTGGTTACTTATATTTACTCTAATGGCGTGATATTCTGCAGAGGTCTCCAGCTCTTCTCCCTCTTGCCTACAGCTCTCCTACCCACCTTGGAGTTGAGTGTTTGGGTCCACATAGACGTTTCCACTCTGCGTACAATGGATGCCCCTTTGTTGGAGTTGGATAAAGTAAAAAATAGCAAAATCATCAGTTGTGGAAAACATGTGCCATATCTTATTACATCTCTCCTTGTGTAGGGGTTTCAGCCATGTTAGTTGGTTTTAATGTTTTAACATAATTTTAAAAAGTTGAAGAAACTAAATCCAGAGAATGCTGCTTGCCATAGAAGTAGTAACTATGCTTTGTCCAATGACCATCGTATCCAGTGTGCCACTTAGGAACCACTGAAGAAGTCTTGTTCTTACTTAAAATGGTTCATTCATCCAATAACCACCACCCCGCCTCCAATAAAGGTGATCGTGTAAAGGTGGCAACTACACACCACAACTTCAGCATCGCTTTCTCCCACATGCATAAAACTAACCTGCCCTGAGACTACCTAAACCTCCACGCACATGACCTGATTACCTCCCTCCACTGTAAAAATTATATTTCGATGTTTATGGATGAATACTCTCCATTCCCTGATCAGTTGTACAGCCAAATTATCCAAATCAAATTGCCTGAATGCAGCTCAACCTTCAAATGACTGACCGAGTCAGACTAAGGGGAATGTATTCCAGACACAATGTAACATGACTATTGCCAACAACACAATTGGGCTTAGCAAAACTATACAGAGCAAAGATGTGTCATAATAAACATTGCTTTGGCAGAGAACAGGATTCTGGGAATATAGATTACTGTGACCAATAAAGAGAATTCATTCCCAGTATTAAGGTGTATAGAAAACAATAATTGTGTGTGTGGGGTATGGAATGTTTAAAAAACTTAAACAGGGCAGGCACAGAGGAATAAGGGACAGAATGCAAGGACATTGGGGAAACAAATAGCTGGGTCCGTATGCCAAGGCCAGGATAAACAGCTAACTATAAGAGTCCAAATTAGGGACAGGGATAACTAGGTTCCCCACATGCAGTATGGTGGGATCCATGATCTGGACAACAAGCGTCACCGACTGGGAAGATGGCACAGGTAGAAAAACCAAGAACATACAGTAGCTGAGCCTTCCGATGAAGCTGCGGGCAATTTGGCTCCCCGGCCTTACGCATGCTGGCTGGGCATAAGGTTAACTGCCCAAAACCCAGCGACAGTTCACTTGTCCAGCTACTCCGGTCTCATAAGTTGGGTCCGCTCTGAGCTGCTCTCTCCAGAAAGAGGCAGAATTGATATACTGGGAGGGCCCTATAGGATTGTGGGGAAGATCTGTAATAATGACTGCACCCCATTCCCTAAGACAAGCTGACCTGCAGAGTTGTTATCTACACTGTTGACTGCTGTAAATGATGTATTGATGTATGTATATGTTCACAATGCACTCTCATTCAAATAATGTATAGTGTTGACCCTAGCAATGGTGATCAATAAACGTGATCACTTCATCTAGGAGACTAAAGCAGCCCATACACGGGTCAGATTTTTAATCAATCGACTTAAAACGATCAATTTTTTAATCGATTGATTGAGAATTGAGTTTTGCCCACCTGGTTAAATCGACTTAATCTGATCAAAATTGAGTGAAAATTCAGTCGTTTTTTGATCGGACTGGATCGGACTGAATTTTGATCGGTCGATTGAAAATTGGTTCAGTATTTTGAGAACCAAGTGTGGTCAACCAATTTTTGATTGATTTTTTTTCTACCTATTCTATCTCACTTCTGATTGAAATTTCAATCGGACTATTTTGGATCGATTGTTATGCCGAGTGAAAAAAAAAAATCGATCAAAAATCTTGTATTACATATGGCCCATGATACAATCGACATACAATTTTATAACGACTTAAAAATTGATTTTAATTGTTTTAAGTTGATGGATTGAAAATCTGACCCGTGTCTGGCCTGCTTAAGGGTCCCAATTTTTTGTTTGATTCCCATATGATCCATCGTTCAGGATTCAAACGTGGCCACCCTGACCTCAAGAGGCATCAATTGGTCCCACTTGAAGAAATGACGATTGAACAGGGAACCAATATGTTGGTAAATTTCTATCCAGGGTCCCCACATAAAGAATCGAATGGGAAACAACCGTGCAAAGTGGTGCGTATTAATGCGCCGTTTGATTGTTGAATTATCAAAGACCTTATTGTGACATCGCCATGCTGCGCTCGAGCGTTGATCAATCGAACAACGAATTGATGCCCACCACTTTGTGTGAACAATTCCCGTTTGGTGCTTTGGAGTGGGTATCGACCCATGTATAGGGACCTTCAGAATGCCTAGTTTGAAATCACATAACCAGGGGTTTAAATTATCAGGTGTGTCCCAGATGTTTGACTTGCGTTGGGGTAACTTTGTGCCTTGCGTTTGTCAGCTTTGAGTTGCTTTTCTATTTATACTCATATGGTAAAAAAGACCTACTGGAGCAGAAAAAGCTATGTACACATTACAAAAGACTAGTAAGAAAAATCTACCCTGCCCTGTACTTTTCCATGACTCAGGAAAGAAAGGCCATATTAGACCAGGTCCATAAATGAATATTAAGAGCACCAGGTAGCACAAGGCAACAAAGTACAGATAACGAACAACAACCACAAGTCTGAGCATTGTACCCTGCCAGGTCCTCTTAAATTAAAGTATGCATTTGGTTAATATGTATGAACGTACCTCCAGGAACTTTATGAAGGCAGGCCGGGCCTCTTTGGCCACTCTAACAGCATCCTTGGCATTGAGGAAATTATCAATATATGCGGAGTAGATGGTGACCAGGATTTCCTTGGAAAACTGAAAAGAAAAGCCTTGTTAGTTGAAAGGTTCATAAGCAGCCTTCATACGAGGAAAACATTCTTGTTTCTATACACACAGAGCTCACAAAGTTCAGAGCGGTTAAACATGAACTAGCCTACCTTACTCCTCAATGGTAAATGTGCAATAATAATTGTCTTTTGTGATGCAGCAAGGCTGACTAAGAAGAGGAACCTGAAGAACTGCCACAAGGAAAATAAGGCTTTTAGCATTGGATGGCAGGTGACAGATTTTAAGACTTATTACCAAGATGAATCTGTTCAGAGATGGGCACTTTTTTTTTTATTTGGACTAGATGACTTTGCGAGTTAATTGCAAAGCCCCTAAACATAGTATCATCCCCAAAAATTGCTGGAGATGCGGGTTGTGGGCATATACTGTATATACTCTGTGACAGACCGGTGGTGTGAAGGGTCCAAGTATGGCAGTGAAGGGGTCTGCTGGTATGTCCTGGAGGGAGTCCAGAGTAGTGTTGGAGAGCGAGAGTAGGTTGCTGCCCAGTTTTGATATATTTTTGGTTACAGGGATCTGGACTCTGGAGTGGGGATGGAAGGAACTGGATGGGGCTTCCCACTCCACCAAGATACACCTGCTGGATCCTAATGAGGTTGCTGGGTGTGTCTCCACAAAAGGGACTGAGACCAGTCACTCAGGGCTTCCTATTGAGGTGGGGAGACACTGTGCTGCTGGAGCAGCGGATACCAGGGGGCACACAGGGAGGGTGTAGCCCAGGCTGGGGACGTCTAGGTGCCAGGCTGTGATAGCTTTTCCCTGAGCTAAAGGGAAGAGCCTGTGTTGGACCTTGTGCGAGCCAGGAGGATTGTTATTTCCAAAGACATTTGTGTTGTGGATTAACCCCTGCGAGGGTCATTTCTTTTGGGACTTATTGAATAAACATGGAGGAGCCATAAAGGGAACCTGTGGTATGATTTGCCATGATTGAAAGTGCCCGTTTGAGGCTGATTTCCCACAACTCGAATATAAGCTGAATTCTTAAGCACCCGAAATTCTTCTTATATTCGGGTCAAGAAATGAAAATCACAGCATTTTGAAGGTAGACGTTATGAGTGAATTGCCCCTGCACATGCTATTATCACCAAATTATTGCTCTAGCATATGTAATTTTTTTGCCTAAATTAGGTTAAAATTCAAGTCAAATTTGAACTTATTTTGTGCAAAAACTTGATATGCTAGAGCAATCATTTTTACAATGTTCCCACATCCCATCTCTACATCTCCAGCAATTTTAGTGATGATATCATGTTCAAGGGCTTTGTAATTGACTTACAAGTCTACTGAATTAAATAATAATATCTCCTAATAACAAAAGCATATTTGCTGTGCTTTTCTGCACCTTAGCTGATGCTGGGGGGCTGATTTCCCCCTAGGCGTATACTCGAGTCATTCAGTTTTTACAGATTTTTTCTCTAAAATTAGGTATCTCTGCTTATATTTGGGTCAGCTTATACTTGAGTATATATGGTAAAAAAAAAAAATATATATATATATATATATATATACACACTAAAAAAAGTAGTGTTCTAATATAGTATTGTAGTTAAGTCAATTTAGAGTCTCAGAAACTACATTTGCTAGAACAATACTTCATCCCAATTTGTTGGTGATATTTTTCCAATTGACTCCCAAACAAACAAGTACAAATTTCTGGACTATCTCTAATACACAATAAAATGTTATGCATTTGGTGACCATGAGAAACATCAGTATACCTACTAATGAGCCTTATTTATAAACTTTCTGCAGTAAAAAAGAAACTTTACATTCCACAATGGTAGTTCCACAGTCTAAAGCTAGCCACACATGGTTCAATTGACTGTACAATCAATGTAATTCGATCAATTTTTTAAGTCGATTGATTGAAAATTGAAGCATGTCCACATGGTACGATAGTTGAAATTCGATTTTAATTGTCATTTTGCTCGATCGAAATTTGATAGGACCAGTTGGAAAAATTTTGATTGATTGTGTCTTATTTTTGGTACTGTTGTTTGACCCGTCCAATTGAGATTCGATTCAATCAACTAGCATACTGTAACTTCTGGGAGGAGGGAAATGCAATACAGTCATTTAAACCATGCAAGCATGCATTGTAATGGCTTGTGTGTCTGTTCACTGACACACAAGCATGCAAATGGCGATCTCTGTGAATACATCTCCTAATGTAATGTGTGTCCCCCAGTGTCCTTTTGCCACGATTATTATAATGCACTGGATTAAAATGCAAAGATATGATCTATGGGTTTTCGAACCATATCAGGCCTCTAGCCATAATATCACAGACTCATGTATAAAATCAAGTCACCACAGTCCCATAAACACTTTACATATACATTGATCACTCTTTGTTGACCCAAGTTACCATAGGATGCCGCTCAAAGATCAAAAATGGGCCCTGCAACCACAATGACACTGTGCTACTTCAGAGACCCCAACCACCAGATCCACTATGACCAATACAACCACACCAACAGAACTTGTATAAACGGGTGGGAGGGTGGGGACATATACATTGCTCAATCTTTGTTGACCCAACTGGCCATAGAACACCATGCAATGATGGGTCCTGCATCCACAAGGACAATGTGCACCTTCAATGACCCCAACCGCTAGAGCCACAATGAGACTAGAACCGGGTGGGTACATTCAACACCACTGCTGTGTCACGAAAACCCCCCCCTGCCCTAACCGTTGACCCAATCATATCCAATCATACCACCCTGGGATCCCACCTATCTTCAGCTTCACGGCCCAATCTAGCAAGACCCAATTTTCTTTAATATTGCTATTATTTAAACCTTATGACCCTTTTGCAACTATGGGCCTGAAAATTGATAAAAATTTCTAACTGGGTGGAAATAAAGATATTATCATGATAGCACATAGTGTAGTGACATGCACCTGCAGAATCAGTGTCCCCTTTAAATTTCTTGCCCATGATGCCCATTGGGCTCCAAGGAGAGATAAGGGAGGGTTCTGCCCCCAGGAAGTTGCTCAGTCTGGGGATCGAGGATGTAAGACAGGTTTGCCGTGTGCCCCTCTCCCCTAATGGTACTCCTGTGTGGCCTACCGGACCGGCGTCCGTGCAGCCGGTGAGCACATTAGCACGAGGAGAGCCTAGCAGTCTGCTGCCTTCTTTGCCTCCAGCGGAGATTTCCACGTTCAGAGTGGGGTGGCCCCCGCACCCGCCATATTGGGCCGCATCTGCATATCCGCCGCCCTTTTGCTTCTGTGGACACAGAGCAGCCCTGCCATTTGGCCATCCAGCCTGTTCCAGCCATCCCTGGGGACCCGCTGTCCAGCCATGGCCCTCCCTGTGCCGAGGTATGAGTTAAAGACCTCCCCTGCCGAGTGGCAGCTCAAGATACGGTTGTCACTACTCTTTTGGACTTTACTGTTGGACTTTAGCCTGTTGCTGAATTCCTGGTGTACTGTTCATTTGGCAACTGTATGCCTGTGCTGCGAGACCCCACTAGGGTCCCGCTGTTCAATAAATGTTTTTGGAGCATCAACAGCCGCTTCTTGTCATCTAGTTCAGTGTTTTTCAACCTTTTTTGGGCAAAGGCACACTTGTTTCATGAAGGCACACCACCATTAGAAAATGTTACAAAATTTTACTGTATAAGAGGCAGCTAGATAGGAGGGCCGAGGGTGGGGTCAAAAACCCACGGCACACCAGGCAACATCCCAGAACAGTGGTTGAAAAACACTGGTCTAGTTGATTCCTGAACCTTACAATACTATGTAACCTTTTTTTTTTTTTTAAGAATAATGAATTTATACAATAAAACTACCTCTCTGTAGGGCCACTATACTTCCAGCTGTAGCAGATAGGAAGGTTGTGGCCCTCATTTATAGCTGCACCTCTGTCGTTTAAGTGCCCCCAATTGGCCAATCAGAGAATAGAAGAGGCAGCAGCTGGAACTACAGGAGCTGTACTGAACAGTTAGAGTGTCCTGAGTGTTTTCAGATAAAGAGAGACATGGAATTTACCTTTTACACTTCAGTCTGGTAAGTTATGTACAAACACATTATAAAAATAACATTCTGGAGTTATGCTCCTATATATAGATTGCTGTCCTGACCTGGGAACCACAGGAGTGGTGCCCCGCCACATAGAACACATTATTAACTTGCACAGAAAATAAATTAAATGACATAATTCAGAAACTGTATCTCAATTTTCTGGTGCAGCATTTAATCAGCTCTTTATTGTGAAGTTGTTGCAACACAGGAAGATCAGAAGGCGACCTTTCTCTGCCATCGCATTTTATTTCATGCTGGATTTTGGAAGGGGACTATTTTTAGCCTCAGTGACGCAGGGAGAGCGAAGCGGCTTAAACTTTAATGTAACTCACTCACAGGAGGTGGACAAAATAATGGGAAAAAAAGAAGTTTAAGGTGAAATGGTGAGATAGAAATATTTGAGCAAGTTCTTTTGGTGTGTGCAGCATTCCATGCAGAGCACCATTACTTGTGATACCCAATAAGATGGTGGTAGCCTTTTGAAAGGGTTACCTTTATGTTATGCTAAAACTATTTAAAATGTATAACGGGTAGTTTTAAATCCCTGGCAAGCCATTTGTTTACATGGACAGCCTATGCCTATTAGTGAATGTTCTGGGCCTGTGCTGGAACATGAGTGTGGAGCAAGAGAGGTTAAATGGCCTTGAGTAAAACAACCATGCCAAGATGGATACTGGGCTACCAAGATTATGGATGGCTGGACAGTACTTCCACTGTACTGTGGAAGTTATTCATTTTACACATTGTCCAGATATTTCACTTCACTTTTTATGATAATTTTATAGTAGAAAGTGAATGAGTGCCCAGAGCCGAGGCGCAGCTAGGTGGGAGAGCACATTGATGCAGGCAGCGGCCGGGCGGCTAGAGGAGGAGTTAGTGGGGCGGGGCGGGGGTCCTAAGAAAAGGGTAAGACAGAAGGAGGCGGGTCCTTTTCAGCGCGGGACATCACCCACCCTCCCCTTTGCTGGAATATGGTTATTGATGTTTGATTTTGTTGTTTCTCTGTCACAATACAGGGGAAGCTCGGCAGTGCCGCATGGAGAAAACGGAGCCTTGAGGGGCTCATTGTGACGTGTCGGGACTCTAAGGGCAGTCACAAAGTACTCATAGGGGCTTTGGCCATGGGTCAGCTTTTTGTTTACAAGTTTAAGGTACCCATCCTGCTGGTATTTAAGGGCTGGTGGCCGGTACGGTGGTTGGGAAACAAGACGAAGAAGTCGGGCGACCCCATATTGAATATGTCATTATGTTTACAGGCTGTATCCAGTTTTCTGTTACTGCACTTATTTTATATAAACACGAGTTTCCAAAGAATAATTGACTCTGTCATTATTTATTAGTTAGCACTATTTATGTGTGGTTTAAGGTAAGCATGGCTCGATAGTCCTGGGGTCCACAGGTGGTTGCACCTTTGCAATCAGCCAGGCAACGGGTCAAGCACTGAGCAGAAGTGAGGCAGCCATCACAAGGAATATCCACCTGCGGGCAGTTCTTTCCTCTGCCTCACCATCACTTGTAACCAAGGATCTGCCGGTGGCTGGTCGCACAGGTCTACTGGCTGAGTTAGAGTTCCAGGAGGCATGGAACCTGTCAGAGGGAAGATCTGCCAGCTCCGTTCTACCAGCTGCTGGTGGAGCTTGAGATACAAGAGCACACACCTCTGTATTTAGGGTTGTGTCTTACAGACCAAAGATACAAAACATAATTTTTTGTATGTGCCTGGAATTCATCTTTCTAGTTCAGCTTCTGAAGAATTTCCACTCCTCTGTTCTGCTCCTCTGAAATATGATGGGCCTGTTGATTTGTTTTTAGTTGGAGGCTTCAGAGGCTGTTATTTTGGTCCCGATTGCCATGATTAGCATGACAAACCCTCAATGGTATCTCCTGCACAGGCATCCACATGATATTTAATTTTAAAGAAATTAACTCACAATGGTAATAACACATCTACGCAGGTGAATCATCATAGGTGCATTGCCAGTAAGATCGATTTGTCATCTAGAACATCGGACGCCTATTTACTCACTTTGCAGCATTGTTTTTTCTTTTTATATTCGATGGCGCTTCGTGAATATTTCCTTTATTGGCGACACACATTTGCTGTTTTCAATTTGGGTAAATTAAAGGGTACGCCAAGCCAAAAATCTTTTGTTTTATTTATGGAAATAGTAGAGAGCAATCAGATCGCCTTTCTCATTACTATTTGGGTTCCATTAGAGAGAAAAGGCTGTCTTGTCTTATAAATTTAGAACATAGAGCGGTCTGTACCCTGAGCCCACTTATAGCTTCGCTACCTTTAATGTCCATGGAATATATAACAGTCACTCCAAAGATCTTCAGCAGTTTCATATAAATGTTTAACCCGCTGAACTGCCTAATAAAGCAAAGGCGTTTCATTATCCATTCCGAACCCATGTTCTGTAGAATTTCATATCAAAGCAGCAATTAGATGAGGAAAATGCTCTTCCTGAAGCTGCCTGACTTAGTCAGAGTTGTGAACAGCAACCCTAACATGCAAGAAGTACACAGTTTTTTTCCCTCTATATTCCACTTGATCTATATCATTATGCCAGTAACAGACTTCTTTTCTAATGCTGAGAATACAGGAATAGGCCGTTTGAGATACCTCAGCAGCAGCTGGGGAGAAGCAGAGATCTGGGGACCACAGGGAAACGTGTCACTCTCCCTCCTAAGTTCCCACCACGCGGGGGGGGGGGGG
>CM070033.1:11800676-11813444 GCA_036250615.1 Ptychadena robeensis | reverse complement strand
AAGGAATTTTGATGGGGTAATTTCGACTTTTCGCTGAAAAAGTAAAATCAGCCTGATATTTCGCTGAAATCGAAATTTCAACTTAAAAAAGAACTTTGCTATTCGTGTGCGATATCGCCATTTTATTAAAAAGCGCATCTGAGAGGGATTGGAAAATTCTGCATTGCCGAAAATTGCATGGTGCTAGCTATTTGTCACTTATTGCAACCCCTGAAAATGTTATCCTCACAAAAAAATGCTGGAGTTTTGTAGAAAGGGTTGGGGGCATTGCTGGAGATGTAGAAGAAGGATGGGGGGACATTGCTGGAGATTAGAGAAGGGTTGGGGGGATATTGCTGGAGATTTAGGAAAGGTTGGGGACATTGCTGGTTTTGTAGAGAAGGATTGGGGGGACATTGCTGGAGTGTAGAGAAGGTTGGGGGGACATTGCTGGAGTTGTAGAGAAGGGTTTGGGGACTTGCTGGAGATGTAGAGAAGGGGTGGGTACATTGCTGGAGATGTAAGAAGGGTTGGGACATTGCTGGATGTAGAGAAGGGTTGGGGAACTTGCTGTAGTTGTAGAGAAGGGTTGGGGGACTTGCTGGAGATGTAGAGAGCGTGTGTGGGTGGACATGCTGGTAGTGTGAGAAGGTTGGGGACATTGCTGGAGTTGTAAGAAGTTGGGAAACATTTGAAAACAATAAGTTTTGCTCTAACATGTCAGTTTTGTTATAACTTTGTAAATCTCAGCTCTGATTGTAAAGCTCTGCTACTATGTTCACGATTCTTCTATTACACTCATACAGCAATCCATATTTCCCACCTTATGTGAATTTTGACCTTATGCGAATTTTAGGCTTATGCGAAGATGTTGCATTCGAAATTCAAATTCGAATCGAAATTCGATGGGAAACTCGAAATTAATTAGAATTGAATTTTATTCATTTCGACCACCTATAATTTATGTACGCAGGTTGGAGATGTAAAGAGGCAGGGGTTGGGGAGGAAGTTAGAATGAGAGTTATATTTATGTACCAGGTTGGAGATGTAAGGAGGACAGATGTGTGGGGGACAGTTTAGTGGTGATTATGTACCAGTTGGAGGTGTAAGGAAATAGGAGGTGTGGGGGTAGTTAGGGGTTTAGTATTTATGTACCAGGTTGGGAGTTTAAGGAGGACAGGAAGGTGTGGGGACAGTAGGGTGTATTTTAGTACCAGTTGGAGGGTTGGTAAGGAGGACAGAGGGTGTGGGGGACAGTTAGGGGTTATTTGTTGCCAGGTTGGAGATGTAGAGAGGAAGGAGGTGTGGGGGACAGTTAGGGTTGTATTTTATTACCAGGTTGGAGATGTAAGGAGGACAGAGGTGTGGGATTAGAATTAACAATTTAATTGATGCGGATGGAACCATTGTAGAGATTTGCAAGAGCATCAGATGAGGACGTTAGAGGAGTAAGATCTAGCACAACATTCTGATGGCACTGAAGAGGCGAAGTCTAGTAGGAGGAGACCAGAGGATGATGTTGCACTTGTGAATGGGGAGATCACGGTTTATTTCTGTAGTGAGGTTGGGAGGAGGCTGGAAGGTGGGAAAAGATGATAGTTCTTTTTTGCTCAGGTCGTTTAAGAATCTTCAGCCATCCATGAAAGGGCCTAGGCCTTCGAGATGTTGTCAGACAGAGGGAGTAAAGGCTGGGTAAAGCCTAGCCTTATCATGACACCTTATCTGGTACCATACCTCCCCCAAGTCATGGTGCCCTTGATAATGGAGTTGGGCGGTATGGGCGGTCGCCATCGGATAAACTGCAGGTTTTAAATGTTCCTCCCCGTTCATGAAACATTCTCCTCCTCTGCAGATTGTTGTAGCCGAGCACTCCCTGACATTTCACCTTTTCATCTGCTGCTTATTTTGTACCGCCTAAACCCTCTTATCTTCCCCCGCTGATCGCTGGGCGTCAGATGATCCTCTATGTACGGGAACAAGCGTTCACAATAATGCGCTCTTACTGTAACCGCCGTCTGGCCTGGAACAAACCCCCGATTCTGCAGAGGCTCAGAGCCGGCTTTTTGACGAGCCAGAAAGCGACAGATGTAATTACAAGGGAAAACTGATAAAAGTAAATCACCCATGATTTACCATTACTCATGACTGGTGAATGACCGTTTTGACCCTTGAAAAACCCCCCCCTTTATACCAACTGATATAAAATAAACCCATTGTTTCTGTCTTTGCATGTGTATATACAGTGAAGGAATAATTATTTGACCCTCACGATTTTAAGTTTGCCAAGACAAGAAGAAAACTCAGACAGTTCATTTCATGGTAGTTTATAACGGGCAATAGCACAACAGGCATCGATTACTAATGTGACTGATCATGCTTGGTGAAATGTTTTGAACCCGCTAACAAAAAAAGACTTGATACTTGTGGAAACCCTTGTTGCAAGCACAAGTCCTTTCTTTATTGAGACCAAGGCGCCATTAAGGAGATTTGGGTCCCCCCTTGCAGATCATCTCTAAATCCCCGTTTGACTGTGTGTGAACCCTCTAGCTTTACTTGGTCTTTTGATAAGGTCCGATTACTAGGCCCTCCATGACCTTAAGTGCTTCTTCTTGAGCCACTCCTTTTTGCCTTTCTGTATGTTTGGGTCTTGTCGTGCTGGAAACAACCCATCCACGACCCTTTTCAGTTCCTGCAGGGAAGGAGTGTCGCTCAGGTTTCACGATACATGCTCCGTCCTTTTTTCCCTTAAGCGATTAAGTGTCCTGGCCTTAGCAAAACACCCCCAAAGCAAATGTTCCACCCCCATGCTTGACGTGGGGACGTGGGGACTCTGCCGGAACTCGGTGGGGAACTGTCAGCTGCAGTGATGAAATGGGGAGGTCTCCTCTCTCCCCTCATAACCCTCACAAAATCTCGCAGAGTGACCTGATGTCACAATCCCAGGGCTGGACAACCCGCTTCCTCCAGCCCAACTGCCCTTGTCTGTAATGCGATGCAACGTGAGATGGGCGACCTCCTGCTGTCAAAAAAGTTTTATCTTTCTTTGTGGATCTCCCAGCACCCGATACTGCAAGTGACCTACGAGGTGGAGGTCTGCTTTAACTCAAAATTCCATAACATCACATTTAACTCAGGAGCTTAGCCTCTAGCGGTCGCCCATACATGCCTTTTTAACTCATGTACTTGCTCATATTCCCCCCTCCCCCTCGCACCTTGTCCATGTTGACTCATGATGGGCCAGCTAAGTGAGCGTGGGAGAAAAGAACACGACACCCCTCCATTAACAGGGGACCCACGGCCTGGCACACTGTTGTCCCCCCCATGCAGCCATCGCTGCAGCCGCCAGGGTTAGGTAGAAGGCTTTGGGAGGTTCAGAACACTTATGGGTATTTCATTGTGCCTTATGCCAAAATAGTCCTGGTATATTATATATATATATTTGGCCAAGCCCGAGGACTACTGGTTGTACCCCAGTTAAGCCTCCCAAATGGATCATTTTCCTGTATGTAGCCCGTACGATTGTAGTCCGCTGACCTCCGGGACCCAGACACCACAACACTATGAATGCTAGAATGGTCTCTGGGCATTACCCATAGACACACCCTTGGGGAATCTGTAACTGATAGAGAGCCCACTTAACCCCCACAATGCGTGCGATGCAGCATACAGGCAGCACAGATCATTTCACCATGAAATTGGGACCAAGGAAAGACCACTGAGCATGGTATCTCACATCTGCGGACCATTTAGAGAAGAGTTGGGAGTAAAAAAAAAAAAATTTCTGACTTTGATTTTGAAATTTAATCTTGCAAAAACTACTGTTCAGAGCTAAAAAAATTATTTTTTTCCAATGTTTCCACAGTCCTTCTCTATATCTCCAGCTATTTTGGTGGTTATGATATTATGTTTTTAGGGGCTTTTGCAATCCGCTCCTCACAAGTCAGCTAGTCCCAAAAATTCAACCATTCAGAAATTTCTACTTAAAAATTCGCACTGCAAATTTTTCGACCATCCCTAACATAAATATACCCCTAAGTGACCCCACACCTCCTGTCCTCCTTACATCTCCAACCTGGTTTATAAATACACCCCTAACTCTTAAGTCTCACCTGCCCATCCTCTCACTCCTAACATCACCACCAAGCCAGTCCCCCCCCCCCCCCCCCCCCCCCCCCCCAACTACTGTATACTCTGTTCCCCCACCTATTAGATTGTAAGCCCATCTGGGCAGGGTCCCCTTCTCCTGTGTCATACCCTGTCTCTGTGTGTATCATATTGTGTTGTATCTCCACTCTAATGTATTGTACAGCACTGCGTAATATGTTGGCGCTATATAAATAAATATGAAGATGAAGATTTCAGGAGCATCTTTCTGGAATAAAAATACCCCGATAGCAAAACACTTTAATGACATCCATCAAACTTTGTTAAATAGGTAAAGCCCCCCATACACCTTTAGATCACTTGTCCATCTGATGTCACCACACACAGCCGGTCGTGCCGAGAAACGTCTGTGCACCCTTCATGGGTCGCCATTTACATTGGATGGGGGGATGCTGGTCCCCTTCCACAGTAAAGAGATCGATCTAAACATTACGCACATGTCCACAATGTCTTAGATCGGTTTGTGGGCTGGTTGATGACCTGATTTAAAAAGGGCGCTTTCGCTTAGTGGCAAATCGATCACAGCGAGAGCAATTCAAAGTGTGTATGGGGGGCTTTATGTATACAAGTGATTGAACCAATTGCACACCCACAGCCAGTCTGCAAGAATAAGTAGCAGGGTGTCTTGACTGTGGGTCGGTAAATTAGTTACAAAGTTAGCAATGGTGGTGAAGGGTTGGGGTGTGACGGGAAGGAACTAATACATTGGAGGGAAAGAGAGGGGGGCTTTCTTTTGGAGAAAATCACCCACCCTCCCTGGTTCCTCATGTGGTTTACTGTATTATTTCATTATGTTTATGTTGTCACTGCTTGGCGGGTCCTCGAAGAAACGGTCTAATGGGTGGTCTTGTAGACCTGTTTTTGACATCATGGCCACAAGGGCTGGTCAGTTAAAAGTTATGGTTATATTGCGCTTATTTCTCATATTCTACGCATGAGTAATGAATCAAAGATGTGAAGAATGCTTATGTGGTTTTTTTTGTGCTATAGAAGGTATATAGGTTCCCTCATAAATCTATCATTAAGCCCAAACTGCGGGTGAAACATGTCAGAGGGAGGGGTGTAGCTCCATATGGATATACTGGGCATAGATTTTGAAAACTAGAGATTGCTTAATGTCCCCATATACAGGTCGGTACCCAATCGATTGACAAACAATCCATAGTTTGTCGATCAAATCATGTGCACCACTCATATTGGATACTTTGGATGGTGACCAGGGGCGTAGCTAGAAATGACTGGGCCCCATAGCAAAAATGTTTATCACCCCCATCCCAACCTGTCACTACAATCCCTCCTCTTCCAGGAGTGGTGGGCCCCCACTGCTATGGCTTCTATAGTGGTTCCTACGCCACTGATGGTGACCCTGATCCCCACCCAAAATAATGGCGATCGCAGATTTACGTACATGTCTGTTCTCTGTTTGATCTACTTTCAATCGACCTGTGAATCAATGCCCACCACCTTCATGATCAATTCCCATTGGATACTTTGGATGGGGTGGTAAAGGCGATTGAACGGGATTTGCGTACATGTCCATTCTCTGTTCGATTGACTGTCTTTGAGTAAGATTGATCCCGCTCAAAGAAAGTTTTTCTCTGCTCGATTCCCAAACAATGGCCAAAAATGTGCACGCCGATCCATTGTTCGGGAATCACACGCAAAATCGATAAGTGTATGGCTAGGTTTAGACTTATCATCTGAGGGAGAAAAGATAATGCTGGCACCAGTTGGTCTAATTACGAGCTCAGTTATGAAGTTCGGTTTACTGGAGCGATGAGTACAGACTCCCTGAACCTGCACTGCTTAGTCATATTATTGTAAAAATGGAGAAAACATTTTTTTTTATTTGCCATACATTCTATTGTCCGGAAGAAACAGACCAGGGATGGGAAAAAAGTATTTGGACACTCGTTCAAATCATGTTAATGAAGTGCACAGTTAATGCTACACCATATCAGGGTCATTGATGCACTAAAGACCCCATACACTTAAGCTGGCCATACACCTTTAGATCTATCGGTCAGATTTCCTTTACATCTACCAACAACCATGCAGTGCCGGGTCTTCTGCGATGGAACACAGGTTGATGGTTTAGAAAGTCCCTCGTATTACATGATTTTGGTAAAACAAAAGGAGATCTAAAGGAAATCTGAGAAATCAGTGGCCAATTTTGCAGGCGACCAATGTGCGCGCACGCATGGTTGGCCAGAGAACGGACATGTCCGTAAATCTCTGGCCAATGCCATTAGTTTGAATGGGGACCAAAGGGTGCCCGCCGATACTCTGAGCGACAGGATGCAGCTTGATGATGTCATCACGTTGCACTCTGTTGCTCGTCTGTCGGCCCCTCCTTGGTAAGGGTGTGGGGGGGCCTTAAGCCAATTCGACTAGTCAGTCAGAGCACCATATACTGGAGGGACATCCTGAATATTTACTACCAGCCTCCTCCCTTTTCAGAAAGTTGAACTGCCCTCTTGAAAATACAGGACATTAAGAAGCAGAAGCCTATATAGCCACTTTTTAACGTTTCCAGCATCTGGCATGCGTTTCGGTGATTTAATGGGAGGTAGCATACAATGGGACAGGAGCTCACAGGAGTATCACTGCTGATGCATGAATCTCGGGAAGGTGGACAGGGATTGTAGGCTTGCTGCTTAACGCACGAAAATGACCCAAAATGACGCTGCAGCGTAAACATCAATTTAGACAACCATTCAGCCATTGTTTTGGGAGATTTTTTTTTGTTCCTCTGTACAGCCAACTAACTCTACAAAAGACTTGGCTTTGCCAGCTTGCTGTGGAAGGGTTAGGGCAGCAGGCCCTCGGGATGAGTTGCACTCCTAGGCACGCATCCACTCCCATTCTTCCTTTCTATGTCCTGGGCTGTACGTCTGACCAGGCGGATTGCCTTAATGTTTGTTGCCACTGCTGTCGTTGCAGCAACTTCTGTATGCTAAAGTGTTCTCCATGCCAGATTTTGATGGCCACCTCCTGCAGGCATAGTGCCCTTACAGGTGATCTACATCACCCGCTATTCTGTAATACTTCCTACCCAATATATGCCTGGATGCTGCATAGGTTCTTTGTTCATGACCATTCGCTTGTTTGACCATTCTGATACTGTTGGTACTCTGACCCCCAGGGTTTTGGGATGGAATGCTCACAAATTTTGGCTATATAGGCAGTTCTTGGGTTACAAATGAGATAGGGACTGTAGGCAAGTTGAATTTATAGAAGTCCGATAAGGTATATAATAAAAAATTATTCTAATAAAAAAAGCAATTTGGACTTTTATATATTGTATTAACATTTTCCACACAAGAGAATGAATGTGGTGCACCCCCCAATGCACCATTTATCAACTGGACCCACCAAAGGGACACTATATTGCCTGAGCAGCTACACTGTCCCCTCCAGCCACCATCAAGTTATTTGCAGCATCCCAAGGCGTGGCAGATCCATTTTTAAGTACGAATGGAACTAATGTCAGATGACATACTCAGAGATTATCTGTTTAATATACTTAATTGGATGATGGTTACTAGAGAATAATCCCCCATAGATAATGGTGATAACTCAGCTAATCAGGATCCAGGTTATCACCATCTAGAACCAAGAATTTATCAATCGTTACCCATTAACCATTTTATGCCACCTCAACAGGGGAATTCCACTTACTTTTTGGGGTATTCAAAATGGTGTATTGAATGGTATTCAAAATGTATAAACTAGAACCCTTTTTAAAAGCAATCCTAAAGAGTAAAAAGTCTTAAGGCCCCCATACACATAGCAAAACACAGCCGATTTATCTGCCAACCGTTGTGTGTGCTCGCGGCCAATGGTCAGCGGCATATCGGCCACGGATTGCGGGTGCCCAAATGGGGCGACAGACTCCTGTCGCCCCAAAGCTCAGTCAGCCACAGAACAGACATGTCTGTAAAGGCCCCCACACACGTAGCGAGCGGGGGCCGACAGATGAGCTGTGGAGAGCATGATGTCATCACTCTGCTCTCCATCACTCACAGTATCGGCGGGCACCCTTTGTGTGCCGGCCGTTAGTTTGAACGGGGTTGCTCGTTCTCTGGCGGACTGAGCTTTGGGGTGATAAGGATCCGTCACCCCATGTGGGCACCCGCGATCACTTTTGCCACCGACTGACGGCAGAGACCGTGCATGCACATCGGTCGGCGGAAAAATTGGCTGTGACTCACTACGTGTATGGGGACCTTAAATTTCTGCACGATGCCATTAGTTTGAATGGGGACTGGCATCCCTGTCCAAACTAACAGTCATCATGTTGCGCTTCACCACTCGTCTGTCATCAGCCCCCGCTCGCAACGTGACAAACAATATATTATTTCTTAGAAAACCATACAACAAGACCATTGTAAATTATTTATAAGCCTGCAGAACGGTAATAAGTTAAAGGTACAGATCCATGACTAGATACACAACAGGTACTCTTTAAGGCAATGGCAGCACAGGGACTAAATGACTGTTAGAGAATGGGAGTCACGCAGAGATCTTGGAGATCTCTCTAGAGACAGATCTGTCGCTTCCTCCATTTTCTTGTGTTTATGTACAGCTCCCAGCAGGAAACGTACTGGTAATTTTCCACTCTCAGCTGCCTAACCAGGAATACAAACAAGGAGGTCTACGGTTAAAGAGGGACTCTACATGGCAAGAGAAAGTCTCATAAAGTCAGGTTAGATCTTCCGGAGGGTCTTCATTCCCACTTTGGTTTGCACTAGATCAGGGGTCTTCAAACTTTTTAAATGGGGGGCCAGATGGTCTCTCAGACTTCTGACACTAGTAGTGGATCTGTGGTCAGGGTACTGGGTGACAGATGCTGCTGGCCAAAATAAAAGTTATAATAGGTATATGTGGGAGACCAATAATGGTAGCCCCCTCTCCCACATATACCTATTATACTAAAAACTAGCTATGCATACCTGGATTATTCTTACTAAGCACAACTCCGCCCCCTCCCCTATGTGTGTGAAAGATGACATATGCTGTACTTTGACAGCAAGTGACATCTAGCGGCTGAAGTTGATATTATAGACTGAGTTGAGATTAAAGCTTGAACACATTAAATAGCGGTACAAACAACTTCATGTAAATTACTGTAAAATTGCAAGAAATTTTTATTGTTAAATGTATACAATTTATGTCACTTGAATAACTGCAGGGAAACATGAATAACTATGAAAGGTTGCCGTGAAATTTGTAATGTAAATTATTACCAAGATTGGTCTTCTAAGGGTGTTGGAGAGCTGGGGAGTAAAAGTCAGAGTAGACATATGTAAGGGTAAAATCTGACAAGAGAAAAACACTGCGTGACAGCTGAAATATGACTATGAAAGGTTGACATTTCGACTGCAGGTCTCAGGGGTTAGTTACTAACTCAGAACATTTCAGAGTTGCACTACTGAGGTATGTGATCTGGGGGTTCAAACGTGTTGTACTGTGAGAGTTACATTTGACCCAAAGCCAGCTGGTAACCTGTGGATGGAGACAGCTAATCGGAGGCTCACTCAGGAACAGGGAGGTCCATCTGCAGCAGAGTCTACCATGTAGGAGGCTGACACAGAGGACAGTGAAGAAGATCACCCTACATATGGAGTGAGGAACACCATCTCCTGGTACTCATCTGAGGAGCTCACTTAAACAGTTACGTGCACCCCTGGTCATGTGTGACCTAAAGAGCAACGGAGGTTCCCTGGGCTCTACCAATGCGATGTTTGCCAGCTCTGACATCACTTCTCAAGTTTCTTTAAATCTGGAGGATATTGGTATTAACATGCACTGAGAGAACATTTATAGCAAATAACATGCTAGCTGCTGAGGGAAGGAAACTTAAAATAACAGAAATGTATAGGTTGTATAGGTCGCTCTCGTTGTCGATGTTACTTGGCTGGTATTGACCTAGAACTGCAGGTAGGTACTGAAGCTATATTTTTTCTGTGTCAATCATTTACACCATAAATAACCTAGAGAAGGGGTGTTCAAAGTTTTTGCAAAGAGGGCCAGGTTATGTAAAATAAAATGTATGTGTGTGTGTGTGGGGGGGGGGGGGTCGTCAAATGGATAATACCATCAGACAGATCTCCTTCATGCCACTGCACCGATGAAGACTGACCCTAGGTATTTTGGGACTTGAAGGTCTTCTGCAAGTCCCAAAGTCTGCTCTCCGGACACATTTAACCCAACCACAGAAGTCCTGACCATTACCCTATCTATGGAATATGGAAAATCAGTGAGAATATTCCCAGCACTGCTCATAATGCTGCATCCTGATAGTCAGGATATTCTGTATGATGAAGCAACCATAGACAGGCACAGCACAGTGTAAACCCCTGACTGGACAATTCATGGTGGTAGTGGTGGTTATGACAAAGCCCCTAATAAAACTTTTACACTGACACACGGAGTGCTTTTGCTGTACTTGAAGTAAGTCTTAAGCTTTGCCCACAAAAAAATGGCACTGGCTGGAAACTTCTGTCACCCCTCCTCTAGTAGTGAAATGGTGTCATCCCAGTGCGGATCATCTCTACATATCAGTGATTTTATGACTGAGGCTGCAGGGTAGTAGAAACTTGAACGTGGGCCAAATTTGACCTAGAGGATCGGCAAGATATATACGTTTCTCTCAACATGGGTTAATAGGAGTTTGCAAATGTAGGGTCCCTGGCTCACTATGGGCGCATTATTTAATTGCTGCATGCTCGCTTAGGACTGAATGTACTGCAGCCAGCCAGTTGTCTAGCATTCCCAAATGCTCAGCAATGGAAGCCTAACCAACATGTATCTTTACATGGTCACATCCAATAATGCAGTAACAAGCACTACCTAAAAATGGTGCCACTATGAGCTTTAGCAATATGAACGACACTAAACAGTTACAAAAATCTAGACATTCTGTGATACAGATATAATACAATTCCTCATCAATATAGTGCCATGGTATAGGGTACCTCCATCAGGGTGCGCAGGGATTCCACGTATGACTGTTCAGTATCAAGCAGTGTCAGAAAGACATGTTTCCTCATATCCTGCAAGAGAAAGCCACAGTCAAATCATAGAATTCAGCATTTCTTATAAACATCAGTTTATTGCTATACAAATAAAATCTCAGGATACTATAATATCTGAACACAGGCCATTAACAATACACATTATTTATGGGAATTTACATTATACAATTTACACAAGCATTGCAAATCAAAACCACACATTACAGAGCAGCTTTTCAGGTCCTTAACAGTTTAAGCGACTATATTCCTTAAAAAATAAATATATACAGCACCAGAAACTTTTCTTCACCTTTAAAGATTAAAAACCTATAAATGAGCTACGGATACTGGCTTTGTTTAGGCCAGTGGTTCTCAAACTGGGGCCACTGGTCCTATTAGGACCGCAAAGCAGTTTCGGGGGTCTCTAAGGCTTAAATTCCACTACGTTTTTGCCAAAACGTGGAAAAACCATAGTGGTCGCCTTTTTGCCACACCTCAAATAATTTTCAATGGGCACCAGTTTTGTGGGGACGCGCCCGTTGAAAATGAATGCGCGTGTGCCAAAGTGCGACCAATATGGTTTTTGCCATGTTTAGTGGAGCTTAAGCATAAGTTGAAACTTTTGACTATTTGCAATGGATGCCATTGAGGAATCCAGTTTATTATCATGGTACAGTGGTTTGAGTACACTGCTTTTCCAAATCCAGCAGCGCATGTATTGAAGGCCCACTGTGCCCCCAGAAACCTTTTGCATATTATGACGCATCAACAATCTAAAGGCCCCCATACACGTGTCGGATTCCCACCGGATTCCGGCACGATCGATTCCGGGCGCGTGCACGCGAAATGATCGTGCCGGAATCGCGTGCAGCCCACCTTGTCCGATCGTTCGCGTCCGATTGATCGGGGGCTCAGAATCGGATCCGACGGAGAACCAACACGTTGGTCTTTCTGATCCGATTCTGGACACATCTGGGGGAGTTGCCATTTGGGAAGTAAGCGATCGGACATGGAATCGTCCAGGAATCCGTGGGACAAGGTGGTATGCAGCGATCAGATACCCTTAATTGGCTGACTGATCGGAGCTCTGATTCCCGCTGAGATCGCCGGAATCGATCAGGTGAGTGATCAATTGGCCATGGAATCCGACACGTGTATGGCTAGCTTAGGAAACCAACAGCACACTATAGGTTTAGGTTCATTTAAAAGGGCACGCCACACAAGAAAGTCTAAAAAAAGTTTGAAAACCACTGGTCTAGACTGAGATTTTATCATATTGTTAGTAAGTTAAGATGGGCATACACTGGTCTCTCTCTCAATCGACTCCCGAACAATCGATCACCGTGCGTGTTCACAGTGATCGCTTGATCGTGGGTTGAACACCCTTGATCGATCAAACAGGGGACCAATATGTTGGTAAATCCCTGTTGGATTGTCATTATTTTTCATAGGAACCAGGGTCCCCATCCAAAGTATCGAACTGGAATGAAAGTGGTGTGCATTGACTTGCTGTTCAATCGACAAGGGTTCATCGATTGAACGGCTATCGACCCATGTATGGGGCTGATTTTTGTGTTGATGTCAATGGCTTTTCTTAACCGATATT
>CM070033.1:11763353-11774141 GCA_036250615.1 Ptychadena robeensis | reverse complement strand
TGATCGAATTACATTGATTGTACAGTCAATTGAACCATGTGTGGCTAGCTTTACTCTGATCTAGGAAGCCAGATTCAGCAAGTTTTACGATATTACCTGTTGTAAAAGGATTCTGTGTTGTGTAATCTTGCTCAAATATATGCAAACTGCACAGATATCATCATTCGCTTCAATCTCCCTCTTTGGCACTTTGTGTACATCTCCTGCACAGCCACAAAGTTTTACGACTGAATGTACATCTGGAAACAAGTTCACTTTAAAAAAATAAATTTTGCGCAGTGGTGGGAGTGTAGGGGTTAATCCCAACACTGCTGAAAGTAATAGAGGCTTCCCTTATGTTCCAGAGATCCCCTAACAAACATTCAGGGTATTTGAATCCGACCTCAGAGGACAAGATGTCCTAAAACACTATAAAGGAATCACTAAAAAGAAGGTGCTTCAAAGTTTCAAGCACAGACACAAGACACACAGTCACTTAACAGCTTTGGATGCAATTGTGTGTGTGTGTGTGTGTGTGTGTGTGTATATATAAATATATTTTTTTTAAATTCATAAGCCTCCCATACCCCTTACAATCTCACCATACAATTTCTGTACAATCCACTTTTGTTCTACCAAAACCATGTAATATGAGGAGCTTTCTAAACCTTCCAATCACTATGTATTCTATCAGGGAGGACTCGGCACTACATAGCAGTGATATATACCTTCCAATCACTATGTACTCTATCAGTGAGAACCCGGCACTACATAGCAGTGCTACCTTCCAATCACTATGTATTCTATCAGGGAGGACCCGGCACTACATAGCAGTGATATATACCTTCCAAACACTATGCATTCTATCAGGGAGGACCCTGCACTACATAGCAGTGATATATACCTTCCAATCACTATGTATTCTATCAGGGAGGACCCGGTACTACATAGCAGTGATATATACCTTCCAATCACTGTGTATTCTATCAGGGAGGACCCGGCACTACATACCAGTGCAATGACATGTGACCAAAATGTTGTGTAAGCTCCAATTTGCTCTTGATGGAGCTTGCACAGGGTAAAGGACTTCTCTTTCCTGTGATCATGATAAGGCCACTTCATTTTGTGAGGAAGGTAAATAAATCACATTATGGGTATTTACTTATGCTCTGGCAATCCAAAAATATTCAAGCACACAATAGAGCACACTTAGTTTTCTGGCCAGTGTACCTATAGTATCATCTAGGCCAGTGATGGAGAACCTTTTCGAGACTGAGTGCCCAAACTGAAACCCAAACCCCACTTAATTATCTCAAAGTGCCAACATGGCAAATAAACCTGAAATCCACAACTCGTATACACACAAATCATGCAAGTACACACACACTTTCATTTCTTGTAAGATATAAAACCACCCTTAATTATCTCTCATATAAATATTAACAAAATAGTATCTGGGTATCATATGATTTGCTTCAGTGATTTGTATCTGTACCATTTATTGAAACAACGAATACCATTATCACCTCATTCCATCCTTTATGTACTTCTGTGGCATCACATAGAAAGTTGCTGCCTGTGTAATATGTACAGAAATGGCCATTTATAATCTTTACAATTGTGGAGGGTTAGCATCACATCAACTTTCTATATTCATAAAGCTACAGTATGTACAACACACTGCTGACCCCTCTAACCATCTCTGATCTTCCTAAAGCACAGACATGCACAGATACGTCTACAAGGCACAATAAATACTTTTAATGTCACTGAGGGGAGAAAGGAGGAACCTCAGAAGCCAAAATATTAGACTAAATTTTAACCCTAAAGCTGGGCATACACACGGCGACCATCGCCGACATCTGCCGCCGATTTCTTCCGGGATTGTAAACGTGATGACATCATCACGTTTACAATCCCATTGCATTCTGGGGCGCTTCAGTCGGCTGGGCACCCTTTGTGTGCCGGCCATAAGCTACAATGAAGCGGCCGCTTCATTGTAGCTTATGGCATCGGCTCCCATCGGCTCGTGCCGGCCAGAGATTTTCTGACATGTCGGATCTCTGGCTGGCGGAGAAGTGGGGCGACAGGGATCTGTCGCCCCATGTGGGCACATGCCGATAAGCGGCCGATTTTTAACCTGACCGACGGCGTGAGCGTGCACGCCCATTGGGCAGGTTAAAAATCGGCCGCTTATCGGCATGTGTATGGCCAGCTTAATTTACATGCAGATCATCCCAAACAGTGGCTTTTGAACAGTCCACACATGCTATAAGACCCCTGTATCTCAATGTATATTTTTCATGAGCTCTGCCACATATGTATCAAGGACATCATAATATTAGGCAAACGTGACTGTTTTCCAAGGGTTCTCTCAATTCTCGAAGGACAAATAAAAAGAAAACATTCTTTGTTCAGCCAGTTCAGCTCAACTTGGAGAGAAAGAGAAAACTGTTGTAAAGTATTTTTTTTCTCCATCATTATTATTATTATTATCATCATTTATTTATATAGCGCCAACATACTACACAGCGTTGTACAATCCATTAGAGTGAAGAAACAACACAATATAATACACACAGGTACAGGTAATGACACAGGAGAAGTAGAGGACCCTGTCCGATCAGGTTTACAATCTAATAGGTTGGGGAACAAAGTATACAATAGGTGGGGGATAGGCCTGGCATGGTGGTGATGTTAGGAGTGAAAAGATTGGTACACCAAGTGGGTTTTCAGGGCTTTTTTTAAAAGTGCCAAAGATCGGAGCAAGTCTAGTGGGGTGAGGGATAGAGTTCAAGAGAGTAGGAGCGGCCCTAGAGAAGCCGGGAATGTGGTGATGTTATGAGCGGGATGTCATTTGTAGGTCCCTGGCGGAGCACAGGGGTGGTTTGGGGTATATTAACCAGGTTGGAGCTGTAAGTGGGGCAGGAGGTGTGGAGTGATTTAAAAGCAAGAACTGAATTTAATTCTCTGGACAAGTGGAAGCCAGTGTAGAGATTTGCAGAGAGGAGCAGCAGATGAGGAGCGGTTAGAGGAGTAAATGAGTTTAGCAGCACCATTCATGATGTATTGAAGAGGCGACAGTCTAGTGAAAGGAAGACCAGAGAGGATGATGTTGCAGTAATCAAGGCGAGAAATGATGAGAGTGTGTACCAGGACTTTGGTGATCTCTGGGGAGAGAAAGAGGCGGATCTTTGAGATGTTGCGGAGATGGAAGTGGCAGGATTCATTGGCTGGGCTGACCTAAAAAAAATTTTTTTAAAGTTTTTTGTGAACATGGAGGAAAAGATAGGATATGATAATTTACTAGAGGCCATTGTACGTGGAACCACACAAGGGCATAAGGTATTTAAGCGGACCTATCACTTCCAGGTTGTTAGTACCTGCAGCAGCATAAGCAACTTTTGGGGCAAAAAGAACTATCAAGAAAAAATCATATATAGTAATTCCCCAGCTACATTTTACCTTGGAAGGCAGCTAGGAGCAAGGGGACATCATGGTGATGTCTAAGTTCCCAAGGAGAGGAGCAGAGTATTGAGGGACTTCATGCATAGATGCAAAATTTTGGTGTATGGCAGTTAGCTGTCTAATGTGTTTTTTAGGTTTATGGATTGGTTTGCCAGGATCAACACTACTGACAGGGAAGTAAAATATGTTTTACAGTTAAGATTTTTTTACACATTTTAGGAATATATACTTTTTTTGTAGAGATGGGTTCCGTTGATATTACTATGGAAGTAGAATTCAATGTGCTAGATGTTCAACACATTTGACCAAGACTCTTCCTCCCAAAAGCACCAATCCAATACACGTAATGTGGCTAATGTTGATGAAGTCATTAGATGTTTTAATGGCAAACTTAAAAGATGTTGCTCTGTATTGTTTTGCACATCTCTAATCAGCAGACTGGTTGAGGTGGGTCCAAGACAAAGTCATATTGACTACAGTGGAGAAATGGGAGGACAGGTATATACTAGCTGAAAGTGGTTCTGGACTTGTAGGACTGAACCAAATTACAAATGGTTTGGAATGAAAAACTATTCTCTGGAGTTCAGCTTTAACTATTCCATGCTGTTATAAATTCTTTTCATGGTCTAGAAAAGCTTGGAAAGAAGGTCTGGATCAATATGGACAGTTAGCGGCTACACATAACTGTTCTTCAATAAGGTCCTGACCTCTTACTGTAAACATAGAGATGGGGCCAGCTATGCATACATTGTTCATACACCAGATCACCGCATAGTAGGAAGTGTTACATCCAGTACTCCATATCTGGCTCCTGAGAACAAAAGTACGGGGAGTGGAAGAGATCCGAGAAGAGAGCCCATTAATCAACGTGTTGTGAGGAAGAGCTAGAACTATTTCTTCACTTTCACTCCCCAACTCCAGGCTTAGAGGAAATTCCTGGCGAGTTTCACCACTCTGGACTATTTTTAGGAGTAGAGAGAAGAAAATGTTTAGGCGTTCTTATTTTTAGACTATATTTTCACTGGCTCCAAATGAGGATCTCTGGAACATCTCCTTCCATTAGAAAGAGAGGGAGGTAAAGTGTTCCCTCATCTTCCCAGGACATATAAGTAAATTATTCGGATATGAGAAAAGTGAAGACTTCCGCGACCATATCAACACACAATGGCAGAAAACAAGATGGCTTCCATCTATCTGGCTTCTATCCAGTTCTCCTTCATTCGGACCCAAATAGATAAATATACCCCCCCCCCCCCCCCCCCCCCCCCCCCCCCCAGGACCTTCACAAAGCTTTCTTCTCCTCCATTTGTTGTAGGAATGCTGTTAGCACAGTAAGCTAAGGTTGCTGTGATAACATTGCCATAGCTGGTGGATCCTTAACACTTTGAGCTCAGAGGAAGCAAGTAGAATGATGCTGACATTCAACCAAGAAGACCTTGGTGTAAAACACATTATTATGGGGAGAAGTTCGGAATTGGATGTAAGTGTTGCACTAAAGATTCGTTTTTCATGTTAACTTATATTCTTATATACTTATAAAACTCGTATTTTTTTGCTTCAGGATCTAAAGATTTCCATGGGGTGGGTAGGGTAGAACATATTTTAGGTGTCACCATTAGGGCATTAACAACCGAAGTCAAGTAATTAGTCACTAAAGTAATGACAGACAGAGACAGAGAAAAAAGGTCTTCTGCTTCTCTCTGTGTGCTCACCAACCAGCATGCATATTGTCTCTGCCTTTGATCATTTTTTGCCTAGACAGGGCACTCAGGATACAGGATAAAATATATATAAAAAGGTCAAGATGGTGGAGAAGGGAGGGAAGGAGAGGCAACAAAATCATCTCCTGATACCTCCCCTCCCTCCAATCAGAGGCAGGGACTGCCTGCAGCCGGTTGGAGCGCACATAGAGGAAGAACGTCTTGTACTTTTCTCTCTCTGTGTGTGCCGACCGGCACAAACACAGAGAGGCGGCTAGTTGACTCCTCTCTGGAGTGGTCTACTTTGCCTTCAAAGTTGACTGATCAACAAGTCCTTATTACTTGTTTTTCTAAAGATATGTTTTTATATATTTATTATTATTAGAGGTTCAATAGGAAGCCATCTATAAAGCTGCTAGTCTTTAACCTTTTGAGCGTCTGGCCCGAGTTAACTCGGGCTGAGTTTCATGCATCATGAAACTCAGTCCCAGTTAACTAGAGCCGTGCTCTAGGTATCGCCGTCTTCCTACATGTATGCCGATGCTTCCGGGTCCACCCCCGATCGCGTCACCAGTGACGCGAAGGGGGCGGGGGTAGGTGGCGCCATAGACCTCCGTCAAACTGGAGGGGCGTCGCTTTTCTTCAGCATAAGTCCGGCGTCTCCAGTGACACCGGGCTTTTGTTAATGACCTCCAGCTGAGCAGGAAATCACGGCGGAGCATATTGTGCTCCGCCGCGATTGCCCGTGGCACGGTTATGAAAAAACCGTGCCACGTGGCAAACACTCAGAGGGTTAAAGGCCTGTCCACCAAATGATGAGACTACCCAACTGACTGAAAAAGTATTTGAGGCACAGGTTTCTTTGGTAGAAGGAGGTGAGTTTGTAAGTGGTAAGTGGTGAGTTCTGTGATGGTGGCTAGTCCCCAGGGATTTTAAATAGGCCTCAGGAATGAAAGGGGTATGTGTACTGAGGGTCTAACATTCTCTTTATATGACATGATTAAAACGTGAAAAACATCCAGAACTTCAGCAACATAATTGGCACAGAACCAGGTTGAAAAATTCACTGTATACATCCAGCAAATTGACCCAGGTACCGCCATAGTTCTTGAAAGGCTTGAAGAGCCTGCATTGGCTGTGCTTAGCCCCTTAGCGAACATATCGCCCAACACGGTTCGCCCGAGTCAATTTATAATGGTCTGTACACCATAGACCATAACTATAAAAAATAGGATAGCAATAATCTGTCATTTGAGACACAGGAACTGCATTACATGTCTGCTTGAAGAGTTTTCAGAAGGCGGAACATTTATTGCATTTTCATAATTTAACACTATCGCATTGCTAGGCATTTTCTCATTATTCATGCACTTTTCTTCCCTGGTCATGCCTGCATGTTACAGCCTCATAGGTTTTATAGACTTGTCTGCAGCCTAAAGATATAGAGCAATAAAAAACTGGCACCATAGATGTAAACAAACAGGCCTCAAATGTTGATGATTATGAATGTTGGGGTTAGAAAGTAAATGATGTCAGGAGAAGGTAGGAAAGGTTAAGACCTTTCTGTAGGGCCAATGCACATTTGAATTATCGTCAACGCCTGGACTGGTCCCTAAAAATGAGGACAGACGGTAACTATGCATAACTCAAATCTATAATGCAGCATAGGTAAAGCTTGGCAGGGACCAATAATGGGCAAAGCTCATAAGTTCTACCGCTCAATACTTCAAACCAAAATTACAGAAGGGTAAATTGGTAATGGCTGTGAGGGCTAAGATGTGGCTTGGATGCAAGGAAGGAAAACTTGAATTTATTATCTGCAAATGATTTACGCTATGTCAGGTTTAGGAACCCAAGAAAGCCCCATCCCAGCCCAAGCTGGATCTACTTTCTAGCTTTGTATACAGGAGTTTAAATGCTACGAGGCTGTGGTCAGGCCTGGCAGCCATACAAACCAAAATGGGAAAACGATGGTAGAGAAAAAAGTGTGCTTCATGCAGATGTTGTCCGTATTCATGCATATCGTTTTCTAAGGAGACAAAGCTTAAACAAGATCTATGAGTTTTGGAGTATTCTATTCATCAAGTAGTTTGAGGAAAGTTATGAACAGCTTGAATGTACTATACGGGCCAAAAATATATTTTTTGGGAAAGCATATTTTTTTATAGGTTGAGGTAAGAGTAATTGCCCACTGGGCCAGCACTATTAATCCCCCTGCTGTTCCTGACGGTCCCAGCTCATCCAGCTCTGACCTGTCAGTCCTGCACATGACGAGCTGGGTTCGTCAGGCAGAGATCGGAGCCACAGTAGAGCAAACTCACTGATCCGTGTGTCTCCGATCTAATGAGGCAGCTGCAGGGGAACAGATCACTCCCCCCTCCCTCCATGCTGTCTTATGTAACCTGCAGGGCCATCTAGTGGTTGCAGTGCTAATTTACCTGATACAGTGAATTATTGAACGATTCATTATCTGATATTGTGCGTTATTTACAAAGCATCTGAACATATTATATTCAGGATGTCACCAGACTCCTGTATGGACATAATTTTGGAAATTGCATGCCTACAATGTAAAAAAACTTTTTTTCCATTAAAATCTACGGTGCGCTTTTGGTACAAACATCTGTACCTCAGCAGTGCGGTAGGGAGGTTAAGTGGTGTTGGTGCCCAGACAGAAGATAACCATGCAGTAAGACCTCAGTCAGGGCTGGACAATACATAACTAACTGCTCTATGTTTAGTCCTGGAAACAATAAATCACCTGGCAGGTGGGAATCTTCCAACACAGACTTCTTGCACAGTTCTGAGCGTCCATGTAATGGAAGCCAATGGGGAAAAGAGATGTTTCACATTGAAGTAAGGGAACATTCTTCTTTCACCATGGCCACCAACCAGTGACATACCACTATTAAAAGGTGAATAACATTTACCTCCTAACAATAGGAATGGTAAACATCAAGTGAAATATTGGTTAATTAGCACAAGCAAAAGGATCTGAGTGACTAATAAGATAGATCAGGTAATACCCAAATGGCAGGTCTTGTGAAGTGTCCCTGGTATACAGTGGTTACCTACTAAAAGTTGTACCAAGAAGACAACTGTTGCAAAGCTGAAGCACACAGTAGAGGGTTCATGTGAAAAACCCTATGTGAAGCCCCCCATACACGTTACGATTATTCTCCCGACCGATTTTTCGTCCGATCCTGTCACCCGATTTTCACCTAAAATGTTATGGTCGGTCGGTCGGCTGGCACGAAAAATCGAAATTCGAATTATCACCGATCCATCAGCCCGACCCTATTTATTAACAGCAGATCGACCAAAAATTTACGGACAGGTCCGAAGCGGTCCCGATCGATTTTTCGGCCGATTTTGAGAAATCGGGATCGGTTGGGTATATAATTCCGAATCCGATTAATCTCCCGATCGATTAATCTCCCGACCAGATTGGTCGGTCGGGTAAAATTCGTACGAAAAATCGGAACGTGTATGGGGGGCTTTAGGATGTCTATGTCTATACTTGGTATGTCTATACTTATGAGCTCCGTATTTCAATGATCATTGGTGAGACATGGGGAGAAGAGAAGACGTTTCAGGAGAATCAGGTTAGGAGCACTCACAGAGTTAGGCTATGTCCTCACTTAAGAGATTTCCCGCCATTCTAATCACGTTGATGGCTAGCAATTTTTTGGGCAAGCGGGCACATTTTCAGGTGAGATTTTCAGCTGCCAATCGCCCATGATCACACCCATAGAGGATGAATGGGGACACGTCCATTCAGGTCTATGGGCGCGATCAGCCGAGAGTGCCCACAGCCTGTGATCAAAAACGCGTTGGGCCGTGTTTTTAGATCGCAGCGGATCATGGCTGTGGGGATGTCCACGCCGTGATTATAATCGTGGGAGATTGCTATAGTGGGGACACGCTCTTAGATCCTAGGTGCCCATCCTGCGGTCCTCCACATGAGGCCCCCAAAACCTAACTGTTAATACATGGGGCATAGAGACTCACCTGTGTACTGGTCACA
The DNA here is from genome assembly GCA_036250615.1 of Ptychadena robeensis. Classification (NCBI taxonomy): domain Eukaryota; kingdom Metazoa; phylum Chordata; class Amphibia; order Anura; family Ptychadenidae; genus Ptychadena; species Ptychadena robeensis. The sequence continues at coordinate 11,764,967 of CM070033.1, read as the reverse complement.
CGCGGACCCAGATTTCCTAATTAACTTTGGCTCCAACATCAGCAAAATTGTCAATGTTGATTGGGGAAACCAGGTCTACATATAAGCTCTGCACCCAAGGGCAGGAGGGAGGGGGGGTGGGTGCTGTCGGGTTTTGACTGCCTGTCGGGATCTGGTCCACCGCCTGCTCAGATATGTCGATGGGGGGAGGGTCTGGATCGATGTTATGTGTGGCCCTTGTGGCCCTCCATATCAACTCAGTTGCCCACCACTGCCTTAAATGCTTACAATTGGTGAATTATTTTACAATTGTTGACTTACTATTTCGGCTTTTGGGACAAGAGGACTTCGGTTTCCTCGTACCAACAACTGCGTAGTCGTCTGGACGGGTAGAACATTTTTCAGTCTGTCTCACCAGCACCACCTCCCGGTGTGTTCTCCGGCAGTGATCAGAGATGCTTTGCGGGGGGTGCTTGCCCAGGGCCTAGAACTTACCCCTACAAATTCTAAGATAATATTTATTTGACAAATAATATTTTTGACAACCAAAAATGGGAGCTTCCAAAGAGCCTTAATTTTTCCTGGGAAACTTAAAGCGGTTGTAAACTCAAAAAAAAAATCCCCCACATACATTACACGGACATATTACACACCTGTCAGCAGTATACATCTGTGAAAACTTGCTACACAGAGAAAAAAAAGGTACTTACAATCTTCACTTGGGAATGGATACCTACAGTGGCACCTGTAAGGGTAACAGGCAAAATATGACCTGGCTAGGTAGAATGGGAAGTAGGGTTAGACAAAGCGTTTCGCTATGTACAAAGAATGTGATGTGCTCTCCTCCAGCTACAGCTTCCAACACTCTTCATTCAGCAACACTCCACAGCCAGTGATTTATAAACAGAAATGCATTCACATCCAGGAAAACAATCATCTTTGTACTATTAATAGCTTAATAGTTATTCTTTTCTAAGATTCTTTTCTTTGGGGAAAATGCTTTACTTTTGTTATTTTAATTTGCTGGTATTGCTATTGCAGATTTAAACGAGCAGATTAATGGATCGGTACAGTTTAAGTGTCAAACTCATCTACCCCATTGAAAAATAGCAATGGGTCAATAATAAGTCACTATGGGCTTTAATTATTCGTTTTTAATGTCATTTTTTACAATACGGATTGTGAACCATAAGAGCAATATGCAAAGTTCAAGGCTGGGTCTACGCTTGGCAGCTCCACAATTGTGGCGTTATGGACATGTTGGCATGTCCATAGCCGTTAGCAAACCGCAACAGAAAATGCGTCGGGTTTACTTTGCACACGTCACAGTCCGCGAGATACCAATAGATCCACAACACCTGGCCCCTGACACAGATCATTATAGACTAGTACATCGTTTCCCAAAGAGGAACACAAGCGGGTGTCTGCACTATGCAGTTTTCCACTATGCAGTGTAAACCAAGCCTAACCCTTACACAAGATGTCATGTAGGTTAAACAACCATGAACTTCACTTGACAAGCCTTCTTTAAGTAGTTACATTTATGTAAAATGGCATCCTATTATAATGTATATGATATAGAGCCCAGCTAACCTGCGACCCAAGGACCAGTTCCATGTTTGGATATTACCTCAG
>CM070033.1:11741877-11758871 GCA_036250615.1 Ptychadena robeensis | reverse complement strand
GATTTCACGAAGGGAATGGCATATTTAAGTTTGCTGGGGGTCTGTACCCAAGAGACCTCCGGCCTACCACACTGCATGTAATTCCTTTCATGCATTCCAGAGCAGAGTGCGAGATGCAGGCCAGTCACACAGACCAACCCATGTGTGCGTATACCACCAGGCACAAGCACCGATACTCTTTTCAAATGTTATTTTTTATTTTTTTTGTGTTTGATAATTTTTATTGTTTTTTCACACATTACATAGCAAACAATAAATCAAACAAGTCCAAAACGAGCATACGATTGCAGTGTCAAGCATAAGTTACAAAAGGCATAAAACATATAGATTCGTATTGCAGGTGATGTCCCGCCCTTATAAATTATTCCAAGCATCCCAATGGACGTACACTGCAAGCTCTCGATAAGTTAAGGTTATGGGTAATGGACTAAAACAATAGGTATGTCAGTAAATTATTACCAATACGGTTTACGTCAACAATTAACACAAACTTATCAACTTTACTAAATCAAACCTGAAAAAATTAACTCAAAAACCTAACCTTGACAGTATAACATGTACTCAATGCGGCATAAACTTGCGCTATAGAAGGGTATCTTATGGACGTAATTGGCGGCCACCCCCACCACTATTCTAAGTGGAATGGTAGTGCAAGGAACCCTGCGATATGACAGGACCTGATTCCCTGCCCATCCCAGTGTCCACTAAGCGGTAGGCAACAGGGGTTGGTTTAAGCACATTTCCCTGTATGTCTCCCATTTTTTGTTATACTTTCTCTCCCTGTTACCCCCCTCGCCTTTGGAGTCTAGGCACTCCTTAAGGTGAAGCTCTTGTAGTTGCGACATCACCTGTCGTATGGTCGGGGGGTCAGGGGAGATCCAATTGCTCATGATCGCCCTCCTAGCCGTCAGAAGACAAGTGTGTACCCACTGTGAATTCCTGAGTAGGGTATGCTGCGTCTCGCCCGACACATAGCTGAATAGGAGGATCACCGGGTCCAGTGTAAGGGTGGATCTCATTACTCTGTTAATCAGATTGGCAATTAGAGACCAGTACTTTTCTATATGTGGACATATCCACAAGCAGTGGTAAAGTGTTGGGTTATTGACCTTGCATTTTGGACACTCAGAAGTCCATTTGGCCTTTCCTGTTGTAGTAGCTGCTACCATGCCGGGAGGCTTATAGGCCCTGTGAACTAATCGAAATTGGGTCTCTCGCCATGACTCCGACACCGTACAGTTCCGGATAATGTTGTACCCCTTCATTAATTTACTATGCAAATCCGGCTCCTTGAGAACCTTTTGCCAGCTTGTAGTATTGAGAGAGTGGGTATGTTGTTGTACATATTCCCGCAGCATAGCATATATTCCAGATAATTTGACCCTAGATGAAGTAATCAAGCCATAAAATTTAGTCGGCAAGTGTACGGATGTCAAATTATTTGCCAATGATTTAATGAAACCGGAGACTTGCAGGTATGCCATCGGATGGGATTCCTGCTCCGTCAATAGGTATCGATGTCTGAGCTCCGATAGGGAGTATAGCTTGTGAGTTGTTGGGTTTATGAGGTCCATAAGGTTCGTTACACCCTTACGACTCCTGGTCTGAAATATTTTAGAAGACCGTCCTGCCTGAAATAATGGGTTCCCCGCGATTGGGAGATACTTGGAAAATGTATAAGGTATACCAAAGATTTTTCTGGCTTCTCGAAAGGTTACCACGGTATCCCGAACCAGGATGCTATGTTTAATGTGAGTCGGAAGTTTGGCTATCGGGCAATGTAGCAATGCTGCTAAGTTCCAGGGGTATACCATCGCTTTTTCCAACTCAATGTTGGAATGGTGAGAGGTGCCTTTCACCCAATCCACCGCATGCCTAAGCAAACTGGCTATATTATAGTGTCGGACATTCGGGAAACCCACTCTGGACTTGTCAGATTTTTTCAGAGTGACTCTAGCCCTCTTTCCCCGCCAGAGAAATTTAGTATATGCCTCATTTAAGAGTTTGACATCCGTGTGTTTCAGAAGCATAGGGATAGTCTGAAGTGGATATAATAGTTTTGGAAAAGATACCATCTTGATCAAATTACTTCTCCCAAACAGGGATAATGGCAGAGTATGCCATGCTTCCAGCTCTTTTACCTTATTTTTTTATGAAAGAAACTATTGTTATTAAAAAATAAAAGAAACTATTGTTATAAAAAAATAAAAAATAAAAGGGTTTCCACATCACTTGAAGCTAAAATTTACTTCATAAACTGATCAACATATGAGATTCACAATAGTAATAATAACAATAATAATTGACTTATTTATAGTGGAGAGATTTACAAATGGTGATATACATCAACTTCAGTCCTGGATGGATATATCTTGTGCTCAAAAGTTACAAATAAATTTTTAATTTTTTTTTATTTAAATGGATTCTTTGTCAGAAGGAATTTTTTTTAAAACATGATCATTTATTGCTATTTTCATGTAAAGTTTGTATTCGTGTAGACCTAAAGGAAAAAAGGTTGGGAACCACTGATCTATATAGCTCTGAAGCCATAACTAAAAACATTGTTTACAAGCGATCTTCCACGGTGTCCCGGCACCTGCAGGCAGGGAGTGGGGGATTGGGACAGGACATCTTGCCCCACCCCGCCTAATCGCGCCCCTTGAGAATGAATGGGCGCTGTTAAAAATAAATGGATGGAGATGCCTTTTTAAACCTTGTCCATTCATCTCTATGGCCAGGGTCTGGGGCATTCGTCCGTGATCAGCCATGTCTACTGATCAAAAAAGCAGATGTGGGTATGTCCCCATTCAAATACATGACCAGGAGATCGCTATAGTGCGGGCAAACCCTTAGGACTGCGGTGTAGCAATTTAGGAAGAAAAATCCGGGATTTATTGAAATCGGATTTGGCCAGGAGAAGTCACATAACAAAAACCTGATTTTTCCAGCCAAAACAGGATGGTTGACAGGTATGGTCTGTAGGATACTAGCCTGTAGCCCTCCATTAAATTTGTACTGCCTGGGCTATAGACTGTTTGGGAGACCAAAGCCACTGTAAGGGCTTGTTTCCACTAGTGCGGATGGCTGTGCTGCTATCCGCGCTCCCGACCGCACCCATAGGCAAAGCATCAGCCAGGCTCCACTTGTGTGGCCGTGGGCGTATGCTTGTGGATGCGGTCGGACATGGTTGCAAACGCCCGCCTACCGTTTTCGTGCGGGTGCAGCGCCTTACCTCATCCCTTGACACGGACATCCGCATGCTGAACAGCTTGGGGTGCAGTCGGGAGTGGCTGCAGTGCGCGGATAGCACCGTAGCCATTCGCACTAGTGGAAACAATGTTGCATCCCCCAGACTGCTACCTAAATGTGAAGTATGAACCTGTGAAAGAAAAAACATAGCTAGCGATATTATGTTTTTTTCCCCAGCGGTGAACACACGTCCACCAAGAGTGATAGACACAGAGAGGACACTTCCCATTCTGATGAATGGTACAGTGTCTACTCTGCGTTTTCAAAGCAGCGCTTAAAAGCACAGCGACTAGTCCTTTGAAGATCAAAGCAGAAAAGTTGTGCCTAAACAGCATAAGGCGTGGCCTTTCCACGTCTTTGTAATGGTAATTAGAGATGGTTGAAATGTAGTAAAAAAAAATGTTTTAAATGTATTTGCTAAATTTGATTTTTGAGTTCTCACACAAACTTTCGATTTCACTAATGTTACATGGTATTAGCAATAAAAATGTAAATTTTCGTGATCAACACTATAACATGTTTTATTTCGAAATTTCAGGTCAATTTTCGACTTTTTAGAAAATTACCCCGTCGAAATACCACTATGCAAAATTTTGACTTTGCATTGCAAATTTTTCAACATCCCTAATGGTTATTAATAGGGAATGCGCCCTAAACTGCGCCCTAAACATGCAAATCAGCCTCTGCATGTCTTTTTTGCACTGCTTCATAGTAAAATGTTGCTAAAACAATTATATCTTGTTTTATTCTGGAAAACATAAGTGGACATCATTCAAGTCATGTTAGCATACTACAGAATGCCGTAACAGACGTACTTCGTCCACACACCCCTCCTTCTCCCAGATCGTTAATTAGTGGCATTGGCAGACATTGCGTATGGACCAGACCATCATTGCCACTAACCACTAATCTCTCTCTTTCCAGGAAAATGATAATTAAGAGATTTATAATATTCAATCATGGGATTAGAGGACACTGCGCAGAGACTGCTGAAAAAAAGGAGGTAACACAAGATTGGACATACACTATGTTGTTTGGGAATTGAAATACATAAAGGTTTATTACTGTTATTACGGTTTTTGGAATGAATGTTCAGTCAATGAGTAGCAATGCTTGGGAACCACCAGTCAGTAGGTGTACTCCCTGTCATTCCCTATTTTTGTACAAGGTGGGGAGTGACCATATCTATTGCGTGGGTCAATAGTTCGTAATCCATGTAAGTGGTGGATATTAAGGCTAGTCTACACATCAATGTAATCCAAATACAAAAATTCATATCTGCAAAAAAACCAATGCTGTAAACTAAAAAAGCTTTCACTATAAATGTAAAATGAACACAAGAGAAACCTAAATTAGATCAATATTTGGTGGAGCACTATTTGACTTGAAAATGACAGTTTGTAAAGGAAGGTGATGGGTAGGTTCAAACATCTTGAAGAACCAACTACACATCCTCAAATGTGTCGGTCTCTTTATGTAAATCCAGACACTTGAGGATGCTGAGATCTGGCCTCTGTGCACACCTTACCATCACTTCCAGGACTCCTTGTTTTTCATAACATAGAAGATGGTTGTGTTTCTGGAGTCATTGTCCAAACTTCTGCTATAGTTAATTATGCTAATTTTTGACTCTTTACGTGCTGCCATTTTTTACTTTTGAATGGTTGAGCAGCTTAGCCTTTTTTTTTTTAATAAGGAAGGTATAATTTTTGGCCTCAATGCATTCATAAAGACCTATCTGAACCAGACTTATGTGGACAACAGAAGAGTGTACCCAGGGTAAAGCCCCCATACACCATGAGATCACTTCATACAATTTCCATTAGAACTACCAACAACTATGTAGTATAGATACTACCCTGATAGAATACATAGTGATTGGAAGGTTTAGAAAGGTCCTCATACCACATGGTTTTGGTACAAGAAAAGTTGATTGTACAGGAATTGTATGGTAAGATTGTAAGGTGTATGGGGGGCCTTTAGGTCCTCAACTTTATCTGCTTCTTTGTGCTTTTTGATAAGGCATTTAAACAGCTCGCCTTCAAACCCCAATCTACTATGAACGCTTTGCCTTGGAGAGACCATGCTGAGACCTGTGTGACTTTGGGAGACCTGTGACATAAACTGTCTTCAACAGCCTTGCTATGACCCCCAGCACAATGGTGCAAAATGCGTCATTGCACTTCTGAGATAAATGTTGTAGTATATCGATAAACACTCGATGGATGCAAGACATCCATTGGTATTGGAGCACTTTTTGTATGCTGATGTTGCAATCTGGCAGTCTATGGTATTGGGGGGGTCATAGCAGTCTAGCAGTCTATGGTATCAGGGTTCTCTATGTAGCAGCAGATTTTACCTTTTCATTTATGAAAATGCTATCTGCTTGGCTATTACTGACCTTCTTACTTTACTGTACTGTACACTGAAAGTCTGCAGTATTAAAGTACAGACTTCCATATAGGTTTTTTTTAGTGTGCTCGTATTTTAATGTGAATTGTGATGTAATTTTATTTAATAGTAATTAATTACCTGGTTATTTGGACTTCACTATAGTTTGGACTTCTTGCATGTTTGCTAGGCTAGTTTGCTGGATTATTCTACCCTCTACAGCATTTTAACCTGCCTGTTCATACCCCAGTTCTGGCTCCTGAGCAGCCCTAAATAATGTGTCACATGGTAAAAATTTACCAATCCACTCAATATAGAGGAGATATGAAAAGGTCATCTGAAATGCTGCTGAATGACCTACAATCCAGGGCTGTGCAGTTCCAGAGTAATCAAATGGGTCACTTGAAATGCATATTTTTTTTTTTTTTTAAGTATTTCTTTGTTATTTAACTCCAAAGTGGTAGCAAATTTGCTTACAGCAGACTCAACAGAGCATGTTGTCCGTTTTTCCTTGATATATAATGTGACCCTTACTGGAGGCCCTTCTATCCCTAGTATGTTCTATATGGTGATGGACAGATCCACAGAGTGAGTGCTTCTGAACATCTTAAGGTGGCAATACACAGGTCGATTTCCCACACGATTCCTGGCCGATCGATCACCAGGCGCGTGCACGCCGATCGATCGACGAGGAATCTAGTGCAGCCCACCTTGACCGATCAACCCCGACTGATCGGCATGGCCCCCAAATCGGATCGGCCAGAGAACCAACCTGTTGGTGTTTTCTGATCGGGCACACATCAAATGGCGTTGACATTTGTGAATCGATAGACTGGTAACAGAATCGTCCACGAAAGCCATCGTCGGTGGCCTAAGGTGGTAGGCACAGACTTGTATGGTCGATTGATCGACGCCTGTGACCTTATCGTCGATCGATCGCTCAGGAATCAACACGTGTATGGCTAGCTTTAGAGGTTGGAGATGCTACACGAGGTCATAGCTCTTAAAAAAAAAAAAAAAAGTTTTGCCACCCATCAGAAAGTTCCAGTCAAATGTCCTCTTGAACTTTTTTGAAGCAGATACTGTGAACTGAGTGCTTCAGACGTACATCATAGCCTTGGTTAGTAGATACAACAAAGGGATGAAAGGTTTATGAACTTGTTACAAAGCCAGAAACATAAATGTATTCATAAGCTTTGCCACACTGTTGACAATATGCAGTTACAAAACATCAGTGGATAAATGACCTTTGTCTATTTATATTAAAGAGATGTGTAATATAAATGGATAAAGGTCATGTCACAAGGTTGTTTTCAACAAAGCCTACTGACTAAGGTCTTCCACTGAGTTGGCTGATAGAGAGAGTCCTGAGGAGAATGTCCCTAAAGTGTCTGTCACTAATGGGAGAGGGTGTCTGCCTTTAAAGCCTAGGTGCCCAAGTTTGGCAGCCCCACTTGGTCCTCCACATGCAGTCCCTAAAACCAAACTGTTAATGCATAGGGCATAGCAACTCACCTGGGTCTGGATCGATGTTATGTGCGGCCCTTTAGTAATGCCGAGGGCCACACTTGTGGCCCTCCATATCATTTCAGTTGCCCACTACTGCTTTAAAGGGTCTGGCCAGGCATTTTTGTTTAAATACACTAATAGCACTACCCCTTCCTTACACACTGGTGTAGGGTAATTCTTCTGACGATCAATGCAAGAGATTGTGGTTGTTACTAGACCTGCTACTACAATCACCACCAGACCTGCCAGGGCCAGGAGTGGTGGACCCCACCAGTGGTTGTTCCACTGGTGTATATAGTACATAGTATGTCAGTATGGACAGAAAGGGCGGGGAGCTGGTGACACATTGTCACCAGGGACCTTAATGGAGATTGGGTGAGTATGGCAGCTCTAATTTTCCAAAGTTGCCAGAGTATCCTCCTCTAACTAGACTTGGTCTTTATTTAAACCCACAGCCTTTTCATACCTATACTGAGGGGTGCACATAAGTTGTCCGCCAGTACGCAAATGGTGTAAAAACCTAGTTTAGCGGACCTATATTGTTGATAAAGAGCGCATTTGCATACGCCCAGGAGAAATCGTCTGCTTCCCCTTTCCTCCTCTATGTGTGAGAAGAAGCTGATGATAAGTGCTCACTAGAGACACTCAGTGGCTGAAATTGGTATTACAGCTCCACTGTATCATGTATACACTGCTGTAAAAATTAATTTTTTTAAATTTAATAGCCAAAATTCTTTCAGTTTTAATTGTTAAATCTATACAACTTATGTCACTTGGATAACCACAGGGAAACATTAATATGAGGTTGCAGCTAGGAGTGTCAAATTGGAAATGTAAATTACTAGAAAAAGATTGGACCTTTAAGGTTGTTGGAGATCTGGGGATTGAAAGTAAGAGAGGACATATGTAAGGCCATGTGTCCACTGCTGTTTCCCTGTGCTGGATGAAAAAAGATGTGCGCCGGTACATTTGCCAGAGGATTTTCCATGACTTGCAGGCAGTTTGCCCATGGCTTAGGACCCTATTAATTTAGCATAGCAAGGATACGGAAAAAAAGTGCCCGAACAGCATCAGGCATTGCTTTTTACGACTTGGAGACACATTCATTGATCTTCAATGGACGTGTCTTTGCAGCACCACGCGGTGCTGCAATAAAGTCACAGCATTCCACAGCTTCATATCACCACCGTGGCCACGCTGCATAGATAACACAGTGTAAACACTGTGCCATTCATTAGAATAGGGACATGCATCTTTTTCCCCCCCGCTGCGGACATGCATCCAACATGGGGGGAAAAGCAGTGCACAAAAGCCTGAAGAGTAAAATCTGACAAGAGAAAAGCACTGTAGGAATGTTGACCATTGAAATATAACTATGAAAGGTTGACTTTTGGACTGCAGGTAGTCTCAGAGTTTAGTTACTAACCCAGAAAATTTCAGGGTTGCACTACTGAGGTATGTACACGTCTAGATTTTCCTTTCAATCGACTTAAAAAGAAATTTTTTGGGGGGGTCAGGGAAATCGGTTATTGCTTGTAATCTATGCCAACTGTAGTAACAGATATTTGTTCGAATTTTTTTGGATCAACTGAAAGAGTAATTGAATTAATTGGTTACATTTCAATACAACCAATAAAAATTTTCCAGCATGTCTGATCATTTTCCGATCGAAAATTTTCCAAGTTTTAATCGTTTTTAGGTCGATCTAACCATGTGGGCTGCCATAGATTTTCAATTAATCAACAAAAAAAATTGATTGAATTAAGTTGATTGAACGAAAAAATCTAGACGTGTATTAGGGCCTTTAGGCTAAGTTTACACTAGCGATTTCCGAGCTGCTAGCAGCTCGGAAACCCCCAGTGCGCTCCCGCAGCCGCGGGATAAACTACTCCCTGTAGTCGTCTGCATAACAGTGCAGGTGATTACAGGGCGTCTAATTAAGGACCCCATAGACTTTCTATGGGACAGCCGCCCGTCGGCCACGCTAAACGGTCGTTTACCTGGCGTTAAAAAACCGCCAGTGTAAACTTGACCTTACTGTGTACTGTGAGAGTTACATGTGACCCAAAGCCAGCTGGTGACCTGTGGATGGAGACAGCTAATCGGAGGCTAAATAAGGAACAAGGAGGCCCATCTGCAGCAGAATTTACCATGCAGGAAGCTGACGCAGAGGACAGTGAGGGAGACAGAGAGGAAGATGGCACTATACCACGCTACATATGGAGTACCACACACCATCCCCTGGTACTCATCTGAGGAGCTCACTACAAAAGTTTTGTGCACCCCTGTATATACTCCAGGACTGTACTTGTATTATATAAAGACTCTTGTATCCTGGCTTCTCTCAAATTACTCTGTATTCCATCCACATTTATTACAGGAAATAAACACTTCTCCCGACAACATAACAGATGTCACAGGCTACTTTCTCTTTCAACATACTACCTATTTCACAGCCGCATTGTGTTACCAGGCCTGGCAGCAACACAGGGTTCAGCACACAGAATTCCCAGCACTGTGGCTCTCCTCAATGATAAACTCCAGTCTAAGAAAATACTTGGCAGAGCTGGCTAGTTTTGTAAATGTAATTTACTAATTTTACTTTATTCTAAAGCTGGGAGGGGTGCCAATATGCAAAATGGTTTTATCCAAGGTCTTGTTCACATGGGCATCAGGTTGTGCCTATGGTTTTTTTTATTCATTTCCATACAAGTTTATGAAAAAAGCCAAATTCACGTAAATGAGGTTAGATGAAGGTTAAATGTATGAGACACGAGTTTTAGAATGGCAGATTATAGAAGGACAATGAAAATGGGAGCTCACCAACTGTCACTTCCTGCTAGGATGGTGTTCAACAGATTATGGCAGAGGTCAAGGGGCTGTGTCATTGACCAGGTTGATGGTGGTGATTAGCATTGAAGGTCATGGCCATACTAGAGAACAACAGTTGAACTATTGCTGTGATTATCACTGAAGGTCATGGTCATACTAGAGAAAAGAGATGGTCGAATTTTTCGACTTGCTAAATTTGTGAGCTAATTGCAAAGCCCCTGAACATGGTATCATCACCAAACGTGCTGGAGATGTAGAGAGGGGTTGGGGGAACATTTGAAAGAAAAAAGAACGTCTCTAACACAAATCGTTTTTGAATAAATTAAGTTCAAAATTAAAGTTGAAATTACAATTTTCGAAATTTTTATTTGACTTTGAACTTCATTTGTGCAAAAGCTGTTTGTGTTCGAGACATACTTTCTCCTTTCAAATGTTCCCCCAACCCTTTTCTACATCTGCAGCAAGTATGGTGATGATACTATACGTCGAAATGGTTGAATATTTTGAAAAAAACTCGACCATCTCTACTAGAGAACAACAGTTGAACTATGGTGGTGATCATCATTGAAGGTCAGGGTCATACTAGAGGACAGCATTTGAACTATGGTGGTGATCATCATTAAAGGCCATTGCCATACTAGAGAACAACAGTTGAACTATGGTAGTGATCATCATTGAAGGTCATGGTCATACTAGTGAATAACAGTTGAACTATGGTGGTGATCATCATTGAAGGACATGGCCATACTAGAGGACAACAGTTGAACTATGGTAGTGATCATCATTGAAGGTCATGGTCATACTAGTTAATAACAGTTGAACTATGGTGGTGATCATCATTTAAGGTCATGGCCATACTAGAGGACAACAGTTGAATTAAACATTGATATATATATATATATATATATATATATATATATATATATATATATATATATATATATATATATATATATATATGTTTATGCTAATACAGACCTTACACAGTCTGCCTTTGCATGCTTGCAAGTTTTCCAGACTTCTGAACTGACTGCTGTCCCCTCTTCTCTGTAGTCAAACTTTTCGATGAAGGCTTTGATTAGAATATTCACAAGTCAACACTGCCTGCAGAAGCAACTAATCTGAGGGAAAACATATGTAAGGGCCCGGGCCTGCGGGCCTCCCGCTGCTGAGGAATCGTGCAGGATGATATCCCCTTTGGGACAGCCGCTAAGCTGGCTTCCTGCACAGAGAAAAGCCTTCAAAAGGGGCCTGTGTATGACTTTAAATGGTCATATGTTATATTTTTAATACCCGTTCAGTGCCAAAATGGGCCCCACCACGTGTAAACAGCACATGTAATGGGCTCCGGCATCACTTCTAATATTTACGTGTTAACCCTTCCATCGCTAGCCAAGATGAAAAAGACACTCTGACAGAGTTGGGATCTTAATAACATATGAACTAAATATTTTATGATTTATATCAGAGTCCATGTCGGCTATTTATTGCTAAATGCAAGGCTCGTGATGACATTTCTTTTTTGGTGGTAAAATGGCTAACACTGCAAATGTTTTTATTCATTTTTAATCCTGCCTATTTCATTGGTGATTGGTTTGGTATCCTATTCAAGGTGATTGGTTTGGTATCCTTTCAAGATAAATAGCAACACCCAGGTTTTTGCTAAAACTGTAAGGGCTTGTTCCCATTGTAATCGCTGGCACCCAGTGATCTCCTGAGATCACTGGCACTTGCAGCAAGTGGTGGGTGGGACAGGACATCTTGCCCCACCCCACCTGATCGCGCCACGCCCATAGAGAGTGAATGGGTGCGTTTAAAATGACACATGATTTTTAACCTCATCCACATATGTCTATGGCCATTAGCCCACCGGACCAGATCATGGCCTTTAGTTGAAATGGGGACAAGCCCATTCAACTAAATGGAAGTGATCAGCCGCGATCAAAATCGCATCCGCGCTGCGGCTAATCGCGTAAGTGGGAACAAGCACTAAGGTTAGGGCTCCACTATGTGCTTGGATAGTGCGGCACCTTTAAAAGAATGGGCTGACGTATAAATAACTTGCCAGGGCACATTGATCATATCAATATCATATCATATCAAGATCATATCGTCATTATGACGCGTCCATGGATTTCCAATGGATGCGTAATCCGTCAAGTGTCAATGCAGAGCTTAGCGTCTATATTAGCGTGATAGAGGCTCAGACAAATGGAACCTGGGATCTGATAGGCTGTGGAGACAGTCATGTCATAGCCCCATTGCCGTCAATGGGCTCTTCTCCACTAAGTTATAATACCTGCGTTCAATACCTGCAAGGTTTAAACGCATAGTATAGTCAAAGTCTAAAGGTCTTAACAAATTTGAAAGGCTCTCTGCAATAGCTTTATATGTGTTGTGATTAGGTAGCCCTATTTTTTTTATTGCAAATGACCTCATTTCTGGCGCAGGGCACCCTTTGTGTGCAGAACATCAATTTACATGTAGATGGTGGATCATCGTGCGATCCAACTTGCGGTATGATCCTGGTTGATCTGTCCCTGTGGGTGCACCCAATTTGCAGCCGAGCAACCGTCAAATGACCGGAGGGAATGCGCATAGTGGCCGCAAAATCGTGCAGGAATCGTACAGTCTATGGCTACCATAAGATATTTTTTATATATACATTAATGATAAATGCACTGCTGCACATATTTTTGCAGACACAGTGCAAGCGTCTCCCATACACTTGTGTGGGAGATCTATGCGCAGCGCTAAACACAGGGTTTTCGTGGATAACAGACACAGCAGCAGCACTTGTAGTGTGAAATGGCCCTAAGGGCCCTCTCTCACTATATGCGTTTTTAAAATGCATGCATTTTTATAGGCATGTGTTTCTGCATATATACAAAATCGCATGCGTTTTTGACATTACATCTGCGTTTGCATTCTGCATTCGCGTTTTTGAACAAATCAATGAAAAATGCATGAGAAGTGAGTAAAAAAATTTTTTTTAAACGCAACGCATGCAGTTTGAATGGAACATTTTATGTCTATGTAAAAATGGCCGAATTAAAAAAACGTGCGCGTTTTTTTTAAAATGCAACGCACCGCATATAGTGTGAAGTGGCCCAAAGGCTAGAATCCAACAGCCGATTTATTGGGTTGCTGCCAACCCTAACAAGTGCTCCCTATGTTAACCCTATGGGATCAACGCCCGAAGAGTGGCCGCCAAGTAGCCACTAGTGGAGTCTAGGCCTTAAGGTGAAGGTAGTAAAACTACCAATCTATCTGCTTCATACTTATAATATAATTATATATAATAATTTCATAATGTTATTTAAGCAGGTTTGAAGCACTATACAATCATGGAAGCTACCATGGCCAATGGTGTCAGACAGCTGGGTACATATAATGGTAAAAGGGGGAGGGGGGACCTCAGGATTGGCAGAACAGAAATCAAATAGAGTTGTATATCCCAACCCAGAAGTTGGGGAGACTAGGCTGTTCTGTGTCAGTCTACAATAAGTGAACAAGGAGATTTGGAAAGCAGCTAGCTATGTTATCTCGCGGACCATTAACAGTGAAAGCTGTTTTATATACAATGCTGCACTCCTTACTGTAATCCCGGCTCTTAAAGTAGAGACGTCTGAGCCTGGCATGGGAGCCTGGCATTTCCATATATGTGCAGCACCAGTCCAGCAAACGCTGCCCGATTCCGGGACAATTCCCATAGTCCTCCACTCCTGCAGACGCCATTCCTAGATGCACCTCACACTAATCCAGGTATTTAGTCCACAAATCCCAAGATTAGTGCGGGAGATAAGGCCCGGGCTTTTATCCACCTCGCTGACGCTCAGTGTCAGCTCATTGTGCAAGGATTTGTCTTCTATAAATAAGAGACAAGGGGGGACAGATGAGATCATAGCAAATGATAATAAATGTGCTGGTCTCATACTATGCTCTGCAATTCATTATCCCAGCAAAAAAAAAGCAGCTCCTTAAAGGAAACTTTTGTGGCCTCCATCACTATTCCCCTTCTGTGCACACAATCATCATTATACTTTTATATATATCTTTCAAAAGTACTGTAATGAGAACACTGTACCATGCACTTCAGTCTCTGAACCAAAGGAGCTAACCCTCTAAGGTCCCAAATACAATCATTCACTTACATATACTCTATAGTCAGTGGTGCACTTAAGTGGTACTCTGGTAGGGGCCAAAACCTAGCTCTGCGTACCCGCATTATTGTTACACAGCTCATATGCGTACTAACAACCTGGAGGCGCTCCGTGTCTGGGCGGCCGCAGCTACATGTTACATGTATACAATGTATGTCACTTGGATAACTGCAGGGAAATATGAATAACTATGAAAGGTTGCAGTTAGGGTGTGACATTGGGAATGTAAATTAATAATCCAAAAATAAAGATTGGACTTCTAAGGGTGTTGGCGATCAGAAGATGTCAGGGTTGTACTACTGAGGTATGATATCTGTGGGGTTCAAACGTTTTGTACTGTGAGAGTTACATTTGACCCAAAGCCAGCTGGTGACCTGTGGATGGAGACTAATCGAAGGATCAGGAACAGGGAGGTCCATCTGCAGCAGAACCTACCATGCAGGAGGCACGCCCCCACCAATGTTTGCTGGTCAGCCTCTCTGAAGTCCTCAATGGTGCTGAAGGGGGTGGCACGCCATGATCCTCCATATTAACCTCCCTAGCGGTTGAGACGAACCCTGTTCGTTTGCTGAACAGGGTCCTCTCAACCGCAGAGGAAGCCGGCGGTGGGGAGACCCTATGCCTCCCAGGAAAGCTGCAGCGATTGTCTTCATCGCTGCAGCATTTCCGGGTTTGCGGCACCGCCCCGATCGCGTCACGGTGATGCGGAAGGGGGCGGGGGGGCCGGCACCATAGACCTCCATGTTAATGGAGGAGCGCCGGCTTTCCCTCTCACGCAGCTGATGTCAGTAATGACAACAGCTGCGTGAAGAGCTCCGGCGAGATGCCGGTGATAACAGGCATACTGTGTACTGTGTACACTGCCTTGATCGCCCGATACGGGCAGTGCAATCAGGAGGTTAAGCGGACAATGTCTGCTTTTTTTAAATACTCCCTTGTGAAGGGGGGAGGGGAGTCGCAGCAGATTACAATAAATAAAAGCACTCTACAGGTGCAATGTACAATGTTGCCGGCCAAATATAATAATACTGTGCGCCAGAATTACAGATGCCCCAAACAAAAAAATTGTTAGGTCAATAAATCTGAATGTATCAAAAAGGGCTACAAAAATTTTAAGCCCCCCATACACCCTTAGATAACTCCATACAATTTCCTTTAAATCTGCTACTAACTATGTAGTGCCGGGTCCTCCCTGATAGAATACATAGTGGTTGGAAGGCATATATCACTGCTATGTAGTGCCGGGTCCTCCCTGATAGAATACATAGTGATTGGAAGGTGTAGAAAGGTCCCCATATTACATGGTTTTGGTAGAAGAAAAGTTTATTGTACAGAAATGGTATGGTAAGATTGTAAGGAGTATGGTGGCCTTTAGAGGATTTACAAACGCCATGAGTCTCCAGTGCACCTAAATGCAGAACTTGACCACTGTGCTTTCCCATTCATTTTGTTCACCTTCCTGACTCCAATGATCCCCATAGAAGACTTAGGACATTTTATGTAATACCACTGGTGATCTTGGCATCTATCCAGTGTATGAGAACTGATTTAACCTGCATCATTATTGTTACCCTTAGTTGACTCTATGGGGCAATGACAGAATAAGAGGGTACAGGTGAAACATGTGGGTTTATGTATGAGAACTCATCCAACAATGTGAATTCCCAGCAATGTTAAAAACTGTCCCACCCCAATCACTTCCCATCCCCCCTGCCCCACACCTTTTAGTGACCCCCGAGGCTGTCATTTATGGTGATGACCCAACCTAAGGTGAAAGGAAATGGGAGGGAAGGTCCTTTGACACTGCCAGTAAATCTCAGTAAATGTGTCTCATGGGGATCAGCTAGTTAGAGAGACCTGAGGCTAAAATGAAGAATGCCTAAGCTATGAGCTGACATCTCAAGGTGCTAACGTTTGAAGTGGAGCTTTTCAAATATTTTTTTGCAAACAATTGTACATGGTAGCATCACCAGAATTACTGGAAATGTAGAGAAGGGTTGTGGGAACAGTAAAAAAAAAAAAAAAAAAAATATATATATCTTAAAATGTAACTTCAAATGAAACTGTTTAGAGATAAAGGTGTGTCCTGTTATTTACTTGTATTCTCTTAAGTCTAGAAATGTCAGACTAATGTCAGGTCTCCAATCAGGCTGACCTGTGCTAAACTTTAAACTGATTAAACTCTCTAGCGGTCTGCCCATACTGTGCCGTTTTTAATGGCGTGGTACAGGTGATCTCAACAGAGTATGCTGTACCCTGCTTGAATTTCTTTCCCCCCGCATTGATGACGTGGGCTGTGAAACCAAGGCCCCTCCATTATAATGGAGGTCTATGGTGCCCACAGTTCTGCCGCCAGAGAATGGACATGTTGGATGTTCTCTGGCCGATGCCAGCCGATGCCATTAACTTCAATGAAGACCGGCGTCTTCATTGAAGATAATGGCCAGCACACAAAGGGTGCCCGGACGATTAAAGCAGCCCTAGAATGTACCGTGATGAAGTCATCACCCTGCATATCGGAGCTCATCTGTCTGCACCCTTCTGTGGGTGTATGGCAGGCTTAATGCTAGCCATACACATGCCGATAAGCGGCCGATTTCTAACCTGACCGACAGACGTGCGCGCTCGCGCCGTCGGTCAGGTTAGAAATCGTCCGCTAATTGGCATGTGCTCACATGGGACTACAGATCCCTGTCGCCCCGCTGCTCGGCCGGCCAGAGAACGGACATGTCCGTATTCTCTGGCCAATGCCATAAGCTTCAACGAAGACCGGCGTCTTCATTGAAGATAATGAAGGGGCCCCATAATGCACCGGGGTGCAAACGTGATGACGTCATCACGTTTGCACTC